>JBCNJP010000010.1:52832295-52879442 GCA_039602395.1 Deinandra increscens subsp. villosa
AACTCCGTTAGTGGTAAATTGGGGGTGGGACAACATCAGCATCCCAACCAAAACCTTCATTGGACTCAGAAGCAATGGCAGTTAAAGCAATTGGAGAATTAGAAGTTTGCCCCCAATCATATTGTTTATCAACTTGAGACACCAAGGCTGTTGAAGACTTTGATGAAGAAGCAGTTGATTTTGAACACTCACGAGCAAAATGTTCAAAATTAGAACATTTGAAGCATTTTGCCTTTGATTTATCAATGCCAACTTTGCCATCTGGATTTAAACTTTGAAATCCAGTCTTTTTGTTGAATCTTTTAACTCGTTGAGCTAACATTGCCAGTTGCCAATTGATATCCATTTGCTCAAGATTATCAGGATCAATCTAATCAAAATCTTCTTCAATCAGATTACATGTTGTTAACCCACCACTCAACAATCCATAATATGAAGATAACAAAGCTGAGATTAACGCCAAGTGCTCATCCGGTGTTTTTGCTGAATATGAAGTCGAACTTGAATGATTTGGAACAGTGAAGTTACACCCTGTTGATGAATTTCCAGAATTTCCTGAACCATGACCAGCAACAAAAGCAGTTTGAGGTGGATTTGATGAATTAACACTGAATGATTTTGCCTTTGCATTGATACTTGCAGAATTTTGTCCATGATATAATTCAGGATTTTGTAATTGAGCAGTGGACTTGTTTGAATTCATCATTTCCATTTCTCGAGCATGAAGCTTTCCGGTCAAATCATGAAATGATAATGTGGAATAGGCTTTGTCATGAGTAATCAACAACACATAACTTTCCCATTTCTCTGGTAATGCTTCCATTAATTTTTCTTTCAATTCTTCCTCGGTCTTTTCAATCTTGACAACTTTCATCTCACTAATTAGATGTGAAAACCTTGAAACAAGAGCAGAAATATTTTCTTTGTCGTATTGTTGAAAATTTTCAAATTCCTTGTTCAAAACTTTTCGTCGACTCTTCTTATATTGATCATTGCCTTCACATCGAGCAGATAAAGCATCCCATAACTGTTTAGCCTTTTTGCAAGTACTGAATTGATGCAACAACTCGGTAGGTAAAGCCATGGTAAGATAACCATAAACTTTTTGTTCAAGCTCATAACTTTTTCTTTCATCCTTATCAAAATCTTGAATTTCTTTATACTCTCCATCTGCAGTTGGACGCACATACAGCTTTCGAATCGAAATCCACAAATCAATATCATTTGTGCTAATGTATACAGAAAAACGTTGCTTCCAATTTTGGTAATCTTCCAATTTTAACAACTTGGGAACTTTCTGACTTGTTCCTATTTCATTATCAAAATTGAGCATAGCTTGTACCGTGCTTTGCATAGCCGCAAACGCTTGAAAATAGGACATTTTTCACCGAAAATAATACTTCAAAAACTTCGAATTCAAAAACGAAGGTCTTCCAAGCGGATTTTGGGGGTGAAAACAAGATGGTACTGGCCATAGGCCGGTACAAGTCCTAGATCTCGTTGAGACGAACGTTTTGGCTGGTATTGGGTTCCGCAACTCTTTACGGTTCTCAAGTTACGTCAGTTTTAGTGAAAGTCACTATTCTGCCAGCGGACCAAAATAAATCGACGGACCAAAATACTACCAGCGGATCAGATTTGCACCTGTGGACCAAATCCGGATCAGATTTCGTCCGGCGGACCAGATTTCGTACGACGGACCAAAATAAATCGACGGACCATATGATACGTTGAAATAACTGCCGCGGATCAGGTGGTACGTTGAAACTGCCACGGATCAGAATTATGAAGATTGCCTGCGCGGACCAGATCAGCGGATCAGATGTTCGATGAAGATACACGGGCGGACCAACCAGCGGACCAGAAAACTCATCCGGCGGACCAGAATTTCGACCTGCGGACCAAGCTGTAATCGAATGATTTTTCGATTTTGCAACTTTTGAAGCTTGAATTTGATTCAGTGAGGTGCAAAATCACTTCAGTAACACTCAGACATCATTTTTCATCTCAGAAACACTCGAAATTGGAAGAATTTGATGAAAACGTGAAGAAACCTAAACTTTCTCTCTCTAAAAATCCGAAAATGATCACAAACACAGCAGTAGAGCAACCAAATGCTCTGATACCACTAGTAGAAACGAGTAAAGATCTTACTACTGCATGCTTTGATCAAACGTAATGAACACGGATGTAAATAAGAGATTTCTTATTGAATCACTTGAAGATTACAAAGAGTTCTCTCTAGTTTCTCTCTCTAGAAACACACACGAAAAGTGTAGAAATGATAGAAGTATTCAGAAGTGTTAAGCTCTCATTCTAACACTACCTATTTATACTAAGTGACTAACCACCCAGCGTACCAAACTGGTACGCTGGACCACATGGTCCGCCGGACCATGTGGTACGCCACTAAAGACATTTCTACCACGACTCATACTCAGACACGCTCACATAGATACAATACACGAGACACTCATAGCATAGGAATATGCTTCTACAGTGTGTCATCATCAAATTTGTTGAAATTACCTGGTAATTGTGTTATAAATTCAAAATTTATCTTCCTGGTAGGTTACTGGTGGCAGGCATGCATTTTTTGTTCTCTTTGAAGTTTTGTAGTTAAATGGTAAATTGTTATATTTTGCTAAATCTTTTAAACTTAGATAATTTTTGATGTTTTTCGTGAAGTCCGCTAAGAACAAATTGTTCTTAGCGAACTTGTTTTTTGTTTGAGTTTTTTTGAATGTTGAGAAGTCCGCTAAGTTGAAACTTGTCCTTAGCGAACTTCTCCTATGTTTTTAATTAATTTTGGCCAAGTGTTTGAGAAGTCCGCTAAAAAGGATTTTACCTTAGCGAACTTCTCCACTTACATTTTATGTTTACTAAGGTTAAAACTGTTCTTAGCGAACTTGTTTATACCTTAGCGAACTTCTTATTTACTTAGAAAGTTTTCAGTATCAAGTTCAGTTTTGGCCTTAGCGTACTTGTTTAGCCTTAGCGAACTTCCTAACTTAGCGAACTTCTCTCAAGCTTAGCGTACTTGTCCTTAGCCTTAGCGAACTTCATTGAAACTTAGCGAACTTCTCTTAGGCTTAGCGTACTTGTTTACCCTTAGCGAACTTCCTGGGTTAGCGAACTTCATTTTGGCTTAGCGTACTTCTCTTTGGCCTTAGCGAACTTGTTTTCTCCTTTAGCGTACTTGTTTCAGTTCGCGTACATTTAGCGAACTTGGATATGTTAAATGTGAATTTGGTGATTTGGGTATATGTTAATTGATCCATACATGCTTGTATTTGTGTGTTAGGATTAAATATGACATGTAAATGACTCCATCTAATCTGTTAAGCTTATATAATCACATCTAGTCCTTTAAATGATAAAATTGGAACATTTGACCCATTAGGACTTCTTACTTGCTTATAAGTGTTAACATGATTCTGTTGCATCTAGAAAATCCTTGTTAAATGTTGATATATGATTTATAGTCCTTGTTTTCATTTCTAAGTATAGTGAATCTGCATATGAGATCATTCTGGTCTTAGCGGACTTGATTCAGTCCTTAGCGTATTTCATGACCTGCTTAGCGAACTTCTTTTGTTCTTAGCGAACTTGTTCCATAGGTTAGCGAACTTGTTGTAGTTCCTAGCGAACTTGTTCTCTCTTAGCAAACTTAATAAGTTCTAGCGGACTTGTTGTTCTGCTTAGCGGACTTGAGTCAATTCACTGTATATGTTTATATTTCTGATGTATTAGGATTGTTCTGAATGTTTGACAAGTCATTGCTACACTTATTGCATGCACTTAACTAGTCTTTAAATCTTGAAGCTTTGTTATAATCCAACTTTCCCGTCTTTCATTTAAAGCATTGTTTATTAACTAAGTTGTTTACTGATATCAAATCAAGGAGTTCACAAGATCGGGTGGAACCAAGTCCCAATGTGACTATCCCTGAATTGACTTGACAAATTGGGACAACCTAAACTTGTAGGTGTTGATCCCAGTGTGCCAAGCCCTCCTTTGCTTGATATCTGTGATTGTTGTTGAGACGAAGTAGTAGAATTCTCTTTGGAATTCTCCTTGACCCTCCAACAAATCAGAATTTAGTTATCTTAATATTCAATTGGGTCATTTTTCAATTTTTATGCAAAACATTCAATTAAGTCAATGTTATTGGAGATTTAGGTCTGGCTCCTTGTTTTCCAGATTTTATTACTTTACACACATCTGTTATTTTTTCCTAAAATACTTACATTTGTTAATCATGACATTTCGGTTGCTTGTGATCATTTTGAAGTATATGCACTATATGAGTTAGTTTATGTCATTAATACTCAAATGAAAAGCTCTGTCACTATCACGGGTTTAGTGTGACATGACATTCATCTAGTGTTGAATTTGATGTAATCTTTTAATTCTATATGTGCAGATGCCTCCCAGACAAGCTGCAGAAGCTTTAGAGTATGGTTGCCTGCACAACCATAAGGTGCATATTTAACAAAACCTGGGAAGGTGCTAACGAGCAAGCCCTTGATCTTATGCTACAATCAAGCTGGGCAACGACCATGCAGATCAACCCAATTATCTACAAGGGTATTATTGAAGCATTCTGGTACAATGCTGAATCTGCAGAATTGGATGATGGAACAAGCGTGATAAGATCTAGAATTCAGAATACTGATGTTGAGATCATTGAAGAGAAGATCAGAACTGTCCTGGATCTACAAGATGCTGACAAGCCCAAGACTTTCACTAAGGCCGTGTGGCAGTCAACTATCACAAGAATGGGATACTCGGGTGTCTTTCTTCCTGATGTCAGCAACAAAGTTCAGAAGACCCTATTCCCAACAAACTGGAAATTCATTATCAGTTTCTTCATTTCGGCGTTTGGACACCGCAAGGCAGCTCCAGATGATTTCATTGAAGATACTGCATGTGCTATCCATGGGTTTGTATCAGGTGATGGTTTCAATCTTTCCCACCAACTGCTGAAGTGGATGATTTCCAACCTGCACCCCACTGGAAGGCAAAAGAAATTCCTGATGTACCCTCGCTTTGTTCAAGCCATCCTAGACCATTACTACCCAACTTTGGTGAAGCAGGGAGAAACATTCTCCACAAGTTCTATTAACACTGGATCGTATAGCAAGTACCACAAAGGTAAGTATCTAGGGAAGTGCCTTTCTTTCCCGAGATGATTGCTCGACTAGCTCCCGTTGATGCTGAGGGAGATGTTCACATGGATGAAGCTGCAGATGAAGCACAAGTTGATCCCACTGATGCGGCTCAAGTCCATCATGATTTGGACTTGAATGCCCCAGTTATCTCAGAACCTGCTACTGCTGCTGAAGACCTTGGGAATCTCCAAGGTGAAAATGTTGAAGCGTCTGAGCATGTTGAATACCCGTTGAGTCCAGTGAATGTGTTATCTTCTGAAGCTGAAGAAGGTGATGACATCAATGATGAAGAATCTGGCTCCTCAAGCTCAGATGACACCCCTACTCAAACTACAGATATTCACCCTCGGAAAAGGCAAAGGACTGGTAAATCTTCCAGGGCCTCAACGAATCTGACACCACAATCATCATCAGATGAAAGCTATAAACCGTCCAAGGATGACTTAGATGAAGACGACTCTTCGGTGTCACTCGATCAAGAGGATTCTACACATGATCTTGCAGCTGAGACTGAAATTCTTCCTAAGTTAACTTTAAACAAGCTTACAATTACTGCTGATGATCGTAACCAATCGTCTGAGTTACTCATGATAGAAGCTGTAAGAAGCAAGTCCTGCACAGAGAAACTCCAAGTCAGAAGAAAACCCGGTTCCACTGATGAGTTTGAAGTTGTTGGTCCTTCAAGCACTCAACTGGTTACAACTTTGGCTACAACATTTGTTTCTCCATCTCCTGCTGATCACAGTGATAGGATTGATATGGATATGAGACCCTTGCAGATCATAGCTGAAGATGCTGTTGTTACCACTGACCCCTCTGGTACTATGACTACAAGCCCAACAGTTTCTGAATCTGAGAAGACGATGGAAATACAAGCTGAGGTTGTTAATCTTCAAAGTCCGAATGATCATCTCAATTGTTCTCTGCAAGTAGCTAACCAAAAGATTAGTGAACAGTCACATGTAATTGCTGAACAGGCTGCTGAGATCCAAAGACTCAAGGATTTGTTAAGCAAATTAGGTGAAGACAAAGAACTTAGTACCAAACAAGAGGGTGATGGTGGTGGTAATAAACTCAAACAGTTCAAGTACCTGGACCTGGTAAACCATACTAACCATCAAAAGGGTATAAGGGCTGCTACGTTGATCCAATCTGCTTATGATGATAAGAGATTCAGTCAAAATCCAGAAGCAGAGAGAAAAGCTTAGTTAGCAGAAGAGAAAAGAAGACTTCGTGCTCCTCACCGAGGTATGTTCAAGGATGTTAGAAAGGAAGTAAAAAAAAAGACTATCCCTGGAAACCAGAAGAATGCTCCTATGATCAGTTGGTATTATAACGGGATGACTCATGAGTTGGTAATCGAAAGAGATGGTGTTGACGCTATCAGACTATTTGATGCTATAGAACTCCGTCTTCTCTCTCGTTCTTACTTAAAGATAATGTATTATGAGAAGATGCGGACAATACCTGTTCAGTTGAGACCTTATGAATGCTATGATGCCAACTACTTCTTGATATTCTTAAACTGGTGGTGTGAAAGGCTAGCAGGATTAGGTAGACTCACTCTTGATTCAGAACTACTAAGAACAACACCTTTTTGGTTGATTGAAGAACATGGTTCAAGTGTCATTTTGGATAAGTCAAGACGATTGGTCGAGCTGAACAATTATAATGACCTGAAGGAGCTCGTGTGGCAAGATCTCTTTAGGCTGTATGACATGGGTATTCACGTACGATCTGACAAAGACAAAATTGCAGCCAGAGAGAACTGGAGATTCCTGCTAAAGCTGACCGGTCAAGATGCTTGAAGCTCGAGAGTTTGCATTGCCAACAAGGGTGGAATTGTTAGAACCTATTTGTTAGCAACACAAACTTATTGTTTTCTTATCTTGTATTTGATACTTCATTTTGTAATTGTCTTTTGATATGTACTTGGTGAACTTTGTGTAAATGTTAGCGTACTTGTTATGCTTCTTAGCGTACTTGTGACTTATGCTCTTAAAGGACTTGATTTACTCTTAGCGTACTTGTTTCTATGTTATCTTAGCGGACTTGTTTATTCCTAGCGAACTTGTTTACTTAGCAGACTTGTTTTGTTCCTAGCGTACTTAATCTGTTCTTAACGAACTTGTTAGCGAACTTGATTATGCTTAGCGTACTTGTTGGCGGACTTGTCGCTACTTAGCGGACTTGTTAGCGGACTTGTTAAGTCCTAGCGAACTTCATTTATGCCTTAGCGAACTTGTTCTACTATTAGGATATTTTGTTGAATTCTAGGTAATGATTGTGTCGTGTCAAACATTCTATTTGTCCCAGGTTCTCTAGTAGTATAAATACCATTGAGAAAACCCTATTGGTAACACTTGGTGGAGTATTATTCCTACAGAGAGCCTTTGTGTGTGTGTGTTCTTGGTGTTAGTGTGTGTTCTTGAGCTTTAGGAATCATCAATGGGTGAGCATTGATGCAGATTCTTCCATGAATCGACCATCACACATGATTTTCGCACTTGTGTGATGAATCATATGAGAACAAGCTGCTCAAATCTCGTCCTCACACAATTACAAAGACAACTGCATGATCTAACTGAGGAAATGGGAGACAGAGCTACTCCCTTGAGTTTTTCATTCTTTACTCCAGCTGTTGGTTTCACAATCGGATGCTTAATGGTGATCTTTAGCTTCTCAACTTTAGCTTCACCGATCACTCCATCAGTTATTCCCTTGAACTTGGAGGAGAAGGATGGTAAGTCATACCCAACATCTGGTTCTTGGTCAAACATTGATCCAGATGTCATAAAGATCTTCCCTTCAGCCCGTGTCTTCAAGATCACCTTTTCCCATTTCACTTCATCAACAACCTTGAAGTATGGAGTCTCAATTTTAGGATACTGTTTCAGCTTTATCTCAGACACAAAAGCTTTGGCCTCATTCTTAGTCACATCATTAACTCCACGTTTACTTCTACCAGCATCATCTCTTGATACATCCTCACTTCTCTCTTCACCATATGTCATGTTTGCCTTGTTGTCTATTTCCTCTTGAGTCAATGGTGTAGTTCCAATCAAGACACTATCAATAGGAGGAGCAGCTTCTTTATAATCAGACTTGGTCTGTTCAACTTGATCCTCACTAAGAAGTATTCCTATAATGTCTCTGGGAACTGGTGGAGGAATGATGCTGTTCATTAAAGATTTATCAGTTTTCTCTGACCCAAACCCAGATGTGTCTTTCCCAACTTGGCCGGTCACAACAGCACGTGACACTTCCTTCCCTGCATCGAGCATTTGCTGATTTCTTTCCTGATTGAAATCATACTTGACCTGTAGCTCATCATAATTTTACTTCAGTTCAGTTAATTTCTGTGTCAGCTCAGATACCTCAATCCTAGCTCGATCATATAAGATAGATTTCTTCGTAGCTAGCTTTTGATATTTCTCAAAATCTAGTTTTTGGGCTTTTACTTTCTCTTCACTCTTTTCCCACCTACCTTTAAATGAACTCCTAGAACATTGCATATCAAAAATTTCGATTTCAGCGTTTTTCTAGAGTTGTCTTAAGCCAGGAATTAATCTAGCACATGTAGGATTGGGACATATCTTAGTTTTGTCAACTTCAGCTGCGAAAGCGTCCTTTTTCTCAACCATATTCTTTTCTTCAACCACTTAACTCATTTTCTGTCTTTAGATATGCAACTTCTGAAAATCTTGAAAAATCGGCAAGATCGGCAAAAACGGCAAAGTTGCTATTCACGGAATAGTATCAAAAACTTAAAACGCGAAAAAAAGGCCTTCGGATTGGAATTTGGGGGTCCAAACGAGCTCCCCTAGACATTAGTCTAGGGTAATTCTGGGGCTCGGTGTCACGGACGTCGTGTTAAAATTTGAGCTTCTAACTCCAAACGAGTCGAAAGTTATGTCCGTTTCCGTGAAAGTGTGAAATAGTGACTTTTTGCCACAAACTAGTTTTCAATCGTAAACAATCATAAACACCTCCTTTGGTCGTAAACACAATCGTAAATGGCTCCGAATCGTAAACTAAATCGTAAACACCCTCCTAATCTCAAACACAATCGTAAACTCCAAAGCTTCGATCTTGGAGTCGAGAACAAAATCGGGAATGCGTCTGGAATCGAGAACACAACCGTAAGCTCGTAAAAATAAAGTCTTGGAACCGTAAATACCAATCTGATGCAGAAAACCAATCGGAAACACCTCCAGGAACCGTAATCTCAAAGAAGCAGCCTAGAAAACCATAAAAACTCGAACTTTTTCAGCTAAAAACCCGAATCTAATACCGTGGAACCTCGAATCTAATGATTCTTGGCTCTGATACCAATTGTTGGTCCAGAAACAACAATCGTTCACGATATCTAACTAATCTAAACGTGCGGAATCAGATCAGATTAGTGATTCAAGAAAGAGAAGAGAAAAAATCGAAGAATACGATGATTAAAACGTTGAAAACTGATCTTTGCACACAAGATGAACTTGTCGGGTACAAATCTTGAAATCGTAAACTGATCTCTCTCTTTAGTTTAAGATTGCAATCTTAAACTCCCGTGCTCTTTCTCTCTAAAATCGTAATCTCAAGGGTTTTCCAAATTAGGAGGTCTAGTGGGGTATATATAGTCCCCCATTGGGTTTTACTATAGGGCCGCTTGTGGATCTTAAACCCAAGCCCAAGCCCAAGCCCATATCTAATAGTAAACTAGTCTACTAATCTAATTAAACCCTCTAAGCCCATCCCAATTAATTTAATATTACAAGCCTCATAATCTAGCCTCTATAATTTCCTTCGCACCTTTCCTTCAGAGCATTCCATAAAGCATTTGAGTTTTTACACGTTTTGAATTGATGCAACAATTCCTCTGGCAAAGCTTGTGTAAGTGCTCCATAAGCCTTTTGTTCACGTGTAAAATCAGTCTTTTGAGAAACATTCAGATTCCTTTACAAAATTGGAACATTGTTGTCGTCGACTGGATAGACATATGCATCATCTATTGCAATCCAGAAGTCACAATCAGAAGTACCGATATACGCCTCATATCTGTTTTTCCAATTAAGGTAATCTTCGAGCTTAAAAAAATTAGGAACCTTTTGGCTTGTTCCTATCTCATTATCGTAATTCAGAAGTGTTTGCATCTGCGATTGAATCGCTGCAAAAGCTTGTAATTCCGACATTTCGATAATTTTCAAATTATGGTTTATCTGAACTTGGATGAACTAAAAGTTGTTGTCCGAACTTGGCCGAACAGGAAACGAATTGAACAAGTGTAACGAAACTCAAACAAAATGAGAACGAACTGAAATCTTCCAAACCCAACCGAACTGTATCCGAACTGAAGCAAACCAAACAAAGTTATCCGAACTATGAACGAACTGACTAGTACCCAAACTGATCCGAACCGTATCCGAACTCAATCCGAACCAGAGAAATTAACCGAACAGGACACAAACTAGTACATGAAGTTAAACGAACACAGAAGAACCAAGACTTCGGAGCGGTTATCCAACCGAACTCGCACTTCAGAAGACGGTTATTTTTCAGACTCACGAACTCAGAGGAACTCAACGGAAATTTTGACGTTTTGCACAACGAAATGATCAGACGAACCAGAAACACACAAAAATGAACATCGTGATGTCAGGAGTACTCAGGAATGATTGAATTTTAAAAAATGCAAGTTTTGATGATTGAAAAATGTGAAAAAGTAGAAGAAAACACCGAAAATGCTCCGTTTTTCAGCAAAAATGACTCGGTATCGAGCTGAGAAACCAACCAAATGCTCTAATACCACTTGAAAGTGAGCGGGAAGTCGGATCGTGCGCTACTTAAGTCATTTTAGTAAACGAAACAACACGAACAATGTAAATTCGAACTCAATCTTTTATAGATCAACGATTCAGAACATACAAAGGACTCAGAGCTCTAATACAGAAAACACCTTAAGAAACACACACTTAAGACACTCAGTTACAAAATTCTAACACAAACCTACTATTTATAGAAAGTACCCGATCACCCGAACTGGACTCTGTCCGAACTGGCAGTTCGGTTGCCAGTTCGTCTAGGTTCCGGTGGGTTCGGCTAGGCAGGTTTGTACTTGACTTTTTCTTCTTATTTAAAATAGTCTGATCCAGCATCTTGCCATTTTCATGTATCAACACAAAGAGCAAAGCAAGGTCTCAAAACAAAAACAAGTTTTTCCAAATTATGATAACTTTCATAAAAAGGTGAACAAACCTCAACTGGAAAAAGGTTGCAAAGCCTAAAGTGTTCACTCCCAAGCCAACTAAAACAGTTTTTGAAAAGGTTCCTAAACATAAGAAGTTTGAATAACTAAAGTCACTACTCTAAAAGTGACTAAAACAGTTTTGAAATCACCTCAAACTTGGAAACTCAAAACAATGGCAGCTGCTCCCTCAATTCCTGGTTTCACAAAGGGGATGTGTTTAAAAGAAGTCTATTTCATTGACTCTTCAGGTCTACACATAACCACAATGGTCTGGGTACCAATGGCTAACTAATATCTCACCTTGTGCAGGAAGAGCACTTGAAAATGTATGAGCATTGGATCGTCTACTCGATCTAGCTAATCGGACATCAAAACGTAATTAACCGATTGTTTTATTGATCAATGAAGAACAATTACATTTAGTAAACACTTAGAAATACAACAGAGAGAAACACCTTGAAAACACACACTTAGCTGAAATCTCACACGCTCAGAACTCCCTATTACAACGTCCAAACTTCTATATATACCCAGCTGACCGAGCCTCGTCCGAACCTCGGGTTCGGCCAGTCCGAACTCCTGGTTCGGACCTAGTTCAGCCACTCAGACTTTGACTTGAACTTAAACATTGCTTGATACTTCACACGACGCACACATCAGGTATCAACAAACTCCCCCTCGTCAGGTGCAATATTTGTACTCTTCTACATCATCAAATCTTTATCTTCAACCAAGCTCCCCCTCAAGTGTAGAAACTGTTCGTCCGATGAAATGAATCTTCGAACAAACTCCTTCCTAACTTGATCGTAGCTTGATCTTGAATACTTGACAATGACTGGTGTATCTCTGGTCTTTATCAACAGCTTCAGAAGACTTGAAGTTGTGATCACTTGCACTTTAGCATCCTGCATCAATATTTATATAATCTTGGAGCAAAACGTCTCTTCGAGACTCCAAGATATGACTTTTGAAAAATGAATTTTGTATCACGTGTTGACCAGATCGAAAATAAAGCAGAAACAAAATCATTTTGACTTTTAGAAAATTTATATCAAAACAGATCTAAAATCTTTTTGATTTTTCAAAGTTTATGCTAAAACACACCGAAAATCTTTTTGTTCTTTTCTGAAATGAAATGAAATCAAAATACAACATCAAACACTATTTTTGGTATGAGAAAGATCACTATACGGGATCATATTGGTCATAACGCACTGAACTACACTTTAATTTCAATTAAATGAAACAGATAAGTCATGCTGATTGCCGGTATAATTTGTCCATATTAAACCCATGCAAAATCGTACTCATAACATCTGGATATGTTAAGGTATTGATTAGATTTGCTTTGACCAGTGTACCCCATACTATCAGATATACTCAGACATTTTCTGTTTTTCTTTCTTTTTCCTTTTGTGTGATAGCACTTGTGATATTTCACAAAGCATCAGTATTTTTTATGATATTGTCAACTGTGTTCCATGCAAAAAGAAATAAGAACGTTAAATCGTCTACCTTAAGGTCGATCTTTCGATACACAAATAAGGCCTCGGATTTAACAAAATAAGAAAATAAAACAAGTTAAAATTGTATAACCGAACAACAATCAGGTCGGTACTCCCATAAACGCAAAGAAAGTCCGATGAGTTATACGAAACACCAAAGAAATTAAAGCAGAACGTCAAATGAACAATGATCAGGTCAATCTTTCGATACGCAGAGAAATTCCGAACGTTTGACAAAATAAAGAAAATCAAACAAGTTTAAATCTTTGCAAAATGAACAAATGTATACACAGTGACTTCTCATTCTGAATTTCACACTTATTTTTCTTTTTGTGTCATGAAATATGCATCAAGATGTTATTCACATGGTCAAGCATTAGTATTTAATGTATATCACAACTTAATACTTTCTGATTTTCCGAGTCTACCAAACATATCAAACACTGATCTTATAGCCCTTTCATCTACTCTATCCATGAGTCAGATACGCAAGCCAATGTATCATCATTTCCCAGTGATCAATTTCTCACAATTTTTTTATATATTGTGCATGTATTCACCTTCCTTCGTTATATATTTGGCATGTATTCACCTTCTTCCCATAACATCAATTACTCCCCCTTATTTACAATTCTCCCCCTTAAAATGAAAACTCTATGTTTGGAGTTTCATTTTACACAAAAACAAGACTCTATTTTTGGCTTTTTGAGAAAAACTTGTAAACAAAGAAAATTGATCAATCAACACGGATATTTTTCAGTTTTAGAATTCAGAAAATTTGCAGATTTAGAAATTTAGATCATGAAATTTAAATTATGCAGAATACTCCTCCATCAACAACTTTGCAATCGTCGATAGGTCTTCTAGAAGTACCTGCACACTGGGCAAACTTATTAGTTCACAAACGAACCAAAGCGGATCGCTTCTGGTCGACCAGTGTCCTGGTTTTGCTTTAAAACCACCTTAGGTTTCCATTGTTGTGATTTTGGTAATTCTGTTTTTGATGAACCTATCACAGGTGACTGTGATGATGAACCTACACTTTGAACCTTTGAGAACATTGGAACAAAACGTTTTTGTTTATGAAAGAATGTAGGTTTAACTTCATGAAAAACTCTGCCTTGTTCATCAAAGAACATTTGTTTGTCAGGTTTACCAAACACTAGTTTCTTTTGAAACCTTTGAGATGTAACAGTAGGCAGTGTATAATCTTTTGCCATATGCCCAGGTCGGCGGCAAACATAAGATATTAGTTTTGATTTGTCCCACTGTTGATGTACCTGCGATGAATTACACATATGAATATCTCGAACATGATTAGAATGAGAATCATATACCTGATGTCTGTGATCATGAACCCATTTAGATGTTGGGCTTCGAGATTGAGAATCACCTGAAGACAGCTTATCTTTCACAAAAACCTCCGAAATCTTCCGAGCATCCACGCAATGAAGAGGAAATTCTTTATCTGAGAAAAGCTGATCAGAACCTTTGAGCTTGTAGAATCTCTCAGGTTGAACTTTTTCAGCCTTAAACACATCATGCTTTCCAACAACTTTCTCCTCAGAATTAGAATGTCCATTCTTTGCTAACCGAGAAAATTCAGCTTTCACTTCAGTCACATTCTTTTGATCATAAAAGATCTTTTCATCAAACTCAGGTTGAGACTGAATCTTGTCACTTGAAGTAGCTGATTTCTCATTATCGGCAGAAGATGAACCAAACACAAACTTTGGAGCTGGAAGAACCTCAGATTTCTTTTCCTTCTGCTTCTTATTCTTCTTGTTCTTCTTTTTCTTCACAACTTTGTCTTCCTCAGCAGTAGATGATGAGACATTTGAATAATCAAATTCAGAAACTTGCTCTTTCACTTCTTTGAAAGCTTCTTTGATCTAAGCAGGGGGCGATGCAGTTTTATCAAACATCTTCTCAAAATTAACATCATTAGCTAAAAAGCTTGTGAAAACTTGAGAATATGAAATATTGTTGAGCAATCGATTAGCATCCAGAACTTGAATTTTAAGATCAGAAATTTGCTGTTGAGCCTCCGCGAATTCCTTTTCTTTAGCAATCAATCGCTTCGCAACTTTGTGGGTTTCAAATTTTTGCAGGCGAAGATTATCTAATCCTTCAAACAATTCTTTCTTCAATTTATCTTCATTTCTCTTTTGAATCTCCAAATTTGCAGCTTGAACCTTGTTAACACTAACCAACTCCCGCTTCTCATCCAACAACTTTTCCATATCGACTTGATATGCTTCAATTTTAGCAGCAAATTCTTCAACACTCTTTGTAAGCAAATCAAGCTTGATTTTGGATTTTTCAAACAAATTTTGGAAATCAGAAGTAGCATCTTTAGCATCAAACTTCCATTTCTTTATTTGGTTGACCAAATCCTCCTTTTGTTCTTCTAAGATGTCAATTCTATCAGTAAGCATCTGTTCATTTTCTTTGACGAAATAAAGATTTGCGTTAAGCATACTCACTTCTTTTAACAAGGATTCATTTTCAACATCAACTCCTTCTCATTGGTTTTAGACACATCTAATTCTTCCTTTACTGCCTTGAATTCCTTAGAAAGCTTTTGAATTTCATGCAATAATGAAGTATTTTCTTTAATCAGACTCTCCATATTCTCAGCAGATGCATAAGAACTTTGTGTTGAACTAGTATCTGAACTAGTATATGAATTATAGTCATCTTGTTGAACATGAATAACAATCAAAGTTGTTGGATCACAACCAAATTGTTTACCCCAATCATAAACAGCATCTTGTTGAACTGTTAGCGCTGTTGTTTTGCCTGTGTTACTAGATGATGATTGAGAAAAACCAGGCTTGGATGATTGTGTAAAACCAGATTTATTAGCATGTGGACATTCTTTGGCAAAATGTCCAAGTTGTGAACATTTATAACATTTTAACTTTGACTTGTCAAAACCTAATTTGTCACCAGAAATATTTCGTCCATGTTTCTTGAAAAACCTCTTCGATCTTTGACATAACATAGCATATTGCCAAGATATATCCAATTCAGTTAATTAATCATCATCAAGTGCATCAAGATCATCGCTGGTTAACTTTGCATCAGCAACATTCTTGATAATCAACCCAAAACATGATAAAATCAATGCAGAAATCATTTTGGCACAATCATTTGTTGATTCAACAGAAAACGCATCATGACTTGATGAATTTGGAATTGTAAAGCTACAACCCCGTGAAAAATTGTTATTAGAATTTCCTGAACTTCCTGACAAGAATGTGTAAGGATCAATCTAACCCTCACGCGATATCAAAGACTAGTAAAACCGTGCGGAATCCGGTTTTAGCTAGGTGATTCAAGCATAAACAATATAAGCAATAATCGAAAAGTATAACAAACTAGAAAACACAAACCGATTAGAAGAAAACACTTGTATTGATCACGGTTAATTGCCTACACCTTGATCGAAATCTCTAATGAGAATTTCGATATCACCACAGAACACCAAAAAGACAAGCAACCCTAAACCGATTACAAGAGGTTCTATATATAGGTGAGATTGACTTGGTAAACAAGTCAATCTCCTTAGTAATTTTCGAACCCCAAGCCCATACAAAACAAATCGGACCCAAACCCACAATAATCCTACAAAAGTTAGCCCAATTACATTTATATACTAGCCCACAAGTATTAAACAAGCCCAAAAGTATCTAATGCAAAAGCCTCATTTTCTAGGTCTCTACAATCTTCCCCTACGCTTTAGCATTAGACTGTCTTCACATCCGGAACTTCTTTGACACATTTACTGTTGCTGGATCATACCATAGTTCCTTGGCTATAATCTCAGGTACAGCCCGAGTGTAACACTTTGCATATTCTTCAGTGTCTTGATTACACTCAATCTGATGCTTTGCTAATACCATGATGTCTTTCTTGTGGAACCTCATCAGATCATGAACTTCCATGACATTGATAGTCTTTGACTTGCAGAGGATCTTGGCTTCACCGGAATAATCACTATAAGCCCATGTCTGGAAATCGTACAGGCAATTTTCAGGATGTCTCATAGGAAGAGGTATTGTCTTTGTCTTGTCTGTAGGTGAATACAAGACATTTGTGAACTTTTTGGGCTTTTCACTCTCCATCCCTGGGATACTTTTCTTTCCATCCCATTTGAAGACACTCCTGTACTTCTTCACATACGATTTCTTGTGAGGAAACTCCTCAAACCTCTTGAACTTGCTCCTCACTGCTTTTTCCAGTTTCTTATAGAAGTACTTGGCTTGCTCATTGTTTGATGGATTTGAGAATGGAGCCTGATAAAGCATGGTCAGATCCACATTCGTCCAGGAGTAAAAATGTGTCCAGCTCTTGTAGTACTCCAAAGGATACTGACCCTGTCTTCTCACTACAAACATGTTCTTCTCTCCATCAAACATCCATGATTTAACAGCTGCAGTAATTCCTTGCTTATCATGATAATGTTCACCCAACTGGATTAGATACCTTTCAGGAGGATAGGCAAATGTCTGCGACTCCCAACCTCCATCAAAATCAGAAGCTGGAACCGTCATGTAATCTCTATCCCTGGTATCTTTATCTTCACTTGAGGCTTCGGGTAAAACGGGTTGAGTTTCTTCAGGAATATCAGCTTCAAAATCAAATACTGGTGATTGAGAAGAATCACCTGCACCTGAACCTCCTTCATCCTTATCACTTTGTCTAAAACTTGACCTTCTTGATTTATCTGAGCTCAGCTGCCTGATCAGCTTATGAAGATCTCTAAATTGCCTGGTAAACTCTCAGTTTATCTTCTTCTGATTCTCCAATTCAGTGTTGTGGACCTTCTGAATATCAATCAGGTCTCCAATTATTTCACTTTGAGTTGCATTTTGGGCTTTCAAACCTTATATTTCTTCTCTGAGTTCCTTCTCCAACCTGAACTCAGGGGTTTCTACTGCTTTCCCCTTATCTTGGGCTGTGGGTTGAGAAGAAGACTGACCAGCACTGGAACTTGTGACTGGTGGCTCATGAGAATCCAATCTTCTTCACCTTGGGTCACTAGGTCCTTCTCTGTGGTGTGGTGTAGCAGTCGACTCAGTCTCAGTCATCTCATTTGTAACAGAAGCACCGAGGGGAGGATCCTCTGTGGCTTTCCGTTTTCTTGTCAGTGGAATCTCAGTTGTCTCTGTCTCTTCTTCCTCAATGTCAATATCGTCAAGATAGGTATCATAATTGATTGACTCGTCACCTTCAAAATTGAGTGCTCCAATCCTCACATCATTCAGATCAAACTCTTCCCAGTCAGAGTCATCAGGAAGATCAACAACTTTCTTCTGAGTAGGAGGCATATAATGTTCTTCTTCTACAGATGCATTTCTGTTAACTGGAATCTCCTCTCTCACTATCTCCGCAAACTCTCCAAACTTGTCACCGAACGGCATTTTATCAGACAACTTCTTCTTCGGATTTATCATCGGAAACACTTCAATACCCATTGGCTTAGTATCATGTGTGTCATTGGTCTTTCTCAGGTTCGGGTATCTTGAATCCAGAACAGACTGAATGAACCTAGGAACAGCTGCAAACTTTTTATCTCTTGACACGACCGCTTTCACATCTTCAAAAATCATCCTGGACCAGTTGAACCGAACACCTCTGATTAATGACACCATTGCATGGGTGTGCACCTGGTTCAACTGATCTGTAGAGCTCTTCTTGGCAATGACACATTTTTGCAAGTAATGTGCCAGCATTCTCCAATACGGCGGAATAAGAGCTTTCATAGTGGGAGGAGATATGGTAAGGTATCCCATTTCCTTTAGACATTGTGACACCATTTCTTTATCAAGCACAGTGGAATCAGCAGCAACATCTTTGAGTCTGAGTGCCTGTCTGAAATTCTCTTCAGTTAATATCACCTCAGTACTTTGAATCTTGGCAATAATCTGCTTCCCATCTTCAGATACATCTGCCGTCTTCCAAAACTCTTGCTGCATACGTTTGCATATAATCGGGTTTGTTGTTAATGCAAAGTATAAACAGCACTTCTTCAATCCAGCTATCATTGACTGGTACTTCTCTCTGTATTCAGCAGGCGGATCCAGTAAATATGCTACCTGATTGTGATCTTTGACGAATTCTAAATCCCTGCACTCATAAACACAGGTAAACAACCAAACCACAAAAAAAAACTCATTAGTTTTAGGGATTTCTCGAAAAACGGACAGCATAACGGCTTAAAATTAACTGAAAAACCATTGAAAATGTCATCAGGTACCTTTCCGATCGAAAAGCAGGGTTTTTCATCGGAAAGCATCCGTCCGATCGGAATGTTACTTGGTTACCGAGAACACTGGTCGAAAAGCATTAATCTTGATCGAGAAGCCTAAGCTTCAGATCGAAAAGTGTCACTCTCGATCGAGAAGCATAAGCTTCTGATCGGAAAGTACAGATTTACGATGAACCCCGATCGAGAAGTCCTGTCTCAGATCGAAAAGTCTGTCCCCTGATCGAAAAGCCTAAGTGCTGATCGATAAGGGGTTGTTCTGATCGGAAAGCCTATGGCTATCGATAACCATCGATCGAGAAGTGCTGGGGGCCTGATCGAAAAGCCCCTAGCCCGATCGAAAAGCCTCATCTTCTTCATTCCATACCTGCAACTCAGTCAAAACAGCCATACATGCGTGTATTGAACACGATTTCAAGCAATACAGGTGCCCAACCATTATCCCTTCCATACCCGTCCCAAAACTAAAAGAAACAAACACTTACTCAAGTCGGTCTTTAGGAGGTTTAGCTATGCGCTTCAAACGGGGCGCCATAGCTCCAAATAGACACAGGGGATGTGTTCACAAGGTGAATTCAACCAAGGAAAGGGTGTCAGATGATGGAGACAGCGGCGGAGAGCGGCGGATTCGACAGGGACAGTGGCGGCGGCGCTGTGAGGTAATGGGGGACGGCGGTGGTCGAAACTTGACAGGAAAGGTGGTGGTGGAGTCGCAGGAAGATGTCGAAGGTTGTGGTGGTGCGTGATGGTGGTCGGAGCAGGTGGTGGTGGTGACTGGCAGTGGTGAAGGAGGAATTAGGGTTTGGGAGCGAGAAAGAGGGAGAAGGGGAGAGTGAGGGTCGCCAGCCCCTCCCTCTTCTTTTGTTTCAAAAGTTTTTTAAAAAAAAATGACCACTTCACCCCCTCAACTATTAGGATGAATACAAACCACCCAAAACTTTAACCATCCCTCTTTTTTTTTTACTTAACATCTTATAATAATTTAAAAAAAAAAACACAAAACCCCAACTTTAATCTTGCTTATTCAGAAAACTTCCCCTGAAGTCAAGCCCGAGAGATTTACGATCTGGCAACTTTTACTTAAGAATAAAACAAAACACACAAATAAAATAAATTAAAATAAATAAACATTAACACAACAAAAAAAAACTTAACCAACTGGATTTTGAGTGAAGAGGCATTAATAGGGATCATACCAGATAGTCTGTGACTGAGGAACCCTTTCCAGCTTCAGTTACTTCGCATGTTCAGGCAATTACGGTATTTTGGTCCATCTTTAAACTCATGCTGCTTTCGCTTACTCAAGCAGTTTCATCACATAATTTATATTTAAAGGTTTATTAATTATGACAATCCATCTAGGTCAAAAAAAATAATTGTAAGTCCCAAATCGATCCTTTCACGATATCAACGATCAATCGAAGGTGCGGAATCCCGACGATTGATTGATTCAAGTATAATCGATAAAGAAAAACGATAAACACAATAATAAAACAAACCGATCGATGGAAACAGAACTTGATTAAGCACAAACCGGTTGCAACACACTTTTGGAATTTCGTGAATAACCCCTAGCCCTTTTTACGAAAACAGCAACACCAGCAACCTATTCTAGACAATAATAGGTTCTATTTATAGGAGATGATTAGCTTGTTTTCCAAGCTAATCTCCTAAACCCTAATTAACCAAAATTCCCGTATTTGACATTTCAAGCCCACTAAACTCCATCTAAACTCTTTCTAAATGAGCCCAAACATGTCTAAATTGGCCCAATGACCCAATATACCCATAACCCAACTTATTTTCACCTATTCTAACACATAGGACTTCAGAATACTCCGCCAAGTGATGATTTAATACACAAGCCACAAATCTTGGTCCTTACAATCTTCCCCTTGGCTTGTGCTATTAAATATATTCTACTTTCAATCTTCAGAACTCGCAGTCTTCTCCTTGGCTTGAGCATAGGTTGATGAAGATTCTTTTCTTTTACAATCTTCATTGGACAACATGTGGGATGATTGATGGCTCTTTCTCTTAATCAGCATCAGCTTGAACTGCAAATGATAAACAAGTAATGAGAAGAGGATTCTCAAATACTTGCTTCTTATTGAAAACTATTGAGTCATTGCTGAATCAGTAGTAACTGTCTTGACTTGCTTGTGACTCCAGAGGACAAATTTTGAAAACCTCTATCTTGGCTTTCTTGAATTTCTTTTTGTGACTGCTCTGCATCTTTTCTTCAATTAGCTTCCCCTAAACTTGAGAACGGTGTCTTTGGAAGCTTTACTTGAACAACCAACAAACTTCCCCTGAGCATAGGGTAAGTCCTTTTCCGGCTGGTTCTTCAACACGAACAGTAGCAGAGTTCTTGCTTTGGTCAACTAAGTCCTTGACCTTCTTCTCCATGAGTTGTCTTTCTCACTTAACCTGTCCAACACACCATGAAACAGACACTAACCAGACGATGACTGGTTATCGGGTTAGCATTATTTAACCAAAAACACTTCCCCTAAACCTGAGGACTCTTCGCATTATCTCCCCCTGAGGTTCTGAGGGAGGGTCAAACTTTCTTGGATAAAACCCATAAAAAAATTATTTAAACTTCTCAAATCAACCTGGCCAATTCATAAACTTAAGATACACAAAAGAAAAATAAAATTAAAAACAAACATACCAAATTTCTAAACGAGAAGGTTTTATTTTGGGATCAAACCGTCTTTGTCTGAACTGAGGAACCCTTTTCAGCATCTGTTACTCGAACACGTCCAGGCGATTGCCAGTATATTGGTCCTTCATAAACCCATGTTCCTCATTTTCCCGGCTGTTTGTCACTTATTTATCTTTTAGGTGCATTAATTATGAACATCCGACAGTCACACACAAATCCTAGGTAATTAATATGTGCAGTCTATCAAGCTTGATCATTCCCTACCACATATTTTCACATTCCCATATCCAGAGTTTTGAATCTTTTCTCGAGACATGGTTGAGAAGAGAAAGAACAAATCATAAAAGAGATAGGAATAATATACAAAGACTTGTATGAGTTCAACTAAGAGGCGTTTATCAGTCAGGTGGTAACCTTTCATCAAACACATAAGCCTAGTCACAGAGTCAGGGCTAAAGGGTTTTGGACGCTAGAGGGTCTCTTTTGTTGTGCACATTGGCATCTTTTGGTGTGTAAATTATATACAGCGATCTGCAAGCACGTTAATACAGACTAACCAGGTCTTTGCTCACGCAAAACAGAGGAAAGTCTGATTAACACGTCAACCATTCTACACCAGGTCATTGCTCACGCAAAACAGAGGCAAGACTTGACTGACGGCTTTGACATCCCCAGATCTTTGCTCACACAAAACAGAGGGGACGCCGACTTTTTGAGATTTTCGATTCAACACTTTGGAGTCCGGCGTGTGTATCGGGAACAATTTCGCAGTAAAATAGAACAAGCACTTAACCTAAGTGTGTGTTTCCCATCAAATGACATACTTTATCTTTAAGTATTGTGACTCATACCTTTGTTTTTGGAACTAAGCCTACCGAGCACATCACCTTGGATCATGTCTTTCACTTTTGCCTTACGCGTGTCAGCCATTCTGAGAACGGAAATATTTCACTTTCCTGTCTTCTCAAACACAAATAAAAGATTAAAAATTAAAAAGCACAATTTTTTAGGGGTCAACTATTTCACCTTATTTATTCTTCTCCTTGCTTTTTGATTTTTAAAATCAACACACGTTTTTTTTTTATTTTTTTTTAATTTTTTTTTAATTTTTTTTTATTTTTTTTTTAATTTTTTTTAAATTTTTTTTATGCACACACAGACACATCACAAAATATCTACTAAAACTGGCCAAGCTAACCTTCAAATTTTATCTTTTGAAAATTTTCTGAAACAAACAATTAGCCAAGAAACAAACAATTCAGACAGTGTTACCTTTTTCTGCTGATGTTTTACCTCTCACAAGGAAACATACCCTCCATTGAAATCTTCATGTCATGTAGTAGAGAGATGCCTCCTATCCTGTGCCTGGAACAATCACTATCACAAACAAACAAGGTTAATAAAAGTCCTCCTTGACTGTTCCTGCACAAGGTGAGAGATCATTTAGCCGTAGGTACCCAGGCCATAGTGGTTCTGGGTAGACCTGATGAATCAACGAATGAAACTTCTTTTAAAAACACTCCTTTGGTAACATCAGGGATTGGGGGTGTGGCTGCCTTGGTTGGACTGAGAATGTCCTTTTTTATTGACATCTCTGGGTTTGTGATTTTCTTTACAAAAAACCTGTGGTTTTCTCGGTGGATTCTTATTAGAATTTTGAACTCTTATTTCTTGAAATTGTTTGGAGTGTTTCTTGTACACTCCAGTAGGCTTGAAAGACAAGTTCACAACTTTTGAAACATTCCACCTGTCATCCTTCCTCTAACCATTTGATTTAGCTGAACCAACTGGATTTAGATGGATTGGTGATTTTGAAACAGTTTTGAAAATAGATTTTAAAACTGTTTTGGAAGATTCAACAGATTTTGGTCTCCAAGCTGTTTTCACAGATTTCTGAGATGCTTTGTTTTCTTTAAAAATGGTCTTTGGCCGTTGCTTAGGAGCCTCGGGTTTCTGATGAACTTTGTGACTCTGAGGTGCTTGTTTCTGCACCTTGGGTTTGATGGACCGGGCCTTGGAGTTGGATCACTTTGTTTCTGGGTCCTTGGACTGGGTCTCTGATGAACCCTTTTGGGATAATAGGGTTCATAAGGCCGGTATGAACAGTTTCTTGCCACGTGTCCTGGTTTACCACAAACATGGCAAGATTGTTTCTTTGGGTAAGCGGGAGCCTGTGGTTCGTTACGCCCAGTGGAAATCCAAGTTGGTTTTGAACAATTTTTGTGGATCCAATAGGTTTTGCCATTAGGCTTGGTGGTCAAGGTATACTCCCGCTGTACCGGTTTGAAATGGTCATATGCAGAATTTATTTCTGGATACGGGACATAATCATGTGGTCTGGCGTCCCGTACTTTCTGCACATTTTGGGTAACATTATGCTTCTTATCCTCACAATTCTTATCATTACCAGTTGAGGGTTTGGGACCAGCAACCTGTGGTCCCGTACCTCTTCTCAAGATTTTAACAGTTCTTAAAGGTTTCACTGGTTTCACATCACACTTGCCAATACTAAAAACACCGCACACAGAGGTTTTATCAAACAGAACAGTCTCTGAAGTTTTTGACACAGACTCAAACACATATGTTTTAATGTTTAAAGAAGACTCTGTGGGACACTCCTTAAGATCTGTTACTCCTGCTTCATTATTACCTCGATCTGCACAACAAGTAGAAGTGTTAGTAACGTTAGAAACAGGAGCAGAAATTTTAATGGGGCATGCAGCAAGTTTTTTTTCAATTTCAGCCTTAGCTTTCAAAATTTCAGCCCTGGCGTCTAAAGAGGTCTTTGAGCTCACATGATCCGAGATCATTTCATGCATTAATGGCATCGGAATAGTGTGTGTGGACTTTTTATCTTTTTCATCTGATGCAAGACCCAACCCCGAATTGGCCTTAACATGCTTCATCCGTTCATCAGTATTATAAAATAAGGTACCGGCTTTCATCATTTGTTTTGTTGTTTTTTCATAATGTTCAAGAGTGGATTGAGATTGGCCAAATTTATCCTTAAATTGTTCAAGTTCCTGAGTTAAAGTGTCAATTTTTGAGTTTGCAATTCTAAGATATGTTGTTTTATCACTCAATTCCCTTTGAAGATTTTTGATATCGACTTTGGCAGCTTCAAGTTTTTCACTTAATATTTACTCATACCTTTGTATTCTCTCAGGTCTCTATCAGATAGTTCACGATTTAATGTTTCATTAATGAACTTACGTTGCCAGTCTTGAGATTCATTAAATGTAATTTGACATTTAGGATTAGAACATACCTCATTGTTGCTGGTAGATACAGAATTACCTGGTAGAAAGGATGCCATGAATGTCTTTGATTGAATGATAAGGGAATTAATTTGATTAGATCGGATTGAAAATGGTGGATCAAAAAGTCTCAACAGGATTGGAAAGTCAGGTTCGGAAATGAGGTTTTTTTTTTTAAACCAAAAAAAAGAGGGTTTTCGATAAAAAAAAAACTAAATGGTTCGAAAAGTGGACTTTAGATCGAAAAGTGGACTTTTTGATCGAAAAGTGGACTTTTTGATCGAAAAGTGTATGCTGATCGAAAAGTCACAGAGGGACTTTTCGATTGGAAAGGACTGATCGAAAAGTCTGAAAGGGGACTTTCCGATCGAGATTTCTGATCGAAAAGTCTCAAAGGAGGGACTTTTCGACTGAGGGAAACTGATCGAAAAGACACGAGGGGTCTTTCTCGATCATAGAAAAGCGACAAAAAGGGCTTTTCGACCAAGAGGTTGATCGAAAAGTTGTTGTTCACGGATCGAAAAGTCTCAAAACTTGTGTAAATCTCCACGAGAACTCCCTTTTTGTGTCCAAACCTGCAAAAATACTTCCGAGTATGCTAAAAGCTGAAAATCCACCAAAAACTCAAATCGTTAGTTTACCAAAACCTTGAATCCGATATCGCGAGAGCCTCGAAACTTGCGTTTCTTGGCTCTGATACCAATTGTAAGGATCAATCTAACCCTCACGCGATATCAAAGACTAGTAAAACCGTGCGGAATCCGGTTTTAGCTAGGTGATTCAAGCATAAACAATATAAGCAATAATCGAAAAGTATAATAAACTAGAAAACACAAACCGATTAGAAGAAAACACTTGTATTGATCACGGTTAATTGCCTACACCTTGATCGAAATCTCTAATGAGAATTTCGATATCACCACAGAATACCAAAAAGACAAGCAACCCTAAACCGATTACAAGAGGTTCTATATATAGGTGAGATTGACTTGGTAAACAAGTCAATCTCCTTAGTAATTTTCGAACCCCAAGCCCATACAAAACAAATCGGACCCAAACCCACGATAATCCTACAAAAGTTAGCCCAATTACATTTATATACTAGCCCACAAGTATTAAACAAGCCCAAAATTATCTTATGCAAAAGCCTCATTTTCTAGGTCTCTACAGAAAGCAACACTTGGTGCAGAACACAAATTTGTTTAGCTTTTGCATTCATGCTTACACTATTCTCACCATGATACAATTCAGGATTCTGCAAAGTAGCAGTTGACTTTTTTGAGTTTAACATTTCCATTTCCCGAGCATGAAGTTTTTTAGTAAGCTCGTGAAATGTCATCGTAGAATAATCCTTATCATGAGTGAGTAGCAAAACATAGTTTTCCCATTTTTCAGGCAAAGCTTCTAAAATCTTTTCTTTCAAATTAGTATCGGTTTTCTCAATCCCAACCACCTTTAATTCACTAATCAAGTGTGACAACCTTGAAACGAGAGCAGTAATGTTTTCATTGTCATAATTCTGAAAATTATCAAACTCTTTGATTAGAACTTTCTTCCGACTCTTCTTGTAGTCATCATTACCTTCACACCTCGCTGATAAAGCATCCCACAATTACTTAGATTTCTTGCAAGTGCTAAATTAATGAAGAAACTCAGTGGGTAATGCCATTGTAAGATAACCGTATGCCTTTTGTTCAAGCTCATATGATTTTCTTTCAGCAAGATCAAAAGTATGAACTTCTTTGAAATCTCCCGCATCTGTTGGATGTTGATAAAGCTTCTTAAGCGGGATCCACAAATCGATATCATTTGTACTTAAGTAAGCGGAAAATCGTTTGTTCCAATTTTGATAATCTTCAAGTTTCAACAATTTGGGAACTTTCTGACTTGTTCCGATTTCATTGTCAAAATTTAGCATGGTTTGCATCACATTCTACATCGCCGCAAATGCTTAAAATTCCGACATCGTTTTGAAAAATTAGAATTCTGATCGGCCGAACCTGTTCCGAACTTAACACTGTGCTCCGAACGTCCTCCGAACGAACTCCGAACTCCGAACGAACTCCAAACTATCACTGAAACAGAACAAATTTCGAACGCTGACCGATCTAGGACCGAACTCTCACCGAAGACTCACCGAACTCTGTCCGAACTTGAAGTTCGGGACGGTTACACCGAATCTGAACAGTGAACGCCGCTCGACTTAATTTTTCAAAAACTCGCGAAAATTGACAGATTTTGACGAAACTTGTTACTGTGGATCAGAAAAATACGATAAGAAATGATTTAGAAGCAGTTTTGACACCAAACACTCGATAGAATTTATGAAAAATACACAAACAAACTCGAAAAACACCAAAAGCGATTCAAAAATCTAAAAATAACAACCACAGATCAGTAGAGAGAACCAGAAAGCTCTGATACCACTTGAAAATGCGTGAGCATTGGATCGTCTACTCGATCTAGCTAATTGGACATCAAAATGTAATTAACCGATTGTTTTATTGATCAATGAAAAACAATTACAATCAGTAAACACTTAGAAACACAACACAGAGAAACACCTTGAAAACACAAACTTAGCAGAAATCTCACACGCTCAGAACTCCCTATTATAACGTCCAAACTTCTATATATACCCAGCTAAACTTCTATATATACCCAGCTAACCGAGCCTCGTCCGAACCTCAGGTTCGGCCAGTCCGAACTCCAGGTTCGGACCTAGTTCGGCCACTCAGACTTTGACTTGAACTTGAACATTGCTTGATACTTCACACGACGCACGTATCAGGTATCAACAAGAGTCAAGAAGGACTTTTATTAACGTTTTGTTTCTGATAGTGATTGTTCCAGGAACAAGATATATTCTCCTTGTGAGAGGTGAAACTAACAAAATCAGTAGAAAAGGTAATACAATTTGAATTGGTTTTTTCTTGAATGACTACATGAGATAGGCCATTTCTTTAAACAAATCCCGTTTCTAAAAATCTTTCAAAGGGTTGAACTTTGAAGGTTAGCTTGGCCCGCTTTGTTTAGCTATTTGATGTTTAGTTATGTGTCATTGTGTTTATATGTAAAAAGTAAATAAATAAAACAAAATAAAATTAAAAAATGGTTATTACCTTATATATCATTTTTGATAGCTGAGCTGTACTCAGTTCCGGGACTATTCCGTCCACGTGGAACCTACCGTTGGTTGCCATGTGGTTGTATCTTTTGTTTTATTTTTTTAATTTCTAGTTGTTTAGTCAATTTTTATATTAAGTTTTACGGGGTTTCTCGATCTTGAAGCTTTCTCTGGTGGTACTTATGCATGGTTTGAAATGGGTGGTCTTGGGTTCTAATCCTGAGCTCTCCCATTTTGTTTTCGTCTTACACCTGTCCTGCCTGACACTTATCATGCCCGTTGTTTTAAAACGTGTCTTTTTCCTTCTACACCTGTTACCTTTACTCATCTCTCACTTAAACAAATCTTCGAAACAAACGTTTCTTTCTCTCTCTTAAACATCGCTTCAAAAGGAACAACGACGTCGATGTTCCTTTCTCTATCTAGCGCTACGCCGCTTTTGAGTGGTTGAGGCTTTCTGTAGCCGCCGATTCATGTCAGGACCAAATTTGAGCCTTTACTCATCCAATGCACAGATTCAAGTGCAGAAATCATGAATCCATGATCAAATCATGTTGTTTGCTTGTTGAAATCCTTAGATTTCCATGTCTGAAACTCAAGAAAATGAGGGTTTTCACACACACAAGAGCTATCTCTTCAATAGCCATCCAGAAGTTTATTTTAGGGTATTCCTATGTTGCTATTTATATTGGAGAGAGCACAGGCCGTCATTGCACTGATTACAAGAGAATGTTATTGGAGTTACTGAAAATTATAACATCAGACTAACGAGATCACCAAGAACAAAATTGAGATCACCAAGAACACTTGGTGAGATCGCCAAGCCTTGGTGAGGTCGCCAAAGCTTGGTGAGGTCGCCAAGGTCTTGGCGAGGTCGCCAAGAAGGTAGACCAGATCGCCAAGTGTAATCATGAAATCGCCAAGAACACTTTGCAGTTCTTCGTGAGGTGGCTAAGGTTGGTGCGGTTGCCAAGTATAATGTCCAAATCGCCAAGACATGTTAGAAATCACTAAGTACACCTGTAAAATGTCAAGAATCATTATGGAATCACTAAAGGTTGTTATTATGAAGACACATTCAATTATTATCATAAGCCAAGTAAATTATCATGAAATGACACGAAGTATGGATCCACGCTTTCACATCACAATAGAAATGAACAAGAGCAATTATCTCAATATCAATGATCAACACAAGTTAAGACATCACATATGAAATACAAGACATCAAATACTTGAATGATAAACATCAAGAGAATTGTCCAAGTACAAAATAAAAGTGAAATGAAAGATCTACAATTTGAGCACAAACACTAAGGATGCTATGTTTAAGTTGCCACCAACCCTAGAATGATCTTACAAATTCCCCCTTTGGTGGCAATACAAACATGAAATGTTTATAACTACCTAAGCTGACCGAGTAACTTCAGCATGAACCTCCAGTATTTCCAAGCAAGATTCCTGTATCGATCATCTAAGCAGACGATCTATGCATCGTACAGTATCCAAAGACCTTCTCCCGAGAACCTCTTCAAATCAGAGTAGTGCCACATCTCTAACACCCTTTCAGATCCACGAGAAAGATAGCAGATCCCACGTCCACCCATAATCCAGTTTTTCAAAGTACTCAAGCTCTCTGTAGTCATCTTCTTAGCAGCAATGCATTCCCAGCACCACCATCTTAGGAACAAGCCAAAATAGTTTGCATCAAATATCTCATAGGGCCTGAGCCTTCGAGGGATGGTGTCCAAGCGACTGTAGAATAACCATTTAAGGCAACTTCTATGCAGCAGTCTCAATTCAATTGCCGCGAAGAGTCTGATTGTGTCAGCGTTTTCCTTTTCCTTTTCAATAACTAGCTCATGAGTGTCCCCACTATAGTACCAACTCCTTCTAGGATTGCTAATCTGATCACCAGTTATTTTCTTTGTATTCAAATCCTTGTTGATGCTCTTGTACATGACCTTGTGTGGGACCTCAGCTCTTTATCTTCTAAATGTCTTATATTTCTTTTTTTTTCTGTCTTAAGGGGGCGAGTCGAACTGACATTATGTTGATACCTGAAATGTGCGTCGTGTGAAGTATCGAACGAAGACCAAGTTCAAGCCAATATAGGGTTGGCCGAACTAGGTCCGAGCCTGAAGTTCGGACCGGCCGAACCTGGGGTTCGGAGGACGTTCGGCCAGTCGTATATAAATAGTAGTTTGGTCTTTGTGTTTTGGAGTTCTGAGCGTGTGAGCAAATCTTAAGTGTGTGTTTCTGAGTGTGTTTCTCTGTGTCAATTCTCTGTGGTTTACTGATTGTAATTGTTCTCTTTTGATCAATAAAACAATAGGTTATTTACGTTTTGATGTCCGATTAGCTAGATCGAGTAGACGATCCGATGCTCACGCATTTTCAATTGGTATCAATTGGTATCAGAGCTTTCTGGTTCACTCTACTGATCTGTGGTTGCTATTCTCGGATTATTGAGCGTTTTTGAAGTTTTATTGAGTTTCATTTCGTGTTTTCTATCATTTTTGACGTGTGTTTTGTGTCAAAATTGTTCCTAAATCATTTCCTATCGACTTTTCTAATCTACCATATCAAGTTTCGTCAAAATCAGTCCGTTTTCACGAGTTTTCGAAAAATGTCTTCGAGGTTCGGAGGTTACTGGGCAAGCTCGGAGTAACCGCTCCGAACTTGAGGTTCGGAGGTGACTCGGAGAGAGTTCGGCGAGAGTTCGGTGGTGTATCGGTCTGGTTCGGTGAGATTTGAGGTTCGGAGGTAGATCAGAGCTGGTAGTTGATTCGGACAAGGTTCGGAGCTCGTTCGGATTTTGTTTTTGGTTCGGACTAAGTTCGGTGAGAGTTCGGACGGCAGAATAAGTTCGGAGCAAGTTCGGAGGGCAGAATTGTTCAGATTTTCAACGATGACGGAATTTCAAGCTTTTGCCTCAATGCAAAGTGCTATGCAGACCATGATGAATTATGACAATGAAATCGGAACAAGTCAGAAAGTTCCCAAATTGTTGAAACTAGAAGATTATCAGAATTGGAAGAAACGATTTTCAGCGTATATCAGTACAAATAATATTGACTTATGGATTCCAATTAGAAAATTGTATGAAAAACCAAAAGAAGATGGAGAGTCTAAAGAAATTGAAGATTTTGATGTTGCTGAAAGAAAAAGTTATGAACTTGAACAAAAAGCTTATGGTTATCTTACCATGGCTTTACCTACTGAACTGTTACATCAATTTAGCACGTGTAAGAAGTCAAAGCAATTATGGGATGCTTTATCAGCAAGGTGTGAAGGAAATGATCAGTATAAGAAAAGTCGAAAGAAGGTTTTGAGTAAGGAATTTGATAATTTTCAGCATTATGAGAATGAAAATATAACAGCTCTTGTCTCAAGGTTATCTCATCTGATTAGTGAATTGAAGATTGTGGGAATTGAGAAAACTGATGAAGAGTTAAAGGAAAAGATTATGGAAGCATTACCAGACAAATGGGAAAATTATGTTTTGCTTGTCACTCATGATAAAGAATACTCAACGTTGACATTTCATGAGCTTACTGGAAAGCTTCATGCTCGTGAAATGGAAATGTTAAATTCAAAGAAGTCAACTGCTACCTTGCAACATCCTGAGTTGTATCATGGTGAAAATAGTGCAAGCATGAGTGCAAAGTCTAAGCCAAATCAGAATACAGCACCAAGTGTTGCTTTTCTAGCTGGAGCTTCAGGAAATTCTGATAACAATTCTTCAAGGGGCTGCCATTTCACTATTCCAAATTTTTCAAATCAAAATGATTTTTCAACAGAATCAACCGATGATTGTGCCAAAATGATTTCTGCATTGATTTCATCATCTTTTGGTCTGATTCTCAAGAATGTTGCTGATGCAAAGTTAACCAGTGAGGATCTTGATGCTCTTGATGATGATCAATTGACTGAATTGGATGTTTCGTGGCAATATGCTATGTTGTGTCAAAGATCTAAAAGATTTTTTAAGAAGCATGGAAGGAGTATTTCTGGTGACAAATTGGGGTTTGACAAGTCAAAACTCAAGTGTTTTAAATGTCAACAACTTGGACATTTTGCCAAAGAATGCCAACAGAAAGCTAATATTTCACAATCATCAAAGCCTGGTTTTACTCAACCATCTACTAGTAACACAGGCAAGACCACTGCTTTGGTTGCTCAAAGTGATGGTGTATATGATTGGGGTCAACAATTTCGATATGATTCCTCAGCATTTATAGTTACCCATGATTTACAAGAAGATTATGTTTTAGATACTAGTTCAGATACTAGTTCAATACCAAGTTCGTATGCATCTGCTGAAAACTTGGAGAGTTTGATGAAGGAAAATGCTTTGTTGATGAATAAAGTTCAACAATTGACTGAAGAGCTTGAGGTGGTTAAATCTGAATTGAAGATTTCTAAAGAATGTGAAAAGGATTTGGTTTTGAAGAATGAAGATTTGACTAATGAAAACAAAATGTTGAATGAAGTTTTAGAAGTATTGAAGCAAGAAAAGAAGAATGTTGAAATTTCGAAACCTGAAAGTTTTGAAGAAAAAGGTGAATTAGTCAAAGAAGTGAAGAAATGGAAGGAAGAGGCAGAAGATGCTGCAAATGATTTTCAGAATTTGTTTGATAAATCCAAGATTAAGCTTGATTTGCTTACTAAGAGTATTGAAGAATCTGATGCTAAAATCAAAGCATATCAAGTTGATATGGAAAAGTTATTAGATGATAAGCGGGAGTTGGCTAGAGTTAACAAGGTTCAAACTGCAAATCTGGAAATTCAAAAGAGAAATGAGGATAAACTGAAGAAGGAGCTACATGAAGGTCTTGACAATCTTCGTCTGCAAAAGTTTGAAACTCATAAAGTTGCCAAGCGCTTGATTGCTAAAGAAAAGGAATTTGCAGAGGCTCAACAGCAAATTTCTGATCTCAAAATTCAAGTTCTTGATGCAAAAAGACTGTTCAACAATGTTTCTAATTCTCAGGTTTTCACAAGCTTCTTAGCAAATGATGCAAATTTTGAGAGGATGTTTGATAAAACTGCATCACCCCCTGCTCATATCAAGGAAGCTGTTAAAGACGTGAAAGAACAGGTTGATGATTTTGATTATTCAAAGATATCAGTTTATACTTCTGAAGAAGCAAAGGTTGTCAAGAAAAAGAAAACCAAGAAGAACAAGAAAAAGGTCGTGCAATGTGAGATTCCTCCAGCACCAAAGTTTGTGTCAGGTTCATTTCTGCTGATAATGAGAAATCGGCTACATCAAGTGATAAGATTCAGTCTTCACTTGAATTTGATGAGACAATTTTCTATGCACAAAAGAAAATTCCTGATGTGAAAGCCGAATTCACAAGATTGGCTAAGAATGGACACCAGAGTACAAATTCTGAGGGGAAGATTTCTGGTAAACAAGTTGGTTTGGGATTTCAAGAAAAGCATGTTCAAGTTGAGAAGGGTCCAGCATCTGAATCATCAAATCTAAAGAAGCTTAAAATGAAGCAAATGAAGAAGGATGTGTTTAAAGCAGACAAAGTTCAACCTGAAAGGTTTTACAAGCTCAAAGGTTCTGAACAGTTATTTTCTGACAAAGAATTTCCTCTTCACTGCGTGGATGCTCGGAAAATTTCTGAAGTATTTGTGAAAGCTGATATTTCTTCTGAAAGCTCTCAATCTCGTAGCCCTACCTCTAAATGGGTACATGATCACATGCATCAGGTATATGATTCTCATTCTGATCATGTTAGAGATATTCATGTGTGTTCTATGCAGGTACATCAAAGATGGGATAAAACGACAAGAATTTGTTATATTTGCCGTCGCCCAGGGCATATGGCAAAAGATTGTCCCTCACCTGCTGATTCGTCACAAAGATTTCATAAGAAATCAGTTTTTGGTAATTCTGTCTCAACAAAGTTCTTTGATAACCAAGGCAGAGTTTTTGATGAAGTTGAGCCTACATTCTTTCAAAAACAAAAACGTTTTGTTCCAAAGTTTTCAAAGGATCAAAATGTAGGTTCATCATCACAGTCACCTGTGATTGTTTCATCAAAAACTGAATTACCCAAACAACAGGAATGGAAACTTAAGGTAGTTTCAAAGCAAAATCAGGATACTGGTCGACCAGAAGCGATTCGCTTCGGGTCGTTTGTGAACTAATCCGGCTGTCCAGTGTGCAGGTACTTCTAGAAGACCTATCGATGATTGAAAAATTGTCGATGGAGGAGTATTCTGTTTTAAATTAAATTTCGTGAAATATTTTTCTAACTTGCAAATTGTCTGAATTCTAAACCCTGAAACATATCCGTGTTGATTGATCAATTTTCTTTGCTTACGTTTTTCTCAAAAAACCAAAAATAGAGTCTTATTTTTGTGTAAAATGAAAATCCAAAAATAGAGTTTTCATTTTAAGGGGGAGAATTGTAAGTAAGGGGGAGTAATTGAGAAAAATGCATGGTATGGGGAGAAGTTGAATACATGCAAAATATATAATGAAGGAAGGTGAATACATGCAAAATATAAAATTATGAGAAATTGATCATTGGGAAATGATGGTACATTGGCATACGTATCTGACTCATGGATAAAGTAGATGAAAGGGCCATAAGATCATTGATTGATGTGCTTGGTAGGCTCGACTAATCAGAAAGTATTCAGATGTGATATACATTAAATTCTAATGCTTGATCAAGTGGACAACATCTTGATGCATATGTCATGACACAAAAAGAAAAATAAGTGTGAATTTCAAAATGAGAAGTCACTGTGTATACATGTGTTCATTTTGCAAAGATTTAAATTTGTTTGATTTTCTTTATTTTGTCAAACGATCGGACTTTCTCTGCGTATCGAAAGATCGACCTGATTGTTGTTCGTTTGACGTTCTGCTTTATTTTCTTTGGTGTTTCGTATAACTCATCGGACTTTCTCTGCGTGTACGGGAGTACCGACCTGATTGTTGTTGAGTTATACAACTTCAACTTGTTTTATTTTTCTTATTTTGTTAAATCCGAGGCCTTATCTGCGTATCGAAAGATCGACCTTAAGGTAGAAGATTTAACGTTCTTATTTCTTTTTGCATGGAACACAGTTGACTGTATCATGAAAAATAGTATGCAATGTGAAAGTTCACAAATGCAATCACACAAAAGAAAAAGAAAGAAAAACAGAAAAATGTCTGAATATGTCTGATAGTGTGGGGTACACTGGTCAAAGCAAATTTAATCAATATCTTAACATATCCAGATGTTATGAGTATGATTTTGTCTGAGCTTAAGATGGACAAAATTATACCAGCAATCGACATGACTTATGTGTTTCAATTAATTGAAATTGAAGTATAGTTCAGTGCTTATGATCAATATGATCCTATATAGTGATCTTTCTCATACCAAAAATAGTGTCTGATTCTGTATTATGATTTCATTTCATATCAAGAAAAGTACAAAAAGATTTTTGGTGTGTTTTAATATAAACTTTCAAAACGCCAAAAAGATTTTGTTTCTGCTTTATTTTCGATCTGATCAACACGTGATATAAAAATCAATTTTCAAAATCATATCTTGGAGTCTCAAAGAGACGTTTTGCGCCAAGATTATTTAAGTGTTAATGCAGGATGCTGTTGTGCAAGCTATCACAACTTCAAGTCTTCTGAAGCTGTTGATTAAGACCAGAGATATACTAGATATCATCAAGTATTCAAGATCAAGTTACGATTGAGTTAAGGAGGAGTTTGTTCGAAGATTCATTTCATTGGATAAACGGATCCTTTACTTGAGGGGGAGCTTGATTGAAGATACATAGTTGATGACATTGAGAAGAAAAGATAAGAGATACTGCACACGACGAGGGGGAGTTTGTTGATACCTGAAATGTGCGTCGTGTGAAGTATCGAACGAAGACCAAGTTCAAGCCAATATAGGGTTGGCCGAACTAGGTCCGAGCCTGAAGTTCGGACCGGCCGAACCTGGGGTTCGGAGGACGTTCGGCCAGTCGTATATAAATAGTAGTTTGGTCTTTGTGTTTTGGAGTTCTGAGCGTGTGAGCAAATCTTAAGTGTGTGTTTCTGAGTGTGTTTCTCTGTGTCAATTCTCTGTGGTTTACTGATTGTAATTGTTCTCTTTTGATCAATAAAACAATCGGTTATTTACGTTTTGATGTCCGATTAGCTAGATCGAGTAGACGATCCGATGCTCACGCATTTTCACATTATAGACGGACTTTATTTGTTCTTCAGCATCTCTACCCACTGGATCATTTGAGTGGTTGATCATCTTTCTCCATCTGAGTTGATTCAGCTCCCATAAGAACAGGTTCAGAAGGTCTCTTATTTTGGAAAAGAACTGCACGAATCCGTTTCTATGTTTGACAATAAATGCCTTAAGCTCATGATCGTATTTCCATCCGAGGTTCTTCATCCCATCATCGAATTCAACATTTGAGCTTCTTAGTAGTGAACTACACCAAGGCTTTTCGATACGGTGCCATTTCCTTCTAATCATCAACCAATGTAGGGGCTTCTTTCCTTCGATGTTCCTCAACCCTTATTGCTTCCCGTTCATCCAGATGACGCTTGACCTTTTTATTTTGTTTGATTATGTGATTTCTAACCATTGTTCGTAGACCAGGAAGCTGCTTTCTGATGAAGCTTTTGTGAGCATAGCCCTCCTGTCTGGTCTAGAAAGTCTTGTATCTCTTTCTTGGTCATTCGATTTACTCCAAGCGTAGCTGTTGTGGGACTAGGAGGAGGTGAAGTGTGATCAAATATTTCTGGTGGAGGAGGCATATACTGAGCGTGCATCTCACAGATCTTTTCCCTTAGGTTGTCATTGAATTGCACGTACTCAAACTTTTTATCTGTATCAACAAAAGGATTTTCTCTGGGATCAGTTAGCTTTTCAGCAAGTTTGTAGTTTTACAGGTGGTTCTCCATTTCTTGCTCGTCGGTATATAGTTTAACCAACTATGCATCCGTAAGAGTCATCAAGTAGGATAGAGGAATCCCACGAGGAATGAGCTCTCTGACATACTTTGCTATTTCTCAGGTGTCAGACGAATCAACATTGTCACCAGCAAGGTTGGGGATTATCCTTATTCTTGGTTCTCCCGCATCTTTATTTGGATCCTTTGGCTCAAAATGTTCAGATCCATGGCTAATTTTTGTTTGAGGACGACTGGATTCTATAATTTCTTTGATAGCATCTTGTTTGGTAATTTCATCCAGCGTCCTTTCAAGCATTATTTCTTCTTTAGCAGCTCTTATAGCTTCATCCTTCTTCCTTTGTTTTTCCATTTCTTGTTCGTAAACTTCTTCAGGAGTCAATTTCCTTTTACCTTTGTCAGGTCTACTAGAAAGACCAGCGTCTTGTGCAGAGACTGGATTATTTGTAGCTTGACCACCATTTGCACTTATCACTGGCTGAATCGGAACAGTTTTAAGAATAGCACCAGTGGTGGTTTTAGCAGACTCTGGCATGGCTCAGAAGTTTGAGTCTCTATTCTTTGAAGAGACACTCTTTCCTCAGCATGATGAGTTGGTGAAGAGATTGGTGACATATTAACATCATCTTGTATTTGAGGCTCACTTAACACAGGTTTAGATCTCAGTCGAGTTGGAGACACAATATCAACCAATTTGTCTTTGATATTATAGATGATCTCCTCATCATATTCGTCATCAGTTGTGAATTCTAGATTTGTGAAGTTTGTAGCGGTGGAGTCATAAATGAGAGTATTCAGATGTTCAGCCAAACTTATGTCATTAAAGATTTCATTTGGAATCATACTGAGAGGTTGAGCTTGTAAGGGTTCTCTGGCTTCTATGTATTCTTCAGTAACAATTACACCGCTTCGGCTGCTGGGATCAATAGCAAGGGTGCTTGCATAAAACTCACGAAATGCATTTCTCTCAAAATCCATAAATTCAGGATCAACATGCATGTGCTTTAGTTGCTCAGAAATATCGAAGATAACATTTGCAGGCATTTCCATGCTTATTAGTTGTTGAACTGGAGGAGCCAATTGAAGTTGTAATGAGAGCTCAGGGATAACAGGAGGTACATCTGGTTCACCCATGGTTAAAGCAAGGGTCTCTTCTGAAGATGATAGATTTGCTTCAAGTGCGCACGTGAGAATCTTGGAAGTTTGAGATTCTTAGGAGGTGGCACCAAGCTTATTACAAATTGGTATATTTCATCTTCCTCCTCGACATTTGGCTCATCATTCAGAAAAGTGTTGCATAAGAAATGTCTACTTTAGATCCGGAAGATTCATTGTCATTTGATGGAAAATCAGGAAGATGAGTATCATCTATATCTTTTTTAGTAACAATGATAGAGGATTTTGCTCCAGACTCTTTTCCGGCTTGGCTTGGACTTGGTTCGTTATTTGGTTGAATGTTTTCTGCAGAGGGAGGCTGGTCTATCATCTGATCATCACCTTGGTTTCCATTTCCACTACCACCTTCATCATCATCATTATCTCTAGAAGTTTGATTATTTTGTAGAGCTTCAGCCAATAACCTCTTAAGTCTTTCAATTTCTTTAACTTGCTCCTTTATTTTCTCATTTGCTTTGAGAAGCTCTTGATCCTGTTCTTTGATCTTGTCAGTAGCTTCTTTAAGCTTATCAGCAGCAGGAGTGTTGGAGATTTCAAGATTTTGCTCTAATATCAACTCTTGATGGACCAAGGAGGTATCTGCCCCATGAACAATTACTTGAGTAGGAGCAGTTGCCATATGCTGAGAATCTATTTGAGTTGCCGGATCTAAGATTGTGATGTTAATGTCAGCAGTTGCATCTATATCTTGAATGGTTGCCACAACAGTGGTGATGGGAGTAGATTGAACATTTTGCTACACAATGTCATCTAATTCAGGCTGAACAGATGATTGTATGGAAGCAGCAGCAACACCAGATCCAGAGACTGGCCCTCTTCTTATTTCAAGCTTCTTTCTCTCTTGAGCATACTTTGATTTTGACTCTCTTTTGTAGAAAAGCACAACAGCTCCACCTTCAAATACAAGAGAGGCTGATTCGGGTTCAGGTGAATCAGGTTTTGAGGAAGCAGATGAGAGGTCATCTTGAGCTCGCTTTGACTTTATTTTCTCTTGCTTCTTTTGACTTGATGCCTTAGGTTTTTCACTAACTATGGATTTTATCTTGTTTTCAGTTTCTTTCTTTTTGGACCCCTAGCATCAGAACTGGTAGAGTCAGAACCTGACTCTGATCCAGGTTGGAATCTTGACCCAGATTCGTGTTTGGATCCAGATTCATTTGAGTTATTGTCAGTATCATTGCTAGATGCATCAGTTTCATTAGCAGACTCTTCATCTTCATCTTTTGATTTGTCCGATTCAGTTGCATCTTTGGTTGAAGCTCTGTCTTCAAGTTTTGAATGCATAGGTCATCATGAATGGGAGAGTTGATTGAATGATCATCTTGGAGATTTGCTGCATTATTATCAGGATCAGCAGCATTTACATCTGCCATTTCAGCATCAGCATTATCATTTCCTTGATCTTCGTCCATGTCTTCATCGACATCAATTCCCTCAATCATGTTCAGAAAAAATGGAACTTCGGGTCTATCATACTGACCCAGCCGGTAATGCGTGTAAGAACCTGGTATCATCCTCCTAGGAACCAAGTATGGTTTTTTCATCTTCTAGTTCGGGTAGTAATGATCAAGGATGGCTTGTATGAATTTAGGATACATCAGGAACTTCTCAGATTTTATAATGGGATGTAGGTTGGAGTCCATCCATTCGATTATTTGCCTAGAGAGGTTGAAACCAGCACGAATGATAAACCATGTAGAGCCCATGCTGTTTCTTCCACAAAGTCGTCAGTCCCAGACTTTCTTGGTGCAAAATCAGAAATGAAAAAAGTGATGATGCATTTCCAGTTTTCTGGGAATAACTTCTTCTTTATCTTCTCTTTCGATTCCATAGAAAGATTTCCTTGATATCCCATCATGAGGATAGTGTCTTGCCATTCAGTTTTTGGGAAAGAAACAGGGCTGATATGGATCATCCATATCTACTGTCCAATAACGAAGCCCAACAGGATCAGCCTAGGGGCATAGTTCAAGCCCAGCCCGGAAGACCCAAAAGAAGAATCGAGATTCCAAGAAGATACCAAGGATAAGTCTTAAGCATGTGCCCTATTATCATGCAACGTGAACTACCCATTATCCCATGCATTTCCTACTTATTTGCTCCATGTTTCCACTTTCTTTTTGTTCAGTTCGTAGAAGTACTTTGACTTTTTAAGTGTTGGTTTGGTTGAATAAAAATTATGTAGAAAATTGCCCCAAAATCTCTAGCTTCCTTCTCTTAATTTTCTTGGAGTGTTGACCTACTATAAAAGGTCCTATAATTTGGTGCTTTCATTCCCAACATCATGCCTCCCCGTCGCGATCCATCGCCCACCAACACCGATTCCATGCAAGCCATTGCCGACAAACTTGATCGCCTTCTTACCACTAACGAAAACAACACATAACTGACCGCTCTCATTCGGTGCCGATGGCTTGACAACGAAGATGAACACTCAAACGGAGCTCTCCGCAAGTATCGTTAGCAAACTCGACGCCCAAACAACTGCCACCAACGCCATCACCGCCAACCTCTCTGCCCTTACCCAACAACTATTGAACTAGTCATCACCATAAGATTCCAAGAATTACATCAGCCCCTTCGACGGGTAATACGAAAAATACAAATGAACCACGTCCACCAAAAATCCACCTCCCCCTTTTTGATGGATCTAACCCTCTCGACTGGATTTTCCAAGAGGAGAATTATTTCACTTACTACCGTATTGCTAACGATCAACGATTAGCCCTGGCCGTGCTCTACTTCACCGGTGACGCTCTCAGTTGGTACAAGCATTTGGCCAAGAACGAGATGCTCGGCACGTGGCCGACATTCAAACGAGCCCTTCACTTTGTTTTGGTCCGTCCACATACGAAAATCATGAAGCGACGTTGTTCAAACTTCGCCAAACCACCACCTTACCCCTCTACCAAGTGGAATTAAAAAAGGTCAGTAACTGCGTGAATGGTCTTTCTCAACAGGCTTTTCGCAATTGTTTCATATCAGGGCTGAAAAACGAAATTCAAACGGAGTTAGCATTATTGAACCCTACTTCCCTTAACCAAGCCTACGGACTAGCTAAACTCATTGAAGATAAGCTGGCCCAATCTTCAAAGCCCAAGTTTATGTCTTATCCTAAGTCCACCACTAACCCTATTAGCCCATCTACTCTATCATCGACCTCACCCTCCGCTACTTCCGTCCCACAAAAACCCTTACTTCCTACCCCAGTTAAACCACCATCTAAACTTCCCCTCACCAAACTCTCCCCCGAGGCAATCCAACTCCGATGAAAGGAAGGCTTATGCTTTCAGTGTCCAGAGAAATACCATCCGGGTCATAAGTGTTCGCCACCACAGTTCCTACTATTCGTCGATAATGAAGATTCTGACACCATGCAAACAGAGGATACAGCAGCACCGTATGCGATCTTGCAACCACAGTTCCTTTCACTCTCTGATGCGGCTTTTTTCGGACTATCCTCTTCATAAACTCTTCGGGTTACGGGTCAGTTTGCAGGCAAACCGGTAACGATTCTTGTGGATTGTGGGAGCACGCATAATATAATCCAACCACGAATTGCATCTTTCCTTAACCTAGCCATCGAACCCATCGCCCCTTTCTCCGTCATGGTGGGAAACGGCCAACGTATACACTATTCAGGCTACTTCCCTACTGTCCCCTTGAACTTACAAAAAACATCTTTCACCTTGCCTTTTTTCGTATTACCCGTCGAAGGGGCTGATGTAATTCTTGGCATCTTATGGTTGGGTAGTCTAGGTCGGGTCTCAGCCGAGTTTGCTATTCATGAGCTCACTTTCTCCAAAGATGGAGTCACATGCACACTCAAGGGTGAACCATTAGCATCTCCATTGTCCCCTAGTTCACTCAGCACCCTTATCCGCCAAGACTCCATTGCCTCCCTTCACACCATGCACTTTCACCATCTCCAATCACCTACACCTTCTAATTCCACTGTTTTACATCACCATGATCCGTCCATCAACACCCTGTTGAAATATTACCCAACCCTGTTCACCAAACCACATACACTACCCCCTCATCGACCACATGATCACCACATTCCCTTATCCAACAACGATTAACCTATCAGCGTGAAACCGTACCGCTATCCACATTTTCAAAAACAGATCATGACGGGACTCATTAACGAGATGCTTAATGATGGCGTGATTCGACCATCTCAAAGCCCATTTTCGTCCCTGGTACTTTTGGTAAAGAAAAAAGATGGTTCATGGCGATTTTGTGTCGATTATCGGGCTCTAAATGCAGTAACAGTTCGTGACCGTTTTCCGATACCGACAATTCACGAGCTGTTAGATGAACTACATGGCGCTACAGTCTTCTCCAAAATTGACCTACGCTCCGGATATCACCAGATTAGAGTGGCAGATCAAGACATCCATAAAACAGCCTTTCGAACCACCGATGGCCACTATGAATTTGTTGTGATGCCATTTGGACTCTCCAACGCACCCTCAACATTTCAGTCCGCTATGAACGACCTTTTCAGAATGGTTCTTTGTCGTTTCGTTCTCGTCTTCTTTGACGATATACTTATATATAGTGCGACGAAGACGGATCACTACACTCATTTACGGTTTGTTTTCGACACCCTGGTTCACAACCACTTTCATGCTAAACCTTCTAAATGTGTTTTCGCTGTTGATGATATTTCATTCTTGGGTCATCGCATATCTAAAGAGGGTGTCGCCCCTGAACCGGAAAAAGTGGCAGCAATACAAAACTGGCCAGCCCCTACATCGTTTACCACATTAAAGTCTTTCTTGGGCCTTGCAAGTTATTATCGCCGTTTTGTACCTCAGTTTGCTAATATCGCTGCCCCACTCACCGATATCCTGAAGCAGAAATCATTTACTTGGGACGAGGCCTCCTCCACGACATTTATGAATCTAAAAAGACAGATGGAAAAGTTAGTCACCTTAGCACTTCCAGACTTTTCCAACGTTTTTGATGTCACCACCGACGCATCCGGCGTGGCAATTGGGGCTGTTCTCTCACAAAAAGACAGGCCCATATCCTTCTTTAGTAAAAAGTTGTGTCCCACAATGCAAAATCAATCTACGTACACTAAAGAGTTATCTGCTATTACCGAAGCGGTCAAAAAGTGGAGACAAAATTTGCTCGGTCGCAAATTCTGTATCTTAACCGATCATCAAAGTTTGATACATCTGGTGACCCAAACAATTCACACAACGGAGCAGCAAAAGTGGATTACAAAATTATTGGGCTATGATTTCGAAGTCCACTATAAGCCGGGCAAAAAGAACAATGTGGCGGATGCTCTTAGCCGGGTTGAACTTCCAACGGTTCATGCATTGTCGTATCCCGCAGCCACTTGGCTTACTGAGGTTCGTAAATACTTTGAGGAGGATCCAATCGGGAAAGAACTAGTACAAAAAATACAATTAGATCCTTCATCGTTCCCTCATCATTCTTTTCACGACGGACTAGTCCGTATTCGAGGTAAGATTCTAATACCTCCTATTACTGATTTAAGGGATTAGTTGTTACAGGAGTACCACTCATCTCTTCTGGGAGGCCACGCGGGTATTCATGCAACATCAAAGAGGCTAGGCTCATCGTTTTCATGGTTAGGCTTAAAGAGAGACGTTACCAACTTTATAAAAAATTGTGGTGTGTTTCAGGCAACAAAAATCCCCAATCACAAACCATATGGGCTACTTCAGCCCTTTCCAACACCCACGGCCCCATGGAATGATATTTCTATGGATTTTATTGTGCAATTATGCTCATCGTAGGGCAAAACCGCCATTTGGGTCATCGTTGACCGCTTATCTAAATTTGCACATTTTTTAGCCTTGCCTTCACACTACACTGTTGCATCACTTGCTTCATTGTTTTTGAGAGAGGTTTACAGATTGCATAGCTTACCAAAAACAATAGTTTCGGATCGTGACCTGATATTTATAAGACGCTTTTGGAAGGAGCTTTTTAAACAGGTGGGAATAACATTGTTACACTCAAGTGCCTACCATCCACAAACCGACGGTCAAACAGAAGTCGTCAATTGATGCTTGGAAGCGTATCTCCGTGCCTTTGTGTTTGAAGAACCATCAAAATGGTACAGGTATCTATACCTTGCAGAATTCTCATACAACACTGCTTTTCACTCCTCGATAAATATGTCTCCATTCAAGGCTCTTTATGGTCATGATACAACAACTATACATGATTACATCTCGGGGTCAACTACAAGAGCATCCATCGAAGACACCCTACGGGAACATCAGCGGATTGTGCAATTGTGTAAGGAATCTATAGGCAAGGCGAAGGAAAGGATGACAAAGCAGGCAAATAAAAAGAGAGAAGATAAAGAGTTTGCTGTGGGTGAATTAGTCTATCTCAGACTACATGAGTATCGTCAAAACTCAGTTGCAAAAAGAAAAAACAACAAGCTGGCATGACGATTGTTTGGCCCGTATAAGATCTTGAAGCGAGTCGGAAATTCAGCGTATCAACTGGAGCTGCCTACAGGTTCAAAAATCCACCCTGTGTTTCATGTATCTTTGCTTAAAAAAAGTTTTGGGATGGATAAGGGAACAAACGATGATCTCAGCGACTTAGTTAAGCAAGACTCCATCGAGTATTTGCCGGAAGCGATCATCAACACTCGGGTTGCACATGATGATAAATCTCAAGTTTTAGTCAAGTGGGAGAAAACACATATCGAAGAAGCCACTTGGGAAGATGAAAAAGAGTTCAAGCTCAAGTACCCATTCTTCACCAACATTGAGGACAATGTACTAGCTCAGGAGGAGGGAACTGATATGGATCATCCATATCCACTGTCCAATAACGAAGCCCAACAGGACCAGCCCAGGGGCATAGTTCAAGCCCAGCCCGGAAGACCGAAAAGAAGAATCGAGATTCCAAGAAGATACCAGTAATAAGTCTTAAGCATGTGCCCTATTATCATGCAACGTGAACTACCCATTATCCCATGCATTTCCTAATTGTTTGCTCCATGTTTCCACTTTCTTTTTGTTCAGTTCGTAGAAGTACTTTTACTATTTAAGTCTTGGTTTGGTTGAATAAAGATTATGCAGAAAATTGCCCCAAAATCTCTAGCTTCCTTCTCTTAATTTTCTTGGAGTGTTGACCTACTACAAAAGGTCCTATCAAGGGCACAGTGCATCATTTAACTGTAGCACTTCTCGGACCCTTTCCTCATTTATTTCAACATACACATTTTGAACCCTTGATCTGAAGGATTTGGAACCATTTTCAGCAACAAATGTGTTGGCATTGTTCCAGAAAGCATTTATTATACCCGAGCTAATGACAGGCTCCATTAGGATACCAGTGATCCAACTTGAGTTCTCCAGAATTCTGAAGGCCTATTCATATAATCCAGCATCTGTCCAGCTTTTGTTAATTTCACAGAATTGATTATGTGACTTAGAGAAATCCAGGGGGCATCGGTATCTGTCCAGCTTTTGTTAATTTCACATGTGAAACAACATAACTACATCAAATTTGACAAGCTGAATGAATGTCATGGCACACTAGATTTCTTCAAAGACAGTCAATTCAGTTTAACAGATGTAAAAGAAGTTTACTTAATGCATAGACTCAAATTTCTTCAAAGACAGTCAATTCAGTTTAACATATGTAGTCAATAGTTATGACCCAAATACCAGTAATTTCCCTTGAAATAGTGATTTTACTGAAAAGTTGACTTTGGTGAAGAACTACGAGAATTTTGACTTATGAATACTTATTTGAGTCATATTTTATGAAAAACTCAAGTGAAGGCAAATTGTGACAGAGTTTTAGGAATTTAGGTAAATTTCACTCAATTGAGTGGACTTTAGTTAAAAAGTCAACATTTTGACCCAAATGACTCAAAGGCCTCAAGAAGGAATCAAGAAGTGATCCCCCCTAAGCTTGTGCTTTTCATAATTTGAAATTATTGATTTCAGGATCAAACAGGATTCTTGAATCATATATTCCTAATCCAGCATGATTTGAGCAATATGAGTCACTTACAAGCACATATATTCTATTTAACTACTTGTACGGGAGTAATATGAAAAATTTTCACTTAAGCACATACAAGATGTCAAATAATGAATCAGAAGACATGTGTGAAGTTCTGACATGCTTAAACCACATAACCAAAGTCAAACAGAGTCAAGTAGGGAAACAAGAAGCATACAATATCAGATATGAGTATTAACTGTTGGAACTTTTAATAAGTGTGACTGACGCCATCAAATCTATTCTCGAATAATTCGGTTGAAGAATCCATTGTGATTTGATTCAGAGACGCGGGTTGTGATGCTCGTAGCAGCTCTACAAGTTTGGACCGAAGACGTTTTCTGGAAAAGTCAACCGTTCGGGTCAACGGTCAACGTAAAAGTCAACGGAAGATCGGTTCGAGCGAGTCAAGCTTCATATTAATTAAATCATCTTTGATTTAATTAATAATAATTATGTCATTTGTTTTATTTGTATTTAGCTCATTTTATTTGTGTTAGCTAGTTAGTGGGCTAGTGAGCACATGGGCTCTCTATAAATAGGAAGGGATAGCTTCATTAGATAGAGATGAATAAGATGAATAAAGTGATGAATAATGAGTGATGTGAGCTATCATTTCTAGAGAGAGAGAGTCACACATTGGGTTTGAGCTCAACCCAATGTGACCATGGATTTCCTATGACGAGTTTGTAATCATTCGGTTTGTTGTAATCATTCAACAATAATCAATGAATCGTTTGATTTTATCATTTCT
>JBCNJP010000010.1:52879942-52934826 GCA_039602395.1 Deinandra increscens subsp. villosa
TCTCCGCTTGAGCTTTTCCGGTTGACAAGTCTTCCGCCTGAGAGTCTTCCGCTTGAACATGTCTTCAACCGGAAATCTTCATCTTGAACCGGTTGACTCAGATTTTCATTTCCTTACAAGTCGACAGCCCCAACTAAACCCTAATCAACCGAAAAAAAAAACTCACCGGAATTACGAACCCGCCGGAAAAGCGTATTCTGCACATAACTTCTTCAAAACTCAATGAAATTTGGTGATTTGTGGACCGTTGAACTCGTATCAACGTGCTCTACAACCCTTAATGATCAAAAACCTCTGAAAAAGCCTCGAACGAAGACCCATTAAACAAGTCCGCGAATGAAAAACAAGTCCGCTAAGCTCGAACAAGTCCGCTAAAGGTCTTAGAAATCCGCTAGGAGACACCTGAAGTTCGCTAAGAACTCAAATTCGCTAAGGCATGCTTCAAGTTCGCTAAAATTGATGAAGTCCGCTAAGAGGAGAACAAGTCCGCTAAGAACTCAACAAGTCCGCTAAGCACATCTTCTTATCTTCAAAACAGTTAGAACAAATCTGGAAATGATGAACAGGAAGAAAACCCTTACTTTGATGAATTTGATTCTGCCCAGAAATGATAGGAAAACCCGTAATGATGCACGAGATATGAAGCTAAACCATTCACGAGACTATTGTGGCCACCAACAACCCATAAACAGTAGCAAATCGGATCAAAACAGTCCTCAAATTTGGGAAATATTCAAGAACACGAAGAACACCGTGAAACACATACTAGTGTATGTTTTTCCAGATCTGCTCAAACGGTTGAGAATCAGTGGATCCGGAATGCGATTTCCACTAAGAATCATACCTCACTTCATCCGAAAACATGAAGAATGGCCCAGAAAACAAAGAATCAAACCCAAAATTCTTCAAAACCCCCAAAAACGGGAAAAACTCAACTGTTGCGTTTTTTCAGCTCGGATCTTCATAAAATTCACTGATTTGAACAAGTAGAAGATAGAAATGCATCTAGATGAACTCCCAAACACGAATCAATCATCCATATCATCAAAATCCATCCAGAAACAAGAAAAAGTAGAAAAAGTCTCAAAAATGAGTTTTCTCATCTTCACCCATTCAAGCTCAAAATCCAGATTCGAGTGACCAGATTCATCGTGAGACAAAATCTGATCGGTTACCCGCTCTGATACCATTTGTCAGGACTGATTCTCACATCAAGAATCCTGATCTTGAGCAAGAATTAAGGTTCAGATTCGAAAAACCCATAAAAATGAGAATGAAGATGAAGATGAGAAAAATCAAAGAATCATAAACATAAGAAAGATGATAATGATCAAGTCGAATGATTTCATTAATCGAATGATTACAATCAAGAAATCATGACAACACTCTCTCATGGAAATCCATGACTCACTCTCTCTCTTAGAATGGAAATCTCACACTCTATAAGAAAATCATCATCTCCACACTCAGAGACTCTTTCTTGTAATGGGCACCCTCACTATATATATAGTGAGGGTGACTAACAACAGAAAAACATAACCGAATCTTGACTCGCTCGAACCGATCTTCCATTGACTTTTACGTTGACCGTTGACCCGAACGGTTGACTTTTCCGGAAAACGGTCTTCGGTCCAAACTGCAAGCCTCGAGCATCACAACCCGCATCTCTAAATCAATTCACATGGATTCTTCAGTCGAATGCTTCGGTAAACAGATTTGATGGCGTCAGTCACATAGATTTTAAGTTCCAACAAGCACGTACTTAAACAAGGTTTTAGACTTAGGAAACTTACGGGTTGTCGCATTCTCCACGGTCAAGATAATTTCGCCCTGAAATTCAGGCAGGGCCATTTACTGGAGCTACATTTGGAAAGAGGTGAGGATACTTAGACCGAAACTGGTCTTCACGTTCCCAAGTGAACTCGGGTCCTCGACAGGAATTCCAACGAACTTTAACGATTGGGATCCGGCTTCGCTTCACCTTCTTGACTTCTCGATTAACGATCTCAACAGGCTCTTCCACAAAATGCAGTGTCGCATCAACTTGGATCTCATTCAGGGGAATGATGAGTGTTTTGTCGGCGAGACACTTCTTCAGGTTGCTGACTTGTAAGTTACTATGAACACTGCTGAGTTCTGGTGGCAACTGAAGTTTGTAATCGACAGGTCTGACTTCCTCAAGAATCTCGAACGGACCAATGTAACGGAGGCTTAGCTTTCCGCTTTTTCCAAAACGAATCACGCCTTTCCACGGGGATGCTTTAAGCATGACCCTGTCTCCAACTTTGAATGACAAAGGTTTGCGTCTTGTATCGGCATAACTCTTTTGACGATCTCGGGCGGTTTTCGGATGGCTTTGAATCTGAGAGACTTTCTCAGTAGTTATGATGACAACTTTAGGTCTGGTTAACTGGCTGTCTCCAACTTCAAACCAACAGATGGGGGATCGGAACTTTCTACCGTAAAGTGCCTCAAACGGGGTGGCTTGAATACTGGTATGGTAGCTATTGTTATAGGAGAACTCGCAGAGGGGCAAGTGCTCATCCCAGTTCTTTCCGAATTCGATTACGCAGGCACGTAACAACTCTTTGAGGGTCTGAATGGTTCTTTCGCTCTGACCATCGGTCTGGGGATGGTAAGTTGTGAATCGGTTGTCATTAAGAGATTTCCCGAACCTAGAGGTGAATCGGCTGTCATGGTCAAAGATGATGGACATTGGGGTTCCATGGCAGGAGAAGATCTCCTTCAGATAGCGTTTCGTAAGCAGTTCCATCGAGTCACTTTCCTTCATCGCTAGAAAGTGAGCAGACTTCGTGAGACGGTTGATGATAACCCAGATGGTATCATTACCACTACGACTCTTTGGCAGTTTAGTGATACATCCATTGCGATGCGCTCCTATTTCCACTCGGGAAAGACCGGTTGTACTAATAGACTTGACGGCTTCTGATATTCGGCTTTAAACTTTACACACTGAAAGAGCGTGGAGCGTGCGAATCGTGATAAACTCATATCAAATGTGTTAAACAAAGTAGGAAACAATCATGTAAATAAAGCTCAATCTCATTTAATAACCAGAAACAGATTACAAGGAGACTCAGATCTAAAACACACTCAGTTTCACACAAATAAGAAAAACGTTACAGAAAATCTAGCCTATCAACCTATTTATAAGTCATGCGATCATCCGAACCTTAGCCTTGTCCGAACCTACAGTTCGAATGCAGTTTGCCCAAGGTTTGGATGAGGTTCGGCTAGCTTCATCAAAACTTGATTTCTTCAAAAAGCTTTGTCTAATCCAGCATGTTGCCACATTCTGTATTAACAAACTCCCCCTTGGCAAATGCTGGACAGTTCTGCATCATTCTTGAACATTAACCTCCATCCCAGCCCATGTCTTTTGGTGATTATGCCCGGCATATATATTGAACGCAAAGCATATCCGAATCACCCTCTGAAACTGTAAAGCTTGATCCATGAAGTCAGGATGGAACAAGATCTGATTATGATATAGCACATCAATATCAGCCTTTGATAAATTGATCAGCCACATTGGGTCATAAACCTTAACAACTTTGTTATCTTTCTCCAGCACAATCACAGCTTCACCCGTCTTCTCAAGATAATACCACCACTTCAGATTTTGTATGAAGTCCAATTCCATTTTCATTAAAGGAATCTTCTTCATTACTCTAGGCTTTTTCTTGAAGATCAGTACTATCAGCTTTTTTCTGGTTCTTTTATGAATCTTCATAGGATGTTCACGCCTCTTCGGTCTTTGAGGTTTCAGATATTGAAAACCTTCAACACATTCTTTCTCAACCTGACTCTTGAAGTAGAAACCTTTCCAGTCATTACCATAGTTGCAGAAAGGCTTTCGTGTAAGATCTCGAACATCCCAGACCGATAAAGTACTGAAGTCTTTAGCAGATTTGAAGTATTGGATACCATGTTGACGTTTTATCCCATAGCACTTCAGACTTTCAGCATACATCCAGCTAATAATTTCTCATGATGCTTGACCCTTGAATCTAACATGCATTCTTTGCTTGATTGGCTTTGGAGGAGGAACGTAGTTTGCATGAAATGTCTTCATGTATTCATTGAACACCCAACACTAATTTTGTTCCTTAGCCTCCTTAGCAATCTGATCATCAAATCAAAGACTGCTTGTAGTTGTTCTGGAGTAAGTTCACAAACGAATTTACCTTCTTCTAGCATCCGTTTGAACTCATCAATACTCTATGCAGCTTGATTAGACGGAATTGAGGTTATCGGCATAACATTCATTGAATCAGACTCCCCTGAGATGTAGAAGTCCCAGCACCCGAACCAGTATTTCCGGTTGGACCTGACCTCCAACAACATTCCCTTCAGGGTCTTCATTGTCACGATCATCATTTAAATATCTCAGATAATCATCTTTACATCCAGAACCAGACCCAATCTCCCCCTGAGCTTTAAACTTCTGCATCAAGAATCATCATTTTTATCATATTGAATCAAATTTTCGTAGAGATATAAGCATCCTTGATGAGTCATGCAAAAATAAAGCAGAACCCCAAATACCTAGCAATCTGGTCGGTCTTGTGGACACGTAGAGAAAGCCCAAGTATTTTAGAAAATAAGAAAGCAAAACAAGTTGAAGTTGTATAATTCAACAACGATCAGGTCGATACTTCCGTATACGCAGAGAAAGTCCGATGAATTATACGAAACACCAAGAAAAATAAGCAGAACGTCAAAGGAACAACAATCAGGTCGATCTTTTGATTGGTAGAGAAAGTCCAATCATTTGACAAAATAAAGAAAATCAAACAAGTTTAAATCTTTCAAAATGAAAACATGCATTCATCAGGATATCTCTTATTCTATTTTTTGTCAGAATCATTACATAGCATTCAATCAGAAGTAAATAACCAAAGATCATCAGGCAAGCTTTATGTTTATATCTTACATGTAGATATCAGATTAGTCATGCACATTCACAGATTACGCAAGAACCTACAGCCTTTAGACTTAATCTATCCATGGCAGATAAACGTATATGCTGATGTACCATCATTTCTCACTTTTGTCGGATCAATTTCTCAATTTTTCCATTTGTTTTATTTTCCAATTTCTCCCCCTAAAATTCAAACAAGCACTATTTTTTTTTAAATTTTCAAATCCCCCCCCCCCCCACCCTAAGAAAATGAATAACAAAAAATGAAAATGATCGATCAACACATAACACATTTTGAAAATGAAGTTTTTGAAAATCAGTGTTTCAGAGATAGGAACGATACAATTTAACTTAAAACAGCCACAAGTATCTCACTTTCAGCAATCTCTTCGATTACTAACAGGTCTTCTTGAAATACCCGCATACACTGGAAAATAATAAGTTCTTAAAACCCCGAACCTCATCCACAATGATGGTAAGTCGTCCAATGTCTTCAACAAAGTCATTGTTAGCTGTAGAAACAACTTTTGGTCTCCATTCCTATTTTGGTTTTATGATTTCTGGTGAACCATTGTCCACTGATGAGTGACAATCAGAGCTACTACCCAATTTTTTCGAAGTAAGCTTCATTTTCCATGAAAATTTAGTGTTGGGCACTGGTTCATTAAAAATGATGCCATCAAGATCAACATACTTTGTATGTTTGGAATTTGATGATGAATTGTTAATGTCGTAGGACAATTATTTGCATAATGACCCTTCTGACGACAAACATAACATCGTCGACTACTAGTTGGATTTATTGAAATTGGTTTTCCAAACTGATCAGTCGAACATTCATCATGAACTCTTGAAAACACAAGTTTAAATTTCTATGGTTTCTGAAATTTTGGAAAATATTTTAGAGAATCATAAAAACCTGAATCATCTCCATAACCAAAGAATTTATCTTGATGATAAAACCTATTTGATTTAGCAGAATGAAATGAGTCTGAATTGTTACCCCCTTGTGGTGTAGCATCAGATATATAATAAGACTCTTCAGAAGAAAGCTTTTTATATGGTGGAGATACTATCTTCTTCCAATATTGTGGCTTCTTATCTGAAAACACCTTCTGCTTCTTTATCTTCTTTGCTTTGAATTCCTTCTTGTCGAAACCCTTAATGGGCATTTCTTTTTCTTCAAATCCCAAACCACCATTTTTCTGCTTGAGTTTATCTTGAACAGAATTTGGTATCTCATGTCTTGTTTAGCCAGTTTTGTAAATTCAGACTTGATACCTTTCAAATGATTTTACTGGAAATCAAAGAATCATCTATCACGATCTCAGAAAACTCTGGCACTTTCACATTTCCTGGATTTCCATAAAATAACTTTTCTTTTTCAAGAAATATAGATTTGGAATAAAACTTCAATCGATTGCTAAAATCAATCTGTTCATTTCTTTTCTTCTTGGATTTGGACTTTGTTTTCTCTCCTGAACTGGTATCAACAAATTTTGAATAATCATGTTGTTCAAAACCAGATAGTATAGCTTGTATAGACATTTCAATATCCACGGGAGCAGGAACTTGATGAAGAGTTGCATCTTTACCATCCTCATGACTCTTTTCTAATTTATACAAATAATTCAGGAAAGTCGGTGAATTATTACAATTTTTCAATTTCCTTTGCAAATAAAAAATCTCTATCTTTTGTTCAACTATTTTCTTATTAGCTTTCATCACCTCTTTCTGTGAAACAATGTACTTGTTCGACAAATTGTGATATTCACTTTTATGGCAGTAACTTTCTCTATCTGTTTCTTATAATAGACAACATCTTGTTTAAAGATGTTATTTTGCATTTGAACCTCTCCATTTGTATCTCGCAACTTTGTGAGTTCCTTTTGAAGTTGAATTATTCTATCAGCGGCCTCGACAACAATTATATTAACATTTTCATATTTTTATTGAAGAGGATAACACTTCTCAAATAAAACATCAAAATCTTTAATAACTTCCTTTTCCTTAGCTTTAGGTTTATTGCATTCTTCAAACAACATTTTCTTCTCTTTCAACCATTCTTCCTTAATACTAGCAAATTCCAAACAATTTGCACATAATGCAGACACATCCTTTTGAATGTCTATAGCTAAACTATCACAAACTTTATTTTTCCATTTCCCCACCTCTTTTGTCAGAAAAATATCCGCGTTAGTCAACTTTCTCACATTATTCTCTAACTCTTCAATCTTATCTTGAAACTTTAAATCTTAATCAACTGTTTTCTGTGAAATGTTAGACATATGTTCCTCACACTGTCTCTTTACAATATCCCATATCGTCATTGCTTTTCGATAATTTCGGATTTGACCTTTAAAAGTTATATGCAAAGCTAACAGAAGAAGTGCAACAACCTTTTCATTTTGATCATATGATTTCCTTTCTTCACTTGAAAAATCTTGCATGTCTTTAAAATCACCACCATAAGTTGGATACTTAAATTGAGTCATAAATGGTAACCACAAATTTTATCCAGATCAATAATATAAGTTCTAAAATTTGTTGCCCAACCATGATAATCTCTAAGATTTATCAACTTTGGCACATTCTGACGATGATGCTCAATGAATACATCAATTTCAAACATTTTAGAAATTGTGAAATTGGATATCAAAACTTCAAACTAAAAAATGGAGGTCTTAAAAGCGGATTTTGGGTACCAAAACAAAGTGTAGTAGCTGTTAGGAGAGTAAACGTGTAGATCTCTGCGAGACGGCCATTTTAGCTGGTATTAGCTCCTGTAACTCTTAACGGTTTTTAAGTTACGCCAGTTTTCGTGAAGCAACCCAAAAATGTCAACCTTGTCCGAACTTGATCCAAACTGTAGACGAACTTGTCCGAACTACTTCCGAACTAGGTACGAATTTAATAACACTACCGAATAGTATCTGAACTCCTTCCAAACTATAAACTTCCCGAACCTTAACCGAACTCTATCCGAACTAAACACACTCGAACCCTTTCCGAATACAAACTGACAAACACTATCCAAAGGTGATCCGAGCACAAATTCCAACCGAAAGGTATACGAACTCTAGATTCGGAGCGGTTATTTGGGCGAACCTGAGGTTCAGAAAACTTTTATTTTCGAACCTCACAAACTCTCGAAAAACTGGATCTCATGAACAGAAAACTGATCAAACAACCGAAAAACACTCGAAAAAGAGTTTGTGTACGTGAAACATAATGGAAAATGATCAGAAAAATAAAAACGAAGGTTTTTGAAACTAAAAATGTGACATCCGAGAATTTCAAGGTTTACTTCCGTTAGACATTTCCGTTAGTTACGTTATAAGTGTTAACTTAGTAACTAATGCTTAACTAGGCCGAATACGTCCACGTCCTTTGGTTGATCACCGAACCCGTCCATATGTGTTATGTGTTTAACTATTTAAAATGTGAAATTGACCACTTTTGGTAACCAGCGAAACTACCAGGCGAAACTATAGTGTCGCCCGACAGTCTTTTGGCTCATTCATGATCAGAGCCAGTTTCGCCTAGCCAGCGAAACTGCCAGCGAAACTAGCCTCTGATATAAATAATCTTAATAAACCCTAGTTCTCCTATTTGCCTCATTTACACAAAAACACACACACTCTTCTCTGGAAATCTGGTCAGCTGAAACCATCAAGAAAACCAAGATCTCAGCCTCAAGACAACATCCATTCGATTCCTTGATCGAATCGTGAGTCCCAAAACCTTCCTTTATGCCATTTCTATGTATTTTCTATGTGTTTCTTCATAAAGTATGCTTAAACCTTCATGATATTGTTAGATCTTCTGTAGGAATGCTTAGGAATGCTAGATCTATCATAAAGTTTGCAACTTTACGTTTGAAATTCAACCATGATAGAGATTTATGCTATTTAGGTCACTTTAGGGTTTTAAATGCATTTTGGTGATTTGATGATGAAAATGCATGAATAAGGTGTTAAAACTTGTTGTTTAATGTTGGTAAATGCCTATGTATGCTAAACAATGAATTGCATGAAGTATGGAAGTTGTTAGGTTGATTTTTAGGCTGATCCGTATGTTTTTCGCGACCAGCGAAACTGTTAATGTTCTTTGGGCGAAACTATACAGCGAAACTGTATAGATCTCCTTCCAGCGACACTATGCAGCGAAACTGCAGTGTCGCCGGGTAAACCAACAAGACCAGCTCGAGCGAATCTACCGAGCAAAATTCCCTGAACGAAAGTTCAAACCAGTTTCGGGCGAAACTAGGCTAGCGAAACTGTGCCAACAGTTTCGAGCGAAACTAGCCTAGCGAAACTGTGTCATCGGGTATTGCCTAGCGAAAGTGCTGCCCGTGCACGCCGCGAAACTGACTAGCGAAATTGCTAGCGAAACTGAGACCAGAATCCAAACTTGTGCAATTTGCTTGAATGTTATGCCATGACCTACATGATTATGCCATGATGATACATGCTTTGATTTCTGATATATATATATGAACCCTTGTTTATGATCAACCATCGGTGTCGTGTGTCGTATGTCGAGTCATAGTTTCAACGTACTATGTTATGGGCCATAGTGACGTTAAGTGAAGATTAGACACCAAACTAATACTTAAGACCTAAACGTGTTCATAGGTCTTCGTTAAGCAAAACTTGGATTATATAACAAGTGTAGCAGTGCAACCAAAGGTGAGTGTCACTAACCCGTTTACTGTGAGCCCGTTTGGGACACACTGAATAACTTAATGGAAAACAATGCTGACAACTTTACGAGTGCTATGCACTACTTGATGAAACTGAAAACTTAGAATGCTATGCATCTACTTGATGAACTTGAAGTGTTTTATGGGAAACACTTGTGAAACTTAACAAACCATTTCTGAAACGAAAACCGTTTTAATATGGCTAGTGTAGGTTAAAGTCTAAACCACATGATATCACATGATTTCTAAGGATTGCCTTTTTAACTGAAAAAGTCCTCAACTTAATTGTGCCATTAATTGTAAAGCGAGGGGATGTTGGGTAGATCTACTGGAGTTTGACAAACTCCGCCTCGTGACACTGGAGGTGCACGGAGGTACAATATCAGCCTATCTGACCGTGATCCCGAGAGGACACGGGGGAGGCAAAGCCGCGATGACGAATGTCCGCAAAACAAAATGGCTGAAGGCTCTGCCTCTACTATACTAAATCGTCAGCTTTGGTACAAACTTCCTTAGTGCATGGAAACAACGGATTAGCTACCCGCGATATCGGTTGAGCACTTTAATTATACAAGACTAGTACATACCTGATAACTCTGTTACGGACAATAACTCTACTAAATAACAAATGTTTATGAATTGGCGTATATAACTGAGCATTGCTTTTCACAAACAAATATTACGAATACATATGTTGACACGATTATGATTATGAGACCGGGCCAATGCATGACATGCCCACTGTGAACTCACCAACCGTTAGGTTGACACTTGTGTGGTTTTCACTTTTGCAGATCGTTGAAGAGTATCCATTGAAGGTTGGCATGGCACGTGAAGACTTTTACTTTCATTAAACTAACTGGGGATTTTGATTTGAAACAATGATTTGTAAAGCACGTGGCTAGTGCTAAGATACTATTGTTTTTATTCCGCTGCGTAACTTTTGAAACTGTTCGAAATGAATGTTTTGGACTTTACTCTGATTCGTTTAGTATTTGTAGCTAATGGTTGTGGTCCTGGTTTGCTCGCACCCCTTAACGGTGTAAACTCCGTTAGTGGTTGATTTGGGGGTGTGAGAGATTGGTATCAGAGCCATAAGTTGCAGAGAACTGGAATCATTTTTGAAAAACGATTTGGAAACTGCAACTTGAAACCTTAGTTACAAACGAACAAACAAATTCCCAAAACAAAAATTTTTACGTGCCAACCTGGGATACTCGCTCTGCTGTGTAAGTAAAAGCTTAGTACGTATGTATATATATATATATATAGATATAAATATATATATAGACCGTGTCTAGGAAGTCTAACGGAAAACCTTAGGGAAAATTTTCACACACGAATACGAAACGCGAACGCTAATGCGTGCACTATTCCGGGGGAAAGCGACAACGAAACGATGCTACACGCTACGTCCTGATTTCTACTACGATGACTACGCCGATGGTGACTTTTATGGGAAAGCCGACTTTCGACGATAGCTACTTACGACTTACGACGTTCCTCGACGACGCCTCGATTTTTGCACGAAAATTTTTCTGGACTAATAGAGGGATAACGGGAACTGGCTCATATACATATTGTGGGATATGTATAGAATATAACTGTGACTGAACACTGGATACTTTAACTGTTCAGCAAGATGTCTGGTAGAGGACACGGAAGGAACAACATCAACATGACACCTGCACAGCTGCAGGCGATGATTAACGAACACGTGCAAGCCGCGGTGGCAGCCGTCCAAGCTGCATACGCCGCACAGGGTAACTATTATGCCGGTTAAGGCACAAAACGAATTATATTTTGACCTGTTTAAATTTGAAACCCGAACTATTTATGCATCAGGAAACCATCACTGCACGTTTAAGTCCTTCATGGACTGCAAGCCGACTAACATTTTCTGGCGAAGAAGGAGCGGTAGGACTCCTCAGGTGGATCGAGAAGTCTGAGAAGGTTTTCTCCATGTGTAATTGCCCGGCTGAAAGCAAGGTGAAGTTTGCTACTGGTACCTTTGAGGGAGCTGCTCTCTCCTGGTGGAATGCCGAAATCCAGATGATTGGGATTGATGCGGCTAATAACATGCAACGGGAAGCATTCAAGGAACTGATTATGGAGGAGTACTGTCCCCGTGACCAAGTGAAGAAGCTAGAGGGTGAATTTTTGAATCTGAAGATGGTTGGGTCTGAAGTTGAGCAATATACTGCGCGTTACCATGAGTACGCAGTCTTGTGCCCCACAATGGTTGATGCTGAGTTCAAACGCATCGAGCGTTATCTGGAAGGCCTTGCGCCTCAAATCAAAGGACTAGTGACTGCCAGCGACCCCGCAACCGTGCAGCAAGCCATCCGTTTGGCTCACAAACTTACTGATCAGGAGGTTGAGAAGGGTACACTTCCTGCGAAAGCCACTGAGAAGACTGCCCTTAGTGGCAAGAGAAAAGCTGATGATGAAGCTCCTGAAAACTCCACTGAACAATCAGAGTGTTGGAAACAGCACTGGGAGGTCCTATAACTCCCAAGGTCAAAGCAAGAGGTCTGGGAACAACAGTGGAAACTACCGCCAGGGTGGCAATGGGCAAAGCAACTACAAGGGTAACCTGCCTTTGTGTAACAAGTGTGGGAAACATCATGCTGGTGTTTGTAGAAAGAACTCTGAACTGTGAAAGGTGTGGCAAGAAAGGCCACGAAGCAAAAGACTGTTGGGCAAATCCTACCTGAACAACAAAACCGCCAAAGGCAAAACAACAACAACAACAACCATGGCAACAACTACGGGAACAACCGCAACGGGCAGGGAAACAATCAGAACAATAATAGTGGAGCCCGTGGCTGTTTTGAATGTGGTGCTCAAGGCCACATTAAGAGGGACTGCCCGCAGTTGAGAAGACAGGGTAACGGTAACCAAGGGAACAACGGTGGGAATGGTAATGGTGGAAATGGTAGAGGTCGAGCTTTTGTTCATGGGTCAAGGTGAAGCTCGCAACGATGCCAACGTGATTAACGGTAAATTCATCCTTAATGGTTTCTTTGCTACTGTATTGTTTGATTCTGGTGCTGAAAGAAGCTTTATTTCCACTAAATTTGCTAAGTTGATTAATGCTAAACCTATTGCCCTAGACGCTAAGTATGTGGTAGAGCTAGCTAATGGTAAACTTCATGATACAACTCAGATAGTTAAGGACTGTAAGTTAGAACTAGCTGGCCATACGTTAGGAATCGACCTTATGCCTTTCCCGATTGGTAGTTTCGATGTTATAGTAGGAATGGATTGGTTATCTGAAAACCGCGCTGAAATTTTATGCCAAGAAAAAGTGGTTCGTATTCCACTCAAGGACGGTGAAGTGTTAACAGTTCAAGGTGAGAAAGGTGGAACAGTAACCGACATTATTTCGTTTCTTAAAGCTCAAAAGTGCCTTCGTAAAGGTCACTTCACGATTCTCGCAAACATCACCGATTCGACACTTCCCGAGCGCAGAATCGACGACTACCCGATAGTCCGCGACTTCCAAGATATATTTCCTGAAGATCTGCCTGGTTTGCCTCCATTTCGACAAGTAGAGTTTGGAATCGATTTAGTTCCTGGAGCGTCTCCGATTGCACGCGCACCTTATCGTTTGGCGGTAAGTGAACTCAACGAACTCTCCGCACAACTGCAAGAGCTACTCGACAAAGGGATTTATTCGTCCAAGTTCGTCTCCATGGGGAGCACCAGTATTATTTGTTAAGAAGAAAGATGGAACGTTCCGAATGTGTATTGACTACCGAGAGCTTAACAAGGTTACTATCAAGAATCAATATCCACTTCCTCGAATCGACGATCTCTTCGACCAGCTGCAAGGTTCAAGCTACTTCTCAAAGATTGATCTACGGTCTGGATATCACCAACTCCGTGTTCGTGATGAGGATGTACCCAAGACTGCTTTTAGGACTCGATATGGTCATTACGAATTTCTGGTTATGCCGTTTGGGCTAACTAATGCGCCTGCTGTATTTATGGATCTGATGAATCGAGTGTGCAAGCCGTACCTCGATAAGTTTGTAATAGTTTTCATTGACGATATTTTGATCTACTCCAAGACAAAGGAAGAACACGAGGAGCATCTGCGTCTTATTTTGGAATTGCTCCGGAAGGAACAACTTTACGCTAAGTTTTCAAGGTGCGACTTTTGGATTCGCGAAGTCCAGTTTCTTGGACACATTGTTGATCAGAATGGAATTCATGTCGACCCAGCTAAAGTGGAAGCTATCAAGAATTGGCCTACCCCGAGAGCACCGACCGAAATCCGACAATTTTTGGGACTTGCCAGATACTATCGAAGATTCATCAAGGGTTTCTCGCAGTTGGCTCAACCCTTAACGGCTTTAACGCACAAAGGAGTGCAATACAGATGGGGTGAAAAAGAAGAACGCGCGTTTCAAACTCTTAAAGATATGTTATGTTCAGCTCCAATTCTCGCGTTACCCGATGGGATTGACGACTTTGTGGTTTACTGTGATGCATCAATCCAAGGACTCGGTTGTGTGTTGATGCAACGGGACAGAGTGATTGCCTATGGGTCCAGGCAACTGAAGGACACTGAGAAGAATTATACAACGCATGATTTGGAAATGGGAGCCGTTGTTCATGCACTCAAGATTTGGAGACATTACCTCTACGGAACAAAGTGCACAATATTTACCGACCACAAGAGCTTACAACACATCTTTGATCAAAAAAGGATCTCAACATGCGACAACGAAGGTGGGTCGAGCTATTGAATGACTATGACTTAGCAATTAAGTATCATCCGGGAAAAGCCAATGTTGTGGCTGATGCACTTAAGTCGGAAAGAGTACGAAAAGCCTCGACGAGTACGAGCGCTGCAACTTACCATCCACACGGGATTGCTGGATCGGATCCGCGATGCCCAACAAGAAGCTTTAAAGGAAGAAAACTCCGCAGCTGAAGCACTGCGTGGTGTAGACGGTAACTCTGAAATTAGAGTCCGACGGACTCAGGTATTATAATGACAGAATTTGGGTCCCTTTGCTTGGAAATCTCCGTGAGCTCGTGATGGACGAGGCTCACAAATCAAGGTATTCGGTGCACCCTGGATCGGATAAAATGTACCAAGATTTGAAGGGTTTGTATTGGTGGCCAAACATGAAAGCCGACATCGCGCGATATGTGGCTAAGTGCTTAACATGCTCAAGAGTGAAGATTGAGTACCAAAAGCCTTCAGGGCTATTGCAGCAACCAAAGATCCCAGAATGGAAATGGGAGGATATTTCCATGGACTTCGTAACGGGATTACCTCATCGATCGAATCGACCAGATGCGATTTGGGTTATCATTGATCGTTTAACCAAGTCTGCACATTTTATCCCGATGAGAGAAAGTGACAATATGGATAAGTTAACTAAGCTGTACATTGACCGAATTGTGGCACGTCATGGAGTGCCTAAGACTATTATCTCCGATCAGAGATCCCCGATTTACTTCTCGACTTATGGCAATCTATGCAAGAAGCATTGGGAACCAGACTGGATATGAGTACAGCTTATCACCCGCAGACCGATGGTCAGACGGAACGAACTATTCAGACTCTAGAAGACATGCTCCGAGCTTGCGTTCTCGACTTTGGTAAAGACTGGGAGGCTCACCTTCCGTTGGTGGAAGTTCTCCTACAACAACAGTTATCATTCAAGTATCGGTGCCGCACCTTTTGAAGCTCTTTATGGCAGAAAATGCAGATCGCCCGTGTGTTGGGCTGAAACGGGTGAGAAAGGACTCACTGGGCCGGAAATTATTCACGATACCACAGAACGAATTATACAGATCAGAAAACGGATAGCCGCAGCACGTGACAGACAAAAGAGCTATGCCGACAAACGCCGTAAACCTCTGAAGTTCGAGGTAGGCGACAAGGTACTGTTGAAGGTATCCCCCTGGAAAGGTGTGATACGCTTCGGAAAGCGTGGAAAGTTGAATCCTCGCTACATCGGTCCTTTTGAAATCATCGGGGAAGTAGGCCCGGTGGCCTACCGATTACAACTCCCTGCTGAACTCGATGGAGTTCATAACGTATTTCACGTCTCAAATCTGAAGAAATGTATGGCTGAAGACACCGAGATAATTCCTTTGGAGGAATTGGAAATTGATGAACATTTGAGATTCATTGAGCAACCAGTAGAAATCATGGGACGTGAGGAGAAAGCCCTCAAACGTAGCAAGATTCCGATCGTCAAGGTTCGATGGAACTCAAAACGTGGACCAGAATATACTTGGGAACGAGAGGATCAGATGAAGAAGAAGTATCCTCACTTGTTCGAGCACACGTCCACAGAATACTCAAGGTATGATTTAATTTTGGGGACCAAAATTCCTTTAACAGGAGGAGGATGTGGCAACCCTAAAACTTTTGCTTTCTTTCCCCAGATACAGCAACAACGACAGCCGAGGCTGCAAACGCTACGACACAAGAATAATTTTCGGGACGAAAATTCCAATTACAAGGGGATGATGTGACATCCGAGAATTTCAAGGTTTACTTCCGTTAGACATTTCCGTTAGTTACGTTATAAGTGTTAACTTAGTAACTAATGCTTAACTAGGCCGAATACGTCCACGTCCTTTGGTTGATCACCGAACCCGTCCATATGTGTTATGTGTTTAACTATTTATTGTCATTATGTGCAATGTGATTTAAATACATGATTTAGTATTGTGAATAGCATGACAATTTATGAATCGTGTTTATCTTGCTTAGAATGTGAAAATTGACCTACTTTTGGTAACCAGCGAAACTACCGGGCGAAACTATAGTGTCGCCCGGCAGTCTTGTTAGTCTCATTGACCTGTCGAGTTCAGAGCCAGTTTCGCCTGGCCAGCGAAACTGCCAGCGAAACTAGCCTCTGATATAAATAATCTTAAGAAACCCTAGTTCTCCTATTTGCCTCATTTACACAAAAGCACACACACTCTTCTCTGGATATCTGGTCAGCTGAAAACCATCAAGAAAAACCAAGATCTCAGCCTCAAGACAACATCCATTCGATTCCTTGATCGAATCGTGAGTCCCAAAACCTTCCTTTATGCCATTTCTATGTATTTTCTATGTGTTTCTTCATAAAGCATGCTTAAACCTTCATGATATTGTTAGATCTTCTGTAGGAATGCTTAGGAATGCTAGATCTATCATAAAGTTTGCAACTTTATGTTTGAAATTCAACCATGATAGAGATTTATGCTATTTAGGTCACTTTAGGGTTTTAAATGCATTTTGGTGATTTGATGATGAAAATGCATGAATAAGGTGTTAAAACTTGTTGATTTGATGTTGGTAAATGCCTATGTATGCTAAACAATGAATTGCATGTAAGTATGGAAGCTGTTAGGTTGATTTTTAGGCTGATCCGTATGTTTTTCGCGACCAGCGAAACTGTATGCTCTGGGCGAAACTAGTAGCGAAACTATGTATATCTCCTTCCAGCGACACTATGCAGCGAAACTGCAGTGTCGCCGGGTAAACTAACCAGACCAGCTCGAGCGAATCTACCAAGCGAAATTCCCTGAACGAAAGTTCAAACCAGTTTCGGGCGAAACTAGGCTAGCGAAACTGTGCCAACAGTTTCGAGCGAAACTAGCCTAGCGAAACTGTGTCATCGGGTATTGCCTAGCGAAAGTGCTGCCCGTGCACGCCGCGAAACTGACTAGCGAAATTGCTAGCGAAACTGAGACCAGAATCCAAACTTGTGCAATTTGCTTGAATGTTATGCCATGACCTACATGATTATGCCATGATGATACATGTTTTGATTTCTGATATATATATATGAACCCTTGTTTATGATCAACCATCGGTGTCGTGTGTCGTATGTCGAGTCATAGTTTCAACGTACTATGTTATGGGCCATAGTGACGTTAAGTGAAGATTAGACACCAAACTAATACTTAAGACCTAAACGTGTTCATAGGTCTTCGTTAAGCAAAACTTGGATTATATAACAAGTGTAGCAGTGCAACCAAAGGTGAGTGTCACTAACCCGTTTACTGTGAGCCCGTTTGGGACACACTGAATAACTTAATGGAAAACAATGCTGACAACTTTACGAGTGCTATGCACTACTTGATGAAACTGAAAACTTAGAATGCTATGCATCTACTTGATGAACTTGAAGTGTTTTATGGGAAACACTTGTGAAACTTAACAAACCATTTCTGAAACGAAAACCGTTTTAATATGGCTAGTGTAGGTTAAAGTCTAAACCACATGATATCACATGATTTCTAAGGATTGCCTTTTTAACTGAAAAAGTCCTCAACTTAATTGTGCCATTAATTGTAAAGCGAGGGGATGTTGGGTAGATCTACTGGAGTTTGACAAACTCCGCCTCGTGACACTGGAGGTGCACGGAGGTACAATATCAGCCTATCTGACCGTGATCCCGAGAGGACACGGGGGAGGCAAAGCCGCGATGACGAATGTCCACAAAACAAAATGGCTGAAGGCTCTGCCTCTACTATACTAAATCGTCAGCTTTGGTACAAACTTCCTTAGTGCATGGAAACAACGGATTAGCTACCCGCGATATCGGTTGAGCACTTTAATTATACAAGACTAGTACATACCTGATAACTCTGTTACGGACAATAACTCTACTAAATAACAAATGTTTATGAATTGGCGTATATAACTGAGCATTGCTTTTCACAAACAAATATTACGAATACATATGTTGACACGATTATGATTATGAGACCGGGCCAATGCATGACATGCCCACTGTGAACTCACCAACTGTTAGGTTGACACTTGTGTGGTTTTCACTTTTGCAGATCGTTGAAGAGTATCCATTGAAGGTTGGCATGGCACGTGAAGACTTTTACTTTCATTAAACTAACTGGGGATTTTGATTTGAAACAATGATTTGTAAAGGACGTGGCTAGTGCTAAGATACTATTGTTTTATTCCGCTGCGTAACTTTTGAAACTGTTCGAAATGAATGTTTTGGACTTTACTCTGATTCGTTTAGTATTTGTAGCTAATGGTTGTGGTCCTGGTTTGCTCGCACCCCTTAACGGTGTAAACTCCGTTAGTGGTTGATTTGGGGGTGTGACAAAAAACAAGATGAAACACCTTGTTTATCAACACAAGTGATCGAAATGAGCTGAGCAGCACCAGAAAGCTCTGATACCACTTGAAAGAGCGTGGAGCGTGCGAATCGTGATCAACTCATATCAAATGTGTAAAACGAAGTAGGAAACAATCGTGTAAATAAAGCTCATTCTCATTCAATAACCAAAAACAGATTACAATGAGACTCAGAGCTAAAACACACTCAGTTTCACACACATAAGAAAAACATTACAGAAAATCTAGCCTAACAACCTATTTATAAGTCATGCGATCATCCTAACCTTAGCCTTGTCCGAACCTATAGTTCGGCTGCAGTTCGCCTAAGGTTCGGATGAGGTTCGGCTAGCTTCATAAAAAATAGATTTCTTCAAAAAACTTTGTCTAATCCAGCATGTTGCCATATTTTGTATTAACAACGGAAACCTTGCATTTTAAAATTCCTGAAAACTTTCAGGTTAGTAAGATACTTCATGAAATTTAAGTTAAGCAGAATACTCCTCCATCAACAACGTTTCAATCGTCGATAGGTCTTCTAGAAGTACTTGCACACTGGTCAAACTTATCAGTTCAAAAATTAGCCGAAGCGAAGTGCTTCTGGTCGACCAGTCTCCTAGTTTTACTTAGAAACCACCTTAGGTTTCCATTTCTGTTGTGGTTTTGGTAAGTCAGTTTATGATGAAACAGTCACCGATGACTGTGATGAACAACCTACATTTAGATCTTTTAATTTGAAAAAGTGGGAACAATACGTTTTTGTTTATGAAAGAATGTAGGCTGAAATTCATTAAAAACTCTGCCATGTTCATCAAGAAACACAGGTTTGGCAGGTTTACCAAAAACTTTGACCTTTTGAGTTTTAGAGTTAGAAGTAGCAGGAATTGGACACTCTTTTGCCATATGTCCTGTTTGGCGAAAAATAGAGCATAAACGACTAGCTTTGTCCCATCGTTTATGTACCTGCACAGCTTCAAAAACATTTCTATCTTTAAAATGATCATAAAAAATTGAGCTTTTTGAAGTAGAACCTTTAGAAGAAAATTTAGCAGCTTGTTTCTTCTTGATCGTTGTTTCAGCAGCTTTCAAAACACTTCAGAAATCTTGTTAGCATAAACGCAAATAAGTGGAAACACTTTGTCTGAAAAGATTTGTTCCGAACCCTTAAGTTGTAAAACCTTTCGGGTTGAACTTTCTCAGCCTTGAAAGTTTCCTTCTTTACTTACTTCAACTTCATTTTCTTCAGATTCTATGGTTTTGAAACTTGAACCTCCTCAGCTTTATCATTCTGTTCCTTGAAACACAAACCAATATTCTTTCCAGAAATCTTTTCCTCAGAATTTGATGATTTATGCCCATTTTTCGCTAATCTAGAGAATTCGGCTTTGACTTCATTTACATTCTTTTGATCATAGAATATCGTCTCATTAAAATCAGGTTGAGACCGGATCTTCTCACTAGAATCAACTGATTTTTCATTTTCTGTCGACAACGAAACATACACAAACGTTGGAACTTGAGGAACTTCAGAATTCTGTTCAATCTTTTTACCATTCTTCTTATTCTTTTTCTTCTTCACAATCTTTTCTTCTTCATAATTAGATGATGCTGAAAACTTCGAATTATCATATTCTTCAACCTTTTCCTTCACATCTTAAACAATTTCTTTGACACTTCCTGGGGGTGACACAGTTTTGTCAAACATTCTTTCAAAATTGGCATCGTTTGCTAAGAAAATTGTGAATGATTGTGAATTGGTGACATTGTTTAGAAGATGATTTGCATCAATAACTTGTATCTTCAAATCTGAAATCTGTTGTTGTGCTTCAGCCAATTCTTTTTCAGTAGCAATCAATCTCTTCGAAACTTTGTGAGTTTCAAATCTTTGCAGTCCAAGATTATCAAGTCCATCAAACAATTCCTTCTTCCATTTATCTTCATTTCGTTTCTGAATTTCAAGATTTGTAGTGTGTACTTTATTTACACTTATCAAATCCTCTTTTCATCTAACAATTTTTCCATATCAACCTGATATGCCTCAATTCTGACAACTTGTTCTTCAGAAGTCTTAGCAAGTATATCAAGTTTAACTTTGGATTTGTCAAACAAATTCTGGATATCATTTGCAGCATCTCCTGCTTCATCCCTCCATTTCTTAACTTCTTTAACCAACTCATCCTCTTCTTCAATTAATTTTTCATCCTTTGCTTCATGATTCTTTAAATCTTCTTTGACCAATTTAAGAAACTCATTAAGAGTATTCACTTCCTTCATCAAAGAATCATTTTTCAAATCAAACTCCTTCTCATTTCTCTTAGAAACGACCAAATCTTCTTCTATTGATTTACATTCAGTAGTAAGCATTTTGACTTCTTCCATCAAAGATTCATTTTCTTTCATTACACTTTCAATTTTGGATTCAAACTTTTCATTTTCAGCAGCCTCATACGAACTAGAATCAGAATAATACTCATCTTGTTCATGTGTGACAATCAAAGCAGATGTGCCAAACTGCTTGCCCCAAACATAAGTACCATTATTCTGTACCATTAAAGCTATTTTATTTGAATTGCTTGAAGACGGTTGAGAACCATTTGTATCTTTAGAAGTGTGAGCTTGTTGACATTCTCTTACAAAATATCCAAGATTGGAACATTTGTAACATTTGACTTTAGATATGTTAAAATCCAACTTTTTACCAAAAGCTTGTCTTCCAGTTTTCTTGTAAAATTGTTGTGACCTTTGAGTCAGCATAGAAAGTTGCCAAACCATATCTAACTCATTTAATTGATCATCATCAATTTCATTGAGATCTTCTTTAGTCAGTTGTGCCTTGCTAACATCATTAATAATCATTCCAAAAGACGATGAAACGAGCGCAACTATCAGTTTGACACAATCATCAACTGATTGAACAGAAAATGCACTTTGACTTGATGATTCAGGACGTAAAACTACAAACCCTTGAAGAATTATTATCAGAATTTCCAGAAATATTTCCAATGAAGGCATTGGGTGGTGCAGAATTAAGAATTGGTTTTGCTTTAGCATTTAAGCCTGCAGCATTTTCACCATGATATAACTCTGGATTTTGCAAATTAGCCGTTGATTTCTTTGAATTCATCATTTCCATTTCTCAAGCATGAAGTTTACCAGTGAGCTCATTAAATGATAATGTGGAAAATTCTTTATCATGAGTGATTAACAATATATTATTCTCCCAACTTTCTGGTAATGCTTCCATTTTTCTATTTTAACTCTTCGTCAGTTTTCTCAATACTAACAACTTTCAAAACACTAATCAGATGTGAAAATATTGAAACTAAAGCCGTAATGTTTTCATTGTTATAATGTTGAAAGTTGTCAAACTCCTTATTCAACACCTTTTTCCGGCTTTTCTTGTATTGATCGTTGCCTTCACACCTTGCTGATAATGCATCCCACAATTGTTTCGATTTCTTACAAGTACTAGATTGATGTAACAACTCAGTGGGTAATGCCATTGTAAGATAACCAAATGCTTTTTGTTCAAGCTCATATAGGTTTCTTTCAGCATTATCAAAGGTATGAACTTCTTTGAAATCTCCTTGATCAGCCGGATGTGAGTAAAGCTTCTTAATCGGAATCCACAAATCGATATCATTCGTACTTATGTAAGCAGAAAATTATTGCTTCCAATTTTGATAATCCTCCAACTTCAACAACTTGGGAAATTTCTGACTTGTTCCGATTTCGTTATCAAAATTTAGCATTGTTTGCATCACACTTTGCATAGCGGAAAAAGCTTGAAAATCCGACATCTATTAAAAATTCAAATTCTGATCAGCTGAACTATATCCGAACTCAAAATCCTTTATCTGAACTCTACCCGCACCAAAAATATTATCCGAACTGTAGCCAAACTAAAAATAAACCAAACTCGAAATAGTAACCGAACTCTTGCCGAACAAAGATTTATCCGAACCTATCCCGAACCTTAACCGAACAAACTTTTCTATACCGAACTATAACCGAACCTTAGCTAAACCTATACTTCGGATAGACAAAATCGGACCGAATCTGGAGTTTGGACGACGGTTATTCCGAACAGAAAACTCTTTAGCCGAACCTAACCATTTTCACTCAAAATTTTCGATTTTGGACAGATTTGAACGAGATTCGCAGCAGTAGACCAGATAAAGTGATAAGGAATGATTTAGGAACACATTTTTCACAAGATACACAACATAATCACTTGTAAGTTTGTACAAACACTTGATTTTTTCATAAACCAAACCTTTTGTTTCAAACACTCTAAAAATAGCAACCACAGATCAGTAGAATGAACCAGAAAGCTCTGATACCACTTGTAAGTTTGTGAGCAACAGACCATCTACTCGATCTAGCTATTACGGATGAGAAACATAATTAAAGTGATTGTTTATTGATCAAAACGAACAATTACAATCACTAAAACACAGAGAAACAATCACGGAGAGAACACCACAGAAACGCACACTTAATCTCAGATCAATCTCGCTCAGTTACAGAAGTACAAAACAAAATTACTATTTATAGTCGACCAGCAGAACCATGGGCGAACTGCCAGTTTGCCTTGATCCGAACTGGCAGTTCGGATTCATTTTTCCTGGCATCTTAAACTTTGTCTTGAACTTCTCATCGTCTTGGCTTGATACTTCACACGGCGCACAAATTATGTATCAACACTTTAGTCCCTTAAAAAGATAATTATTATAATAAAATAATCCGGCATGCAGGGTTGTTCCCCTGCTGGTTCATGACGGCGTGTCGAGTACGGTAAGTCGGCCGGTTTGAGGGACTCCGTAACTAAGTGGCGTTAGCTTCACTATATTTGTTTGCCAATAGCACTGCTCCCCGGGGTTTGTACTCCTCGTAGATGTTCACCTGGGAGAGCGGTGATGCTTGATTTGAGGCTGAGAGGCGGCCTTGCTGCCTGTTGGTGAATAATCTTACTCGAAGGGTATAAATTCCAGATTACTAACTTCACCACTGATAAGTCTCCCAAATGATATTATCTGCGACCGAGTTGATCTAGACACGCCTTTTTAGTGTAGCTATTCTATTTTATTTTACATTATATTACTAACCTCTTCACTTGAAGAATGCTCAGGTTAGACGTCAACAACGATGAAGTATCAAGCGCCCTCGTTTTCCTTTGTGTCTTTGATTGACCCCTATTTAACTTACCACTACTATACTGCCCATGATGGGTGAACTTGCCCGTGAATATGGTGAAATAGTAGTTGTCAGTAAATCAGGTTTTGTAAATTTAAAAGCTTCAAATGCTAAAAAGGTGTCACAAAATAGTGTTATATTTTATATATACACCACAACACACCAAGCTTTTTGGCGCTGTTGCCAGGGACACAAAATAAGGATTATGAGAGAAATCTGAGTTGGCGGCCTAATCTTTGTATATTTGTACCATAATATTCCCTTCAACTTATTTTCTTAAAAACTAGATCCCTACCACTTGGTATTTTTCTAGAAATTTTCGAAACTCTTTTTTTCTTTCTTTTATATAGAATGTACATCAGCACTAGGTAGTGTCCGGATCACACCAAACTCTTACACTCAAGAAGACAGAGTATAGCTATATGACACGTGGGAACACTTCAAAGAACTCTTGAGTAAATGCTCTCACCATGATCTCGTAATCTGGCAACAAGTTATCATATTTTACAACTGTTTTCATCTGCAAACCCGCTAGATTCTCGACTCCAACTCTGGTAGCATTTTAGGGAATGGAAGTCCTGAGGAAGTCTTCTAAAAAATTAAAGAAATTGCACAGACCAGCTTTCAGTGGCATACTTCTCCAATGCTAAAGCAAAAGCTCCATGTATGCACTCTCTAGATGAAGCCACTGCCTCAAAGCTCAAATTGAGGCCTTGACTTCCAAGGTCAAGAAGCTAGAGACATTAAAATATGCATAGGTTGCTCCGCGATATGAAGGGTGTGGAGGCCCACATGTGAACTGGAGCTACATGGTGGATGGTAAGCCCGAAGATGTCAACTTTGTGTAGAACCAGCCCCGCCAGCAGTATAACAACAATTCAGAGTGGAGGAACAGTCAGAACTCTAGGTGGAGAAACAACGGGAACAGTCAGCAACCAGGTAACAATCGAAGCTTCTCACAGCAGCTGCATCGAAACAACAATTACCACGACAGCAGTTCATCGGAGGGACTCGCTCTCTTTGAAGAATCCATTACCCAGATGTTTGCAGAAGCTGAGAGGAAGATGGAAGAGAAGTTCAGAAGGAATGAAGCTAAACTTCGAAACCAGCAAGCCTCTATTAAAACACTCTAGAAGCAACTCGGCCAGATAGCAAAAATGGTAGGCGAAAGAACCCCAGGTTCTTCCCTAGCAACACAAAACCCAACCCTAAAGCGTAAACCAATAACACTTCGTAGGCGAAGAGTTAGACCCGAGGAAACTGCTCCAAGCGCAACAACACCAACCCCACCACCCCAAAAACAAACTAAAACACCTATCCATGTAACAGCGGAAGAAGTCATGAAAGACCCAAGGGTTCCTTATCCTAGCAGACTCGACAAAGCTAAAAATGAGGAACAGTTTGGTAAATTCGTGAGCCTTCTAAGACAGTTACATATTAACTTACCTTTTGTTGAATTCCTTTCTCAGATGCCGAAATACACAAAATACATGAAAGACTTCTTGACCAACAAGCGCAAAATAGAGGAACTCAACTCTGTCAGCCTAGGAGAAGAATGCTCTGTCGTTCTTTCAAGCACTATTCCCCGAAAACAGCTAGAACCTGGAAGCTTCACACTACATTGTGTAGTAGGAAACATTGAAGTCTCAAATGCACTTGCTGATCTGGGGGCCAACATAAATCTTATGCCTTCCTCCATGTTCAACAAGTTGAACCTCAGTAAACCTACTCCCACAAGGATGAGCATCCAGCTAGCAGACAAATCAGTCAAGTATCCTTCAGGTATCGCTGAGAACCTCCTAGTCCAAATAGGAGAGTTCGTTTACCCTGCCGACTTTGTCGTGCTGGACATGGAAGAGGATAAGGAGGTACCACTTATCCTCGGAAGACCATTCCTCGCAACAACTCAAGCGGTGGTAGACATGAGCAGTGGCGCTCTAACGATCAAGTTTGGTGACCAGGAAGCAACCTTCGACGTAGGTAAGAAATCGGATAGTATCTTACAGATGGTGGAGAGCATTGAGTCAGGTCTAGCATTTCCATATCAACGAATGGAGGACGCCTCTCCTCCACCATCATTCTTCTAGACCAGGACTCCGGGTCTAGCCAGCAAACCCATACAATAAACATGACATGCCATGGCGGCTTACCATGGATGTCTAAAGTAACAACAAGAAGAAAAGGACGGACTTCAAAGAACATATCTTCAGGATGGTCAGAATTTTGCCCCTTCCTTTCCTTCTTACTTTAACTTTAGATATCTATCTTAGTTTAGGATTAGGTTAATCTTTACTTTTCAGTACTAGTAGTTTAGTTACTAGTATTGGAGATCGAGGTTCGCCTAGTGTAAGTTTGAGCTCAGACCAGCAGCACCACCCCTGCTGAGACGCAGGCAGATTTACCGAATCTCTAGTATAAGTATTTTATAGTTTAACTTAGCATTGCAGGTATCAAATAAGGAAGACAAGCAAAGGAAGCGATCAAGAGCCAGAGGTTTCGGCAAGGCGTTGTAACTACACAAGCACGATGCATGCTTAATCAGGGCATTTGGTGATAATTTTCTTACCCCTTAAATTATTTAAATCACACCTTGCTTTGTTTGTGTAATTAGAAAGCACATTGAGGGCAATGTGCAATTTAAGTGTGGGGACGGGATTGTTAACCTTCGCTGGAAACACGCAACACTAAGCTTTTGCTCTGCCCAAGAAAATTTTTCGAAAATAATCCAAATTTTGTCTTCTGAAATGCCAACAAAACCTACTCTTGGACCAAAATCACCTGAATAAAAGCTTCGTTTTCCCAAACAAAATAGATTTAAGCTATTTGGTAACAATTAATAAAGCATTTTAGGAACAGCAAACCAAACCCAAAGTTTATTTTTATATAACTGGTAATTAAAATCCTTTTTCCCATATTTTCAAAGAGTGTTTGAACCTAACCCCTGTAAATATCTAACTCGTTCCACCCTGACAAAATAGTGAGAAACCAGGTAAGTCATTCAAGTCAGAACTTGGTAAGGGTATGCAGTCCAAGATGGACAAAGTCGGAAAACATGTTTTCAGATGATTGAGGCCCCTAGGATAAACCCCTTTTCCTTTCTTTTATTTCCCTCTTTATCTTAACTACCCAAATATATCCCCTAGTTAACCCCTTTGAGCCTAAACCTTTCATTTCTCAACCCGCAAATTTATTTTCACTTACCCCTTATCCCCAATTAGCCTTTTTCGCACCAAGCTTTCACACCGCAAACTTTTTTAGTGCAACGTTACACCCCTTTTATTTCCATAAAACAAAGATTTTGAAGAAAGTTTTCCAAAAGTTTTTCAAAGAATAATTTATCACCCTACCACCAGAATTCAATACTATATGTCCGGAAGATTGCTGCAGAAATATATCCGATTCAAGAGAACATCTACACTGGTACGTCTGTTATTTGTCTAAAAAAAAGGAAGAGAAACTTTGTCAAGTTTTTGGAAATAAAAGAGCAAAAGCTCTTTGTAGCTACTATCAACCTCCAAACCCCATAGCCCAAACCTACCCTCAAAAGCCGTAAGCCCTCATGATGATAACATGAATTTCAACGAGATCTGTGTTGGATTAATCCCTTCATAAGCCTATGACCCTTGCTTGATTCTACATCGGTATGAGTGATCCCTCAAATTCCGTACATATACTAACCCGAGTGTCGAGTGATCCCTTGTGAGGTGTACATAGTTGTATAAGTCTAAACTTTTCAGTAGGTGTAGCTGTCGCTCCTAGTACTTCAATAAAATAACAAAAGGATAAAACTCGAAGTAATGGGAAGATAGGTTTTTAGCCAAGTGATTGGTCTATAATAGCTTAAGGTCAAAATTAGAAAGGCGAACGACGACTATTTTCTAAGTTTGCTTGAGGGCAAGCAAAAGCTTAAGTGTGGGGATGTTTGATATACCTTAAAATACACATGTTTTATAGTCAGATCTCCCCTGCGTATTGGGTAAAATATGACTAAGTATCACAAAGAACAGTGTTTTTGTCTTCTTTGTAGTTTTTCAGGTTTTACTATGCCAAAATCACAGAAGGAACGAAAAATGCAAGAAAAACTTATCAAAGCAGAAAAGTCTAAAGTTTTGAAGTTCAGCTTTCCTCATGCCTCACCCAGCATGGCCCATGCCCAATACCAGCTCAAGCCAAGCTCGTGCCTCTGTACCAGTCTGCGCAACACGCCCCGTGCCTACCCAAGCACGCCTTGTGCCTCTGACAAGTCGACTGACACAGCACGCCCCGTGCCACTGACCACCTTGCAGAACGACAGAAGTATCTGACATAGCACACCCCGTGTTCCATGAAGCATGCCCTGTGTCTTGTTTGGCATGGGTCGTGCCCACTCTGGCTGGTCTATAAATAGGAGATTCCGTCTCCATTTCTCCTTACTAATTTCTTCTCCCTCTCTTCCACTAGTTTACCATCTTTTCGGTTTTGAGCCATTTGTTTTAGTGTTCTTAATCTACTCATCAAAGATTGTAAGAACTTAAACTTATGGTGATAATGAATTGTTATTTGTCAATGAATCTTTCATTGTCTATTAAGCATATCTTTAGACTAACATTTGTCAGCCTTAATCTTTCAAGTGTTAGTCAAATTCTTACACTCGTTTGGGAATAACGAATCTTTGGTGGGTTGGTAAACTGTTTTTTGTAACCTTGCTTTAAAGTGAACTAATGACTTCATAAAAATTGTTTTTATTGAAAGTGTACTACTGATTTTCTGAACCAAGCGTGCTCTACATATCACAGACCATTTGGGGAGTCGAAATCCTAAAGACCAGACTTGTGACACCCAGTCGGGGGACGATGCATGATCCGAAAGGTGACTCGTGCCTCATGCTACATGATACGTTCGAGGTCCTTATGTCTATGTAAGCAAACTCGGCTGACCACGTAAGTGCGGGCTGTAAGTATTTGGTTAGGAATGGGGGTTGGTAATATTTTATCACTTCATGGAAGCCGAGATGGTACGTGTTTATGAACTTGGATCTGGTTACACTGAACGTGCATGCGTGAGAGCGGTGCATGGAAGAAACGGACCTTAGTCCCTTAAAAAGATAACTATTATAATAAAATAATCCGGCATGCAGGGTTGTTCCCATATTGGTTCATGACGGTGTGTTAAGTACGGTAAGTCGGCTGGTTTGAGGGACCCCGTAACTAAGTGACATTAGCTTCACTATATTTGTTTGCCAACAACACTGCTCCCCGGGGTTCGTACTCCTCATAGACGATCACCTGGGAGAGCGATGATGCTTGATTTGAGGCTGAGAGGCTGTCTTGCTGCCTGTTGGTGAATAATCTTACGGGAAGGATATAAATTACGGATTACCAAATTCACCACTGATAAGTCTCCTAAATGATATTATCTGCGACCGAGTTGATCAAGACACACCTTTTTAGTGTGGCTATTCTATTTTATTTTACATTATATCACTAACCGGTTTACTTGAAGAATGCTCAGGTTAGAAGTCAACATTGATGAAGTCTCAAGAGCCCTCCTTTTCCTTCGTGTCTTTGATCGACCCCGATTCAACTTACCACTACTAATCTGCCCATGATGGGTGCACTTGCCCGTGAATGTGGTGAAATAGTAGTTTTCAGTAAACCAAGTTTTATAAATTTAAAGGATTCAAATGCTAAAAAGGTGTCACAAAATAATGCTATATTTTTTATATACACCACAACACACCATTATTGAAAAGAATCTGGTATGCTGGAGATCCATACAAGGATTGGATATACAAGTCAAAAATGTGTGTCCCGTACAAGTGTTTAATTCATGTACTTCTACATTGCTTGGGGAACATATATGCTGGACATGATGAGATAGGTCCGATGATGTTATCTCTGATGAATGCACTGATTATGATCCGTCCTTACAATTGTGCTGGATTGATCTTTCATTACATGAGTGATAATCTGATGAACAAACATAAGAGAGCGTTGTTGTACCCTAGGTTCACTCAAATGATTCTGAATGATTTGTACCCGAATCTAGTAAAGACTGAAGCTCAAAAGATAAATTTGAAGCACATGAGTGAAACGAGTGTTGGTACATCGACTACTTATCAAAAGAAGAAAGCTAATGAACATCCAAAGATGAAAAGGTTGATAGGTCACCTGGTAAATGATAATTATGTAGCACCAGCCAATGGTGCACCTCGCCATGACGAAGGAAGTTCTTCAGATGAACTTGATTATTCTTGGATTGAAGAAAGAAACCAACAACCGCAACAATAAAAGGCAAAAAGACCTAAACGACAACAAGCACCAACACCTCCTGTTGTAACAGAACCTGCAGTTCCTGAACCTGTTGTCACAGAACCAGCAGTCTCAGCATCAGAAGTCCAAGAGACTATCAATGTGTCTGAGACACCTGCTGTTAACACTCTGGTTGATGAAGATGAGATAGATGATGATGAGTTTGATGATATGACAGTGAATTTCGAAGATGATTCTGATCCTAACAATACTATGACATTTATTCATGTTAGATCACAACAAGTTCAAGTAAAGAAGGGTAGCAAAGAACATCTTGCTTACCGAACAAATCAAAACAAGAGCAACGACTGATACCTTTGTCGAGTATATGAAGATAAAGCTCCATTGGATATCGATGAAGACTATGATCCTAAATCTGATGCCGAAAAGGACAAGGGTAAGCAGCTGGCTACTTCTTCGTCTTAATTGATACCATCTAAAAGGAAGAAGTCAGTTGCCTCTAGTGGAAAAAGTCATCCAAAGATGTTTAGACAACGTACTAGCGAGTCTTCATCTGGTGGTCCTGAAATGTCTGTTCCTGTGTCCACTTTAGTCCCAGCAGCTACAGTTTCATCAACTGCTGTAGTAGCCACCATTCTTACTGAATTGACTCATTCTAACATTCTGAGAAGGTATTTGGGGAAGACTACATCTACTAGCACAACACCTTTAGCAAGTGTTGGTGCTCAATTTGTGAATCAACCCATGGGAACATCATCAACTTCAACATTCTTGTCTTTCTTCAACTTCAACATTCTCAAATGCAACTACAACAACTTCAACAATATCCACACCAGCTTCAGATGTTAATATCAATGTATCTCAAGGTTCGATATCATTTTCTTAGATAGAGAATACTCACCAATGCACTTCTAGATTGTCAATCACAGCTCGATGAATTGAAGGCTAAGGATGATGACAAGTCAAAAGTGATTGAGGTATTGAAGAGAAAAGATGAGGAGAAATCAAAATTGATTGAAGAGTTAAAGGCAAGAGATGAATCTCAGTCAAAACAGATTGTTGAATTACAAAGAGATCAAATACAAATGAAAAGTGGAAATGCGGCCAAAGCTCAAGAGATTATGAGATTGAAAACGACCAACTTAAATCAAGATGCCAAGATAGCAAAGATGAATGAGAAGATTAAATTCTTGCTTAAAAAATTTACTGCTCAGGGGGAGATTGGGTGCAAAGATGATGCATCGAGGTATTTGAATGATGAACCTGAGAATGACGACCCTGACAGTGCTACTGATTCAAGGAATGCGGTGCCGATATCATCTATTCCGTCAAATCAAGCAACTAAAAGTATTCACGAGATTGGCACAATCTTAGAAGATGGAGAGTTTTTTTGTGAACTCACTCCAGCTCAAATTCAACCCATCTTTGATTTGAATGGCGAGGAAATGAGGAAAGCAGCCGAAGCAGAACCCGATGTTTATGAGTCGTTAGAAGCTGAAACTGTTGATGATAATGTGGATGAGGAAGTTGAGATTGAGGATATAACAAAAGAAGAATATCCTGACATGTATTCTAACTTCAACAACCTAGATGATGATACATTTGAAGTATTTCCAAAGGAAAAGGGTGATGATGTTGAGGCTGAATTAAAGAAAAAGGAAGCTGAGATTCCTGTTGACCCAGTTGTTAAATAAGCTAAAGAACAAAAACAAAGAAGGGTCTTTGATGAATACATGAAGAACTTTCATGCCAATTACGTTCCTCCTCCAAAGCCAATTAAATAGCGTAGGTATTTCAGATTCAAGGATCAAGCTTCAGGTGATATTGTGAGTTGGATGCATGTAAATGACATTGACTGTTATGGATTCAAGCATCAGTTTGGTATCCAATATTTCAATAGGGCATTGGATTTCAACACGTTACCGGTTTGGGATGTTCGGGAGCTGACTAGAAATCCATTTTTGAACTATGGTAATGGATGGAAGGGTTTACATTTTAAGAGTATTGTGGAGAAAGAATGTCAGAAAAAATTTCAATTTCTAAGGCCAGAAAAGCCAAAGAGAAGGGAACATCCAACAAAGATACATCCGGTAACTGGTAAAAAGCTAATTGTGTTGAGGTTCAAGGAGAAGTCGAAGGTGATGAAGAAGATACCATTGAAGAAAATGGAACTAGCCTTTATAAAGAATCTGGGATGGTGGTATTACAATGAGAAGGCTAGTGAAGCGGTGATAGTGTTGGAAGATGAGAATAGAGTTGTTAGGATATTCGATCCCATGTGGCTGATCAACTTGTCAAAGGCCGATATAGACGAGCTATACCATAGTCAGATTTTGTTCCATCCTGACTTTATGGAACAAGCTTTGAAATTTAAAAGGGTTATCCGGATATGCTTTGCGTTCAACATCTATGCCCAGATGGAGACTTGATGGTGATTGTGGTCCTTTCAGTCTTTATTGGAAGAGAGCTTGGAGCTCGATGGTGATCTTGGGCCTTTCGCTCTTACTGTCACATGATAGATCATTATCATAACTCAAGACTATGAACTTAGCTACGAATGGGGGTTGCTCATACCTTTGCTATTGATCGAACATAGACCTGGATGTCATAAACACCTTCCCCTCAGATCTTGTCGTCATCACCACCTTCTTCTGTTGCACTTCATCAATAACCTTAAAGTACACAATATCAATTTTTAGATATTGTTTGAGCTTTACCTCAGCAACCGGAATTTTCACTTCAGTAGCCTTATTCACCTCACCAGAACTAGCACTTGCACACTCAAAATTAGACATATGAAAGTTGTTGTAGTTTTGACATTCAGACATCATCTCCTGACACATCCTCCACGGTTAATTTATCTTCTTCACATGCAGTTGTCTCTGATCCATTTATCAAACATGTACACTCAACATACTTAGTAGAGATATTAACAAAGTTTGAGTCAGTAGCTTCCTTTTCAGCTTGAAAAATCTTCTTGTTGGCGACTATTGAGGAGCTACTTTCACCTTTACCATATGTCATGATGGGGAATTGATCAATTTTGATCTGGGTAGGGGCATTCCTATGTGATCACTTTGCAATGTTGGAGGAGCATACCCAAACTGAGTTTTGTTCTTCACATCTTGTAGGCAATCATTCAAGTTGTGATATACCAATAAATATACATATTTTATCTACAAATATCCCCCGTGTAATGGGATAAAACTGACTAACTATCACAAGAAAATAGTGTTTTTGTATTCTTTGTAGTTTTTCAAGACTATTCAAGCTAAAATCACAAAAGGAGCAAAAAATGAAGAAACCCAGATAAATATATAAAAGATGGTGATTCTTGGACTTACCCAGATAAAAAGATAAAAGATGGTGATTCTTAGACTTTGACACGCCCCGTGCCCAACTGCCAGCGAAGCCCTGAAAGCCTTCTAACAAACACGGCCCCGTGCCATTGAAGCTCTCTGCACAACACGCCCCCACTCCCCCCCCCCATGCACAGCATGGCTCCGTTCCTCTGCATGACACGCCCCCGTGCCTCTGTTGCCTGCATGACACACCCTGTGCCCTTGCATGACATGCTCCATGTCATTCTACAGAAGCTTCCTATAAAAGGAGGGTCACCCCCTCCATTCCAAACCGCTCAGAGCTCCCGCTCACTCTCCTCCCCCTAATTCATACCACGTTTTCTTTTTTGAGCCACTTTGTTTTCATGTTCTTGTGTCATCTCGTCAAGATTGTGAGAACTTAAACTTTTATGGATAATGAAATGTTCTTTGTCTATGAATCGCTCAGTATCTCTTAAGCATATCTTTAGGCCACGATTAGTGGCCAAATTCTTACATTCGTTTAGGGATAAGCATACCTTTGGAGGGTTGGTAAAATGTTTTTATAAACATGCTTTAAGGTGAACTAATGACTTTATAAAAAAAAAAATAATTGAGATTTTATTATTGATTTCTTTGAACAACCGGCCTTTACGTATCACAGATCATTTGAGGAGTCGAAATCTCATCAACTAGACTTGTGACACCCGGTTGGGGGACGATGAATGATCCTTCGGGTGACTCGCACCCCATGATACATGATACGTTTGGGGTCCTTCAGGTTGGGAAAAGGGTTGGTAATATTTTATCACTTCACGGAAGTTGAGATGGTATGTGTTTGTGAACTTGGCTCTTGTCACGCTAGATGCATATGCGTGAGAGTGGTATGCAAACGAAATGGACCTTAGTCCCTTTAAAATATCATTTTTATAATAAAATATTACGACACGCAGGGTTGTTCCCCTGCTGGTTCATGACGGCGTGTCGTGTATGGTGTGTTGACCCGAGAGGGGGCCCCATAAGTAAGTGGCATTAGATTTACTACATTTGTTTTCCAATAGCACAGTTCCCCGGGATTCGTACTTCTCACAGACGTTCGCCCGGGAGAGTAGCGATACTAGTTTTGAGGCTGAGAGGCGGTATGTAAGTGCGTGAGCGGAGGATGTCTACTCGATCATGATGTAAATATGTAATTCAAGTAAGAAATCAATACACGAGGAGATAAATACAATAGGAATTGTATTGATTAACCACAAAGATTACACACAGAGAAACACACATAAGATATGACCAGAAGTTCTTAATCTATACAAAGCCAAGCTATATATACTTAGACACGACTGTCCGAACTGGACATCACACGAACTGCCACTTCGGATCAGTTTGTGTCCCCCCAAACCACCACTTCCGGTTAGTTCGTGAGTAGCCAATCTTGTAGCTTTGACTTGTTTCTGATACTTCACACGACGAACCTGATAACGCTCTAACAAACTCACCCTCGAAGTGTGTAGTATCTATTTCTCCATATAGTGTTGTATCTTCAATCAAACTCCCCTTCAATATTTATGGTTAGTCCGATCTTGAATACTTGACGTTGCAGTGCGTGTTACCTCTTTATCAACAACTTCAGAAGACTTGAAGTTGTGATATTCTCTTTTTCACTAAGTACCTGCCAACCTAAATAATCTTGACGCAAAACATCTCTACGAGAATCCAAGATATATTGATTTTGAAATTTGATTTGTATCTCGTGTTGATCAATCGAAAAGAAATAAGAAATAAAATCTTTTTTTTTCAAAATTTATATGAAAACACACCTAAAATCTTTTTAATACTTTGTGAGATGGAAAGGTATAGTAAATTCAATATAGAATCAGACACTATTTTTGTATTTTACGAGAAAGATCACGACTTGGGATCATATTGGTCATAACGTGCTGAACTACACTTCAATTTCAATTATTCTAGCACATAAGCCATGTCTATTGCAGATATAATTTGTCTAACTTTAAACTCAGGCAAAACCTTACTCATAACACCTGGATATGTTAAGGTATTGATTAGATTTGCTTTAACCAGTGTACCCCACACTATCAGACATACTCAGCCCTTCTTGATGAAACTGACACCCTTTCTGATTTTGATGATTCCGAGATAAGTTAAAATTCTCATATTCAGCATCTTTATTCTAATACTTAATTATGATAGAGTCAATGTATGCAAATATGAGGTTCAACCCAATTATATACTTTGTGGTGTAGGTCATGTAGGTCAATACCTTCACGACAAGGAAGAAAGTCATTTGAAGAAGATAATATGGGAACATATGAACATAGAGTATGCAGGTGTAACTACATTCCAGGCGAACCAAGTACGTGTCTTGTTTTATTTATACCGATTCTAGCCAAAAACATTCTTGATGATGATAAGTCCCTTTAATACCTGGAAAGATAAGAATACCCCCGACGATGTGTCAACATGTATTAGGTTGTGTAAATATGTTATAGGTTACTTTAGGTATGTGTATGGTTTCATTTATGTTATTCTAGCATGTTTCTAACTGGAATTGGTCTAAAATGGAAATATGAAACTATGTACATACTTGGTTGGTGTCACACCCCCGAATTAACCACTAACGGAGTTTATACCGTTAAGGGGTGCGAGCAAACCAGGACCACAACCATTTGTTACAAATACTAAACGAATCAGAGTAAAGTCCAAACATTCATCACAAAACAGTTTAAGAGTTTGCAGCGGAAAGAAAAACATGAGTATCTTAGCACTAACCACGTGCTTAAATTACAAAACATAAATTTGTTGTTCAATTCCCAAATTTAAGTTTAAAATGAAATAAGTAACTTCGGGTGCCATGCCAACCTCCGGTGGATACTCCTCAGTGATCTGCAAAAGTGAAAACCACACAAGTGTCAACCTAACGGTTGGTGAGTTCACAGTGGGCATGTCATGCAGCGGCCCGGTCTCATAGGCGTATGTATCAACATATAAATAAGTAATAGTTTTGAAAAACAATGCCAAGTGCTGAATTAACGAATATGCACTAGTTAAGTAAAGATTAAAGCGGTCAACCGATATCGCGGGTAGCTAATCCGGTTTCCATGCACTAAGGAAGTTCGTACCAAAGCTGACGTAACAGAGTTTGGCATTTGCCGATGGTTTGTGCCTCCAGTTGTGTTCCTCATGGGACCCACAACTAAAATAGGCTGATATTGACCTCCGTTCGGCCTCCAACCGGTTGGCTACACATTTGTGTACCGCGGAGCAGGGTTTGTCAAACCCTCAGTAGATCTACCCAACATCCCCTCGCTTCGCAAATTAATGGTACTAAATTGTTGAGGACTTTTAAGTTTTTAAGGCATCCTTAGAAATCATGTGATATCATTTGGTTTAGACTTTAACCTACTCTAGTCATATTATAACCGTTTATTCCGGATTTCATTTGAAATCCCAAATGAGTTTAAGTATTAAATAGTTGGTTGCGGATTTCATTTGAAACCCCAAGGATGGACAGTTGCAAGTGCTTCCCATAAAACGCTCCAACTTCCATAACAGATATCCCATTTGGCAATACCTCAAAATGTCAGCGTTGTTTTCCGTTAAGTAAATTCGTTGTGACCCAAACGGGCTCACAATTAAAGGGTTAGTGAAACTCACCTTAGGTTGCTCAGCTTACACTTCAAATAATCCAATTATGATTGCTAACGAAGACCTAATAATCACATTAAGGTCTCAGGTGTTAGGTTGTGTCTAAACTTTAACTACGTCACTATGGCCCATAACATAGCACGTTGAAACTACGACTCGACATACCGACACACGACACCGATGGTTGATCATAAACGAGGGTTCACATTACTCAGAAATCAAAGCATGTTTCGTTATTGCATAATCTTGTAAGTCATGGCATAACATTCAAATAAGTTGCACAAGTTTGGGTTTTGGGTCTGGCACAGTTTCGCCACACAGTTTCGCTAGCTAGATTCGCTCAAAACTGATGACACAGTTTCGCTAGCATAGATTCGCCCGAAACTGGTTTGAACTTTCGTTCATATAAGGCACAGTTTTGCTAGATAGTTTCGCTCGAAACTGATGGCACAGTTTCGCTATCTAGTTTCGCTCGAAACTGATTTGAACTTTCGTTCAGGAGTCTATGGTTGTTTCGCTCGGTAGTTTCGTTCGAGCAATACACTTAGTTTCATAGGCGACACTATAGTTTCGCTATATAGTGTCGCTGGATGAATATTCAAACAGTTTGCGAAACTACAGTTTCGCCTAACGAATCTGTTAGTTTCGATAGTCGCAGAAACTTCGTAAATTTGACTAAAAATCGATCTAACAACTTCCATACTTCATATAATTCAGTATCTAGCATGCATAAACATTTACCAACATTACACAAGCAAATTTAACACCTTAAACATGAATTTTCACCATCAAATCTCCAAGAACATTTTTAAGCATAAAATGACCTAACTAGCATGGATCTTTATTATGGCATGATTTTACACGTAAAGTTGCAGACTTTATGCTAGATCTAACATTCCTAAGCATCATATCAGAAGCATACACGATTCCATGAAGGTTTACACATTCTTTTTAAGAAAACACAAAGAAAAGGCATGAAAAGTTCATGGGACTCACGGTTGGGTTTCCAAGCTCGATGGATGATCTTCAAGGCTGAGATCACGGTGATCCTTGGTGGTTCAAGGCTTACCAGAAATGGTTCACGAGAGAGAGAGAGGATGGAGAGTGTGTGTGTGTGTTTTATGTGATGGAGCATGCAAATGAGGATTTAGGGTTTTTATTTCCCTTAAATACTAAGCTCCCTTTGGGCTTATCATTGGGATTTGGGCCCCAATGATCAGCAAGTGATTAGCCCATGATTAAAAAAATGCATACATTCTAATTACTTGATTAATCACATAAATACACAATTAAGCAATTTGTCACGTAATTCAACAAGTAAACAAATAGTCATACTTTTGATAATAATAATGCATTTAAATCACGTTGCACATAATTCCACATCGTGGTAATAAATAAATAAATAAATAAACACATATGGACGGGTTCGGTGATCAACCAAAGGTCGTGGACGTATTCGGCCTAGTTAAGCATTAGTTACTAAGCTAACACTCATAACGTAACTAACGGGAATTGTCTAACGGACGTTAACCTTGGAATTCTCGGATGTCACATCATCCCCTTGTAAATGGAATTTTCGTCCCGAAAATTATTCTTGTGTTGTAGCGTTCGCAGCCTCGGCTGTCGTTGTTGCTGTCGTTGCTGGGGAAAAAAAGCAAAAGTTTTAGGGTCGCCACATCCTCCTCCTGTTAAAGGAATTTTGGTCCCCAAAATTAAATCATACCTTGAGTTTCCGTGGACGTTTGCTCGAACAAGTGAGGATACTTTTTCTTCATTTGATCCTCCCGTTCCCAAGTATATTCAGGTCCACGCTTTGAGTTCCATCGAACCTTGACGATCGGAATCTTGCTACGTTTGAGGGCTTTCTCCTCGCGTCCCATGATTTCCACCGGTTGCTCAATAAATCTCAGATGTTCGTCAATTTCCAATTCCTCCAAGGGCATTATTTCAGTGTCTTTAGCCAGACATTTCTTCAGGTTCGAGACGTGAAACACGTTGTGAACTCCATCGAGTTTTGCAGGGAGTTGTAATCGGTAGGCCACCGGGCCCACTTCCCCAATGATTTCAAATGGACCGATATAGCGAGGATTCAGCTTTCCACGCTTTCCGAAGCGTATCACTCCATTCTAGGGAGATACCTTCAATAGTACCTTGTCGCCTACGTCGAACTTCAAAGGTTTACGGCGTTTGTCGGCATAGCTCTTTTGCCTGTCACGTGCTGCGGCTATCCGTTTTCTGATTTGAATAATTCGTTCAGTTGTATCAAGATCTACATTTTCTGCCATAAAGGGCTTCAAATGGTGCTGCACCGATGCTCGTATGATAACTGTTGTTGTAGGAGAACTCCACCAATGGAAGGTGAGCCTCCCAGTCTTTGCCGAAGTCGAGAACGCAAGCTCGGAGCATGTCTTCCAAAGTCTGAATAGTTCGTTCCGTCTGACCATCGGTCTGCGGGTGATAAGCTGTACTCATATCCAGTCTGGTTCCCAGTGCGTCTTGCATGGATTGCCACAGTCGGGAAGTAAATCGAGGATCTCGGTCGGAGATGATGGTCTTAGGCACTCCATGAAGTGCCACAATTCGGTCAATGTACAGCTTCGTTAACTTATCCATATTGTAATTTTCCCTCATTGGAATAAAGTGTGCAGCTTTGGTTAGTCGATCAATGATAATCCAAATCGCATCCGGTCGATTCGATCGATGAGGTAGTCCCGTTACGAAATCCATGGATATATCCTCCCATTTCCATTCCGGGATCTTTGGTTGCTGCAATAATCCAGAAGGCTTTTGGTACTCGATCTTAACTCTTGAGCATGTTAAACACTTAACCACATATCGCGCAATGTCGGCTTTCATATTCGGCCACCAATACAAGTTCTTCAAATCTTGGTACATTTTGTCCGATCCAGGGTGCACCGAATACCTTGACTTGTGAGCCTCGTCCATCATGAGCTCACGGAGATTCCCAAGTAAAGGAATCCAAATTCTGTCACTGTAATATCTGAGTCCGTCAGATTTAATTTCAGAGTTACCATCCACCCCTCGCAGTGCTTCAGCTGCGAAGTTTTCTTCTTTTAAAGCTTCTCGTTGGGCATCGCGGATTCGATCCGGCAGTCCCGTGTGAATGGTAAGTTGCAGCGCTCGTACCCGTCGAGGCTTTTCGTACTCTTTTCAGCTTAAGGCATCAGCCACAACATTGGCTTTTCCCGGGTGATACTTAATTGCTAAGTCATAATCATTTAGTAGCTCGACCCACCTTCGTTGTCGCATGTTGAGGTCCTTTTGTTCAAAGATGTGTTGTAAGCTTTGTTAGTGTATGAACCTTGTGTGGCCGTTACTGTTCGAATTGACGAACAGACTGATTTGAGAGTGGACAAAGTCTGGGGTCCGAGCCTCGGCCGAACTCAAGGTTCGGAGGCTCCGAACCTTGGCCGAACTCCAGGTTCGGAGGTCCCAGGTTCGGCCCAGAATGAAATAGTATAAATAGTGAAGTCTTTGTATTTCATTGTAAGTTTTTGTCCAGTGTCTTCTCAGATCAATGTGTTGAGAGGGGAGGTTCTGTCCGACCTCCCCCGGAGCTTAATCGTTTGTATACTCCTTCGGTTTATGTAATCATTCAACACAATATATGACAAAACTTCCGTCTCATCCATAGAAACGATCCGTAAACGGTTTTTCAAGTGGTATCAGAGCTGTTGGCTCTTTCTATGGTCGAAATCTTTCGTTTTTCTTCATTTCGAGACGTTAAACCTTCGGTTAGGGGTGATTGGAAGTGTTTCTGTTTGGTTTTTAATCAATCGAGTCTTCCTGAGTCATGTTTTTACCTAACAGAAGCATCTGGATGTTCAAATTCGATCAAATTATGAATCTAGTGCGTTTTTCCGCGTTCGGCCGAACTCCACGTTCGGTGTAACTGCTCCGAACTCCAGGTTCGGAGTACGCTCGGCATAACCGCTCCGAACTCCAGGTTCGGAGGGTCCGAAGATCAGGTTCGGAGATGGCTCCGAAGGTCAGTTTCGGAGAGGGTTCGGAGGTAGATCGATCCCAGCCAGGGGCTCTGCCCCTTGGACCCCGCCAGGGGCTGCCGCCCCTTGGACCCCGCTTCTCAGGGGCGCTGCCCCCGAACCCCCGTTAGGTGGGAAATTTACAGAAGCGGATCAGCTATCGTGTTTACCCTTGATTCGGTAGTTGTGGGGTGTTATGTTTGAAGAAAATCCAGATCACGATATTTGTTACGAGTTAGTGATCGAATTTCAAGAAATGAGTTTGTGAGTAGTCATTGTTGTTCTTGATGATGTACAGAGATTCAAGAATACGTGTTTCTGATGATGGACAGAGATTTGGAGACATGGTTATGATTACTTGGGAACGTTTGTCGGAGATTATCTTTTTACACAAACTGAAGATTAATGAGATTAAAGATTCCGTTGCGGGCCACTTGAGTTTATCATTCCACTACAAGAATGCGGGGTTTGGAATCATAAGAAATTGAAGATTTGAATATGTCACTTATTTAGGGGGAAATTGGGGACCCTAAAACCTTTCAAAGTTTCATAATTGAAAAAGTGAATATTCAAAAGCAATCAGTTCAGGGATGATGGTGGTTTTTGATCTTCATGGAAAGGTGGTATATTCTGATGTTCGTGCGAACCGATATGTCAAAGTTTTCAATTGTGGTTTGGAACTTTCTGTCATATGCCCGATACTTTCTTGAGTTGTCGAAAGACTTGGTCAGATTCCAGTCTGCAACGAGATATACGTTTACCGGAGTAATATATTGGGATGGATTTGATGCTGAGGGGGAATTTCCGTGATTGAAGATGCTGATCGTGTCTGTTTTCATAAAGATCAGAATATATTACAAGTTTGTGAAGGTTAAAGATTATTATCAAGATGCAGTGATGTTCGTGTGTCTTTACAATTTTCGGATACAACTTATGAAGTAAACCATTATCATACATGCCGGTTCCAATTGGATGGCTGTGCTTGAAGCTAGGGGGAATTTTATTGGTTGTGGAGATTGTACAAGATTCGAATTGTGTTCTGCATACCTGATGATTCGGTCAAGGGGTGTTTGCTAAAGATAGAGGCGTCTGCAGCAAGCTGACTAAAGATTGCTAGAAGATCAATGTCTGGATTCGACAGTAACGTCCAAGGGGGAATTTGTTAGTGTATGAACCTTGTGTGGCCGTTACTGTTCGAATTGACGAACAGACTGATTTGAGAGTGGACAAAGTCTGGGGTCCGAGCCTCGGCCGAACTCAAGGTTCGGAGGCTCCGAACCTTGGCCGAACTCCAGGTTCGGAGGTCCCAGGTTCGGCCCAGAATGAAATAGTATAAATAGTGAAGTCTTTGTATTTCATTGTAAGTTTTTGTCCAGTGTCTTCTCAGATCAATGTGTTGAGAGGGGAGGTTCTGTCCGACCTCCCCCGGAGCTTAATCGTTTGTATACTCCTTCGGTTTATGTAATCATTCAACACAATATATGACAAAACTTCCGTCTCATCCATAGAAACGATCCGTAAACGGTTTTTCAAGCTTTTGTGGTCGGTAAATATCGTGCACTTTGTTCCGTAGAGGTAATGTCTCCAAATCTTGAGTGCAAATACAACGGCTCCTAATTCCAAGTCATGTGTTGTGTAATTCTTCTCATTAACCTTCAGTTTCCTGGACCCGTAGGCAATCACTTTGTCTCGTTGCATCAACATGCAACTGAGTGCTTGAATGGATGCATCGCAGTAAACCACGAAGTCGTCTACCCCTTCGGGTAACGAGAGAATCGGAGCTGAACATAACATGTCCTTAAGAGTTTGAAACGCGTGTTCTTCTTTTTCACCCCACCTATATTGCACTCCTTTGTGCGTTAAAGCTGTTAAGGGTTGAGCCAATTGCGAGAAAACCTTGATGAATCTCCGGTAATATCCGGCAAGTCCCAAAAATTGTCGGATTTCGGTCGGCGCTCTCGGAGTAGACCAATTCTTGATAGCTTCCACTTTAGCTGGGTCCACATGAATCCCATCCTGATTAACAATGTGTCCAAGAAACTGGACTTCGCGAATCCAAAAGTCGCACTTTGAAAACTTGGCGTAAAGCTGTTCCTTGCGGAGTAATTCCAAGATAAGTCGTAGGTGACTCTCGTGTTCTTCCTTTGACTTGGAGTAGATTAAAATATCGTCAATGAAAACTATCACAAACTGATTGAGGTACGGCTTGCACACCCGATTCATCAGATCCATAAACACAGCAGGCGTATTAGTTAGCCCAATCGGCATAACTAAAAACTCGTAATGACCATACCGAGTTCTGAAAGCAGTCTTGGGGATATCCTCGTCACAAACACGAAGTTGGTGATATCCAGACCGTAGATCAGTCTTTGAAAAGTAGCTCGAACCTTGCAGTTGGTCGAAGAGATCGTCGATTCGAGGAAGTGGATACCGATTCTTGATCGTAACCTTGTTAAGCTCTCGGTATTCGATACACATTCGGAACGTTCCATCTTTCTTCTTAACAAACAATACCGGTGCTCCCCATGGAGACGAACTTGGACGAATAAATCCTTTGTCGAGCAACTCTTGAAGTTGTGCGGAGAGTTCGTTGAGTTCGCTTACTGCCAAACGGTATGGTGCGCGTGCAATCGGAGCCGCTCCGGGAGCTAAGTCGATTCCAAACTCGACTTGTCGAAATGGAGGCAAACCAGGCAAATCATCAGGAAATACATCTTGGAAGTCACGGACTATCGGGTAATCGTCGATTCTACGCTCGGGAAGTGTCGTGTCCGTGACGGTTGCAAGGATCGCGAAGTGTCCTTTACGAAGGCACTTTTGTGCTTTAAGAAGCGAAATAATACCGGTGACTGTTCCACCTTTTTCACCTTGAACTGTTAATACTTCCCCTTCTTTGAGTGGGATACGAACCACTTTTTCTTGACATAAAATTTTAGCTCGATTTTCAGATAACCAATCCATTCCTACTATGACATCAAAACTACCAATCGGGAAAGGCATAAGATCAATTCCTAACATATGGCCAGCTAGTTCTAACTTACAGTCCTTAACTATCTGAGTTGTATCATGAAGTTTACCATTCGCTAACTCTACCACATATTTAGCATCTAAGTCAATCGGTTTAGCATTAATTAGCCTAGCAAACTTAGTGGAAATAAAACTTCTTTCAGCACCAGAATCAAACAATACGGTAGCGAAGTAATCATTTAGCACGAACTTACCGTTAATCACGTTGGCGTCGTTGCGAGCTTCTCCTTCAACCATAACGAAGGCACGACCTCTACCATTCCCACCATTACCGTTTCCACCATTACCATTCCCACCGTTACCATTTCCGTTGCCCGGGTTTCCACCATTGCCATTGTTACCATTCCCTTGTCTGCGCAATTGCGGGCAATCTTTCCTCATGTGGCCTTGCGCACCACATTCATAACAGCCACGGGCTCCACCATTGTTGTTGTTCTGATTGTTTCCTTGCCCGTTGCGGTTGTTTCCGTTTCCCCTGTTGTTGTTATTTCCTCCTTGGTTCTGACCGTTGTTGTTTAACCTTTGCAAGTTGGTCCAGCAGTTGTTGGCCTCGTGCCCCGGTTTCCCACATCTTCCACACTCTAGACCTTTGCTACACATACCATTGTGGTGTTTCCCGCACTTGTTACAAAACGGGGCTTTACCCTTGTAGTTTCCATTCCCGCCTTGGCGGTTGTTACTTCCACTGTTGTTGCCATTGCTGAAATTGGGCCTTGTGTTGTCAGGTCGCTTGTTCTGATATTGGGAGTTAGAGGATCTCCCAGATTGATTCCCAACAGTTTGATTGTTCACAGATGTTGCTGGAGCTTCTTCTTCAGCCTTACGCTTGCCACTTAAGGCAGTCTTCACAGTGGTCTTTGCGGGTAGAGTACCCCTCTCGATTTCCTGATCGGTTAACTTATGAGCCAAACGGATGGCTTGCTGCACGGTTGTTGGGTTGCTAGCTGTCACCAAGCTCTTGATTTGGGGTGCGAGACCCTCCTGATAACGCTCAATGCGTTTAAATTCAGCATCAACCATTGTTGGGCATAGTACCGCGTACTCGTGGTAACGCGCAGTGTATTCCTCAATTTCCGACCCAGACATCTTGGAGTTCAAAAATTCTCCTTCCAGTTTCTTGACTTAATCCCGAGGGCAATACGCCTCCATAATCAGTTCTTTAAACGCTTCCCATTCCATGTCATTAGCCGCATCTAACCCAATCATCTAGATTTCGGCATTCCACCAGGAGAGAGCAGCTCCCTCGAAGGTACCAGTCGCATATTTCACTTTGTTCTCAGTAGGGTAGTTGCACATAGAGAAGACCTTCTCAGACTTCTCGATCCACCTGAGGAGTCCTACCGCTCCTTCCTCGCCGGAAAACGTCATCGGCTTGCAGTCCATGAAGGACTTAAATGTGTAGTGATGGAGGTTTCCTGATGCATAAATAGCTCGGGTTTTAAGAAAACAAGTCAAAATATAATCGCTTTGTGCCTTATCCGACATAATAATTACCCTGCGCGGCGAATGCAGCTTGGGCGGCTGCCACTGCGGCTTGCACGTGTTCGTTTATCATAGCTTGTAGTTGTGCGGGTGTCAGGTTAATGTTGTTCCTTCTATGTCCTCTTCCAGGCATTTTCTGGACAGTCAAAGTAACTAGTGTTCAGTCACAGTTATACTCTATACATATCCCATAATATGTATATTAACAATTTCCCGTTATCCCACTATTAGTCCAGAAAAAGTTCGTGCAGAATTGAGGCGTCGTCGGAGAACGTCGTAAGTCGTAAGTACTATCGTCGAAAGTCGGCTTTCCCATAAAAGTCACCGTCGGCATAGTCATCGTAGTAGAAATCAGGATGTAGCGTGTAGCATCGTTTCGTTGTCGCTTTCCCCCGGAACAGTGTGCGTATTAGCGTTCGCATTTCGTATTCGTGTGTGAAATTTTCCTAAGGTTTTCCGTTAGACTACTTAGACACGGTCTATATATATATATATATATATATATATATATATATATATATATATATACATATGAAGTATTTACTTACACAGCAGAGTGAGTATCCCAGGTTGGCACGTAAAAATTTTGTTTTGGGAATTTGTATGTTCGTTTGTAACTAAGGTTTCAAGTTGCAGTTTCCAAATCGTTTTCCAAAGATGATTCCAGTTCTCTGCAACTTATGGCTCTGATACCAATCTGTCACACCCCCGAATTAACCACTAACGGAGTTTATACCGTTAAGGGGTGTGAGCAAACCAGGACCACAACCATTTGTTACAAATACTAAACGAATCAGAGTAAAGTCCAAACATTCATCACAAAACAGTTTAAGAGTTTGCAGCGGAAAGAAAAACATGAGTATCTTAGCACTAACCACGTGCTTAAATTACAAAACATAAATTTGTTGTTCAATTCCCAAATTTAAGTTCAAAATGAAATAAGTAACTTCGGGTGCCATGCCAACCTCCGGTGGATACTCCTCAGCGATCTGCAAAAGTGAAAACCACACAAGTGTTAACCTAACGGTTGGTGAGTTCACAGTGGGCATGTCATGCAGCGGCCCGGTCTCATAGGCGTATGTATCAACATATAAATAAGTAATGGTTTTGCAAAACAATGCCAAGTGCTGAATTATCGAATATGCACTAGTTAAGTAAAGATTAAAGCGGTCAACCGATATCGCGGGTAGCTAATCCGGTTTCCATGCACTAAGGAAGTTCGTACCAAAGCTGACGTAACAGAGTTCGGCATTTGCCGATGGTTTGTGCCTCCAGTTGTGTTCCTCATGGGACCCATAACTAAAATAGGCTGATATTGAACTTCGTTCGGCCTCTAACCGGTTGGCTACACATTTGTGTACCGCGGAGTAGGGTTTGTCAAACCCTCAGTAGATCTACCCAACATCCCCTCGCTTCGCAAATTAATGGTACTAAATTGTTGCGGACTTTTATGTTTTTAAGGCATCCATAGAAATCATGTGATATCATTTGGTTTAGACTTTAACCTACTCTAGTCATATTATAACCGTTTATTCCGGATTTCATTTGAAATCCCAAATGAGTTTAAGTATTAAATAGTTGGTTGCGGATTTCATTTGAAACCCCAAGGATGGAAAGTTGCAAGTGCTTCCCATAAAACGCTCCAACTTCCATAACAGATATCCCATTTGGCAATACCTCAAAATGTCAGCGTTGTTTTCCGTTAAGTAAATTCTTTGTGACCCAAACGGGCTCACAATTAAAGGGTTAGTGAAACTCACCTTAGGTTACTCAGCTTACACTTCAAATAATCCAATTATGATTGCTAACGAAGACCTAATAATCACATTAAGGTCTCGGGTGTTAGGTTGTGTCTAAACTTTAACTACGTCACTATGACCCATAACATAGCACGTTGAAACTACGACTCGACATACCGACACACGATACCGATGGTTGATCATAAACGAGGGTTCACATTACTCAGAAATCAAAGCATGTTTCGTTATTGCATAATCATGTAAGTCATGGCATAACATTCAAATAAGTTGCACAAGTTTGGGTTTTGGGTCTGGCACAGTTTCGCCACACAGTTTCGCTAGCTAGATTCGCTCGAAATTGATGACACAGTTTCGCTAGCATAGATTCGCCCGAAACTGGTTTGAACTTTCGTTCATATAAGGCACAGTTTCGCTAGATAGTTTCGCTCGAAACTGATGGCACAGTTTCGCTATCTAGTTTCGCTCGAAACTGATTTGAACTTTCGTTCAGGAGTCTATGGTTGTTTCGCTCGGTAGTTTCATTTGAGAAATACACTTAGTTTCACAGGCGACACTATAGTTTCGTTGTATAGTGTCGCTGGATGAATATTCAAACAGTTTGCGAAACTACAGTTTCGCCTAACGAATCTGTTAGTTTCGCTAGTCGCAGAAACTTCGTAAATTTGACTAAAAATCGATCTAACAGCTTCCATACTTCATATAATTCAGTATCTAGAATGCATAAACATTTACCAACATTACACAAGCAAATTTAACACCTTAAACATGAATTTTCACCATCAAATCTCCAAGAACATTTTTAAGCATAAAATGACCTAACTAGCATGGATCTTCATTATGGCATGATTTTACATGTAAAGTTGCAGACTTTATGCTAGATTTAACATTCCTAAGCATCATATCAGAAGCATACACGATTCCATGAAGGTTTACACATTCTTTTCAAGAAAACACAAAGAAAAGGCATGAAAAGTTCATGGGACTCACGGTTGGGTTTCCAAGCTCGATGGATGATCTTCAAGGCTGAGATCACGGTGATCCTTGGTGGTTCAAGGCTGACCAGAAATGGTTCACGAGAGAGAGAGAGGATGGAGAGTGTGTGTGTGTGTTTTATGTGATGGAGCATGCAAATGAGGATTTAGGATTTTTATTTCCCTTAAATACTAAGCTCCCGTTGGGCTTATCATTGGGATTTGGGCCCCAATGATCAGCAAGTGATTAGCCCATGATTAAAACAAATGCATACATTCTAATTACTTGATTAATCACATAAATACACAATTAAGCAATTTGTCACATAATTCAACAAGTAAACAAATAGTCATACTTTTGATAATAATCATGCATTTAAATCGCGTTGCACATAATTCCACAACGTGGTAATAAATAAATAAATAAATAAACACATATGGACGGGTTCGGTGATCAACCAAAGGTCGTGGACGTATTCGGCCTAGTTAAGCATTAGTTACTAAGTTAACACTCATAACGTAACTAACGGGAATTGTCTAACGGAAGTTAACCTTGGAATTCTCGGATGTCACAGTTGGCCTATAAATTAGCTTCAATATACCTTATTCCATCATATACATATAATTGTGACAATTTGCCTAAGCCAGATGTGCATACATATTGAAGCAAGATAGTTTACCACAATCATATTTATGTAATGCGGGTTATAAATGATCTCTAACGGGTTGAATGGACATTTATGTTGTATTTCTGTATATCTGATTTTTTATTTATATTTATACATAACGTTTCATAGAGACCTTGCTACTTGCAGGTCCTTGTTATAATCAAGAAACCACACGCGCTATTCATGAAGAAGAGTATGAGAACCCAGTTCGTTTGCAGCTAGCACCCTGTCTTTTATCAACAAATGTTTTGTGTATATATTCAACTATTGGAACTGTATTAAGGACTTCACTCACTAAAGGTGGTTGTGAATAAATGGGTTGACTTTACAAATATTAGTTTTGAAGACAAGTTGGGACTTCTAAACTTTATTTCATAGTTAGAATTCATAGGTTTCGGTAAAACATATCTAATATGTATGTCATTGCTTGACTTAATATTAACGTGTTGTTTAATGATTGTATCTGATCTTAGTAGGTCTCTGCCCCTATTAAATAGTAGAAAAAAATAAATATTGTTTTTAGCCAAAGGGAACTTACTGGTGTGGGTCTGGTTTGATTTCTAAAATTATGAAACCATGCTTACTAGGTTGACTAACTTGCAAATGGTCAAAATGAAATACGCCTGAAGTTGAAAACAAAACAGTTCTATAACAAAGTAACTTTACAACATGAAATGCATATGATATCTTATTGAGTTTTTCTAATGTCTACTAGTCTTACACATTATTGTCTATGTTTGAATGTGTTCCTAAATAAGAGCACACACAAGAATTAAAAAATATAGAAAATTGTGTAAGTTACAAAATAACATGTCACAAGTCTTGTAAATTGTCTTTTTCGCAGAACATGCATGTACCACATTATAAATTGTTATCGGGTCACCTAACGCTAATATAAACAAATACCGCGATGTAAATAGCCGTGTCGACATAATGTTCGAACAAATGACGAATAACACGATATAAACTATCGCCGCCGCAACGCGCGGGCACCGTACTAGTATATATATATATATATTATATATATATATATATATATATATATATATATATATCTACTACCTTATAATGCATATTCTATCCAAGTGGTTGAAAATTAAGATGTACAACTTATTTATGCATAAGTTACAAGTGAAAATTAAGAGGTACAATCTTTAAGGCTACATGTACAAGTGGGAAAATGCAGACAAACCCTAAAAGGCTTACCCTTCTGCGTGAATCAAAAACCAACGCAGCAGCAACAAGCCGACGACGTTCTCCTCTCTACTTCCGGTAAGAACTTAGAATGCTTTCCCTCTTTGCTTTTTCGCAGTTCCCAATCCTTGCCAATCCTACCATGGTGCTGTAGATTGAACATAATCCGACGGTTCTTATCATTCTGAACCCTAATCCGACGGTTGTTTCAAGGGGTTTTCACACGGATTGGTCTTGGTTTGACACAGATTGGTCTTTTGGATGGAGCCTAGGTCGAATTTGTTTGTGTATAAAGCTACACGAGATGGAACTCAAACTCCACAACAATCACAAATCAGTTTCAAAGATATTCCAGTAAGAGGATTTGAATATGATATTTTTCTAATTTTTCGGTTATTTATTTATTGGTTTTGACATCAATTTTTGGTTTGGGGTATGTTTTGCAGGTTCATCGCAAGCATATCGAGCTGATTTGGGGTATGTTTAATTTGTATTCTCTGTTCTTCTATACTTCTTCAAGCATAAATGAATTATTTATTTTTTTTTCTATTTTTGGTGTAGAATCAGTGAATGTGTGCTAATGTGAAACCTTTTTATAGTTTTTGTCTTTTATGGTTAAATCAAACTTAACAAGAACCAAACTGTTATGTCAAATGCTATGAACACATTGCTTAAAATCTTTCTTTGTTTATACATACCAATGTTTTCAGCCATGTTTGATCTCTGATGCTACTTTGATTGGTTACACAAATTAGTTTCTATCAATTGTCTTCACACATTGCTTCAAATGCATCTTTGTTTATACAAGTATGTCCAATGCTATGAACACATTGCTTAAAATCTTTCTTTGTTGTTTTGGTTAGCTAAATCTGAATATACACATAAGTAGTGCCTTATAATTTCTATATACTCACAAACGGGCGGGTCGAGTTGGACAAGGTAACGGGTCTGAATGGGTTGTTTCATAACAAGGCTATTTTAGTTTGGGTCAAAATAGGTTTTTGATAAAAAAGAAAGAATGCAGACCGAAACTGGCTCCTTTAAAAACTGTCTTAGTGAGAAAGTTATAATATGTTAGTTTTCTGATGAAATAACTGATGGTAAAACCTCGGACTCAGTTTCAATTTAATAACAACTTAAGTTTACATTTCAGAACATTCAATTAAAATGTATTAACATCTCAGTATTCAAATTTGAAACTAATAGACTATATTTTGAACTATACCATATTCTTCAGTTACACATTCGAATTCATGGCACTTTTTTGATGGTATTGGAATATCAATTACATTAGTTTTTTATTGCTTTAACTTGTAAGTCCTTTTTCAGCTTACTTTTAAATTATTCACAAATATTCATGTCCTGTTATTTTTTTTTTTTAAATCTTAGTGTATTCAATAGCTTAATTATCTGAACACACACACACAATAATCAAGTTGTACCTATTTGGAACATCATAAAGTGATTTTAGAAGACATGTGAGATCTGCTATTGAAACAATAGAATCTGTGTTTTACAGAGTATCATTACATTTCTTACTTACATCATGTTGAGAATCTGAACACACACACACAATAATCAAGTTGTACCTATTTGGAACATCATATCAGAAACTTGGACATCACCATTATATCCCCATTTGTATAAGAAACCTTGATGACACTAACTTAATTTTCGTTTTTAATGTCTATTTAATTTGTCACCCTTTAGAGGTTTGATAAAATGGCAGTTGTCCCAAGACATAATCACATATTATTCCCCCTGCTGCTACATCAGCCTCTTCCTTGCTGCGTACTTGCTTCTACATTAGCCGTTATTTGCATGTGAAATGTTCATACAATTGTTTTTGGCTTATAAGATTCTGTTACTTCCATATTTATTCACCAGTAATCTATATATTTAACTGGTACTTAAGATCTTCTATATACTCACCAGTAAACTGTTATTTTGACTCAGTTGGTTTTAAACAAAAAGTAGCAGCCTTTGTGTCTACTTTGATTGCTTGAATATCCTAAAAAACTTGAATATCCTATAAACAAATTGATGTCAGAATTTTTAGTCAAATCTTGTCATTGTTGATGTCTGATATAGCATTGGTTACACAAATTAGTTTCTATCAATTGTCTTCACACATTGCTTCAAAGTTTCTGTAGTCCCTCTCATGCATAAAGAATGGAAGATACCTCTTCAAGGTATCCATTATACATAGGTCAGCAAATGTCAGTCAAAATAATACAAAATTTAAGTAGTAATTTCAAGATGAAATTAAAGTTAAAAGTGTAGAAAACCAACCTGACCAAATAATTGACACTCAAGCCATCAACACCAGCTTAACCAAAACTTTTAGAGCACAAAACAAAGAAGTGAGGAAGATATGACAATACCATCGGAAACATAAAATTAGGGGAAAGGTGCTACCATCTCCTTGCTTCAACCCAATTAAAAAATCATACCCTCTTTTTAAAACATGATTGGAATGTTTATTCAAAGTGCACCCAAATGTATAATAAAAGTGAGAAGATAATTAGAATGTTTAGCAAGTATTGTCTCATACTTTAAAAAAGACAAGTAATTTCGTTTAGGAGAACACATTACATTCTAAACACAAATTTAATCCCAACTTGTTAAAACTTTAGCACCAACAACTTCCTCTCTCAAATTTCAAAATCATATACATCATTTTATTGTCAAAATTTTAAGAAAGACAACTGTTCTAAAACTTTATTTTTTTACCACCTCAAAGAAACACACCATCCAAATTCATCCAGACTATATATCAATCAGGTGCTTCAAAGAAACTTAAATCAAAGAAAACATAAATCAATATTCAAGTGCTTAAAACAAAAAACTGACCTTAGCAGGGAGGAAAACAGAGATTAGGTTTCTACCAAACATCACATTGGAGGTGTCTGCAAAAAAGGAACAGAGGTTTGAGGAGATTTGTATCTGATGCTCGGTTGAACTCGGTTCAAATATGATGCTCAGTCCAATATAATGACAGCTTTTCTGCAAATACAAAAGGGACAAGAAGCTTATTATTTGTGCAACTCACCAACCATCTAAACAAACCAAGATTATAATTAAAAAAAATCATTATTTAGGCAACCAGCAACCTCTGATGATAATATTTCCGGGCTTTCTTCAACCCATTCATTGATCCACCCCTAAAAAAAGCAAAATAAGTATTAAGAGTAGGTTAAACTTTGTTTTTCATAAAATTGTCTTACCATAGATGGAATTATTCCATTGTGTGAGCACAAACTTTGTTAAACTTTGTTTTTCAGTAAGTGTGCACCCATCAACAGTGAATCCATAGTTATCGAACTGCCAGAAAAAAATATAACATCAGTAGATTCATTACAACAGTAATTCCAACCAAGATCAAGAGAAACTAATTAGATCTTGTAGTTGTCAATAGTAGTTTCCACCAACAGTCTTTATCTTATCATAAATTCCTTCACACCTTGGGTATGGATGTTAATTGTTATTTCTAAAGATTCTTTACTGTTTTGGAACAATAACAGGAAGATAAGTATCAATTTAACATATATGGGAAATAAGGATTCAACCTAGAATTATGAGTTCTATAAATCTAGGTTGCGAAACTTAATAAATGCATATTCTATTTTCTTGCATTTGACGTTTCCGTTTTTATTACTTGCAGGTGGTTGTTGTTATTGCTTTCTGTGAAGGCATTCAGAAGCTATTGTGTGTGTTCTCCGCTAAGGTACTTTTTGTCGTTTCAAATCTATCCTTTTACTTTATCGCTATGTTTTTTGTATGCTAATTGGATAACTGTGAAAATGTGGTTTTATATATGGAATGTGTTAATGTGTATGTTTTGGTTTGCTTGTGTGGGAATGTGTTAAACGAGAACAACAACCTGCCAACTCAAACAATTAGTCAAATTTGTAGCACAATATTTGATTTTTTGTAACTAGCCTTTACGTGCAATCTATTAGATTTGAGGTTTGTTTTGAGATGTTTGATGAATGCTTGGTTTGTGCTATTGTTTACTTTAGTGCAAACTGCTTGCTTAAGAACTCCGATCTACTGATCTACTTTCATATTCTATAACCTGCCAACTCAAACAAAGAGTCAAATTTGTAGCACAATATTTGGTTTTTAATTCTGGGTCCATATTAAGGACCATATAATCATAAACCTCATTTTCAAGCTTGCATTTTATGGATTATTAAGGCTTATTCCTCATACCCATATCTTATTGTTAGATAAAAGTATAAAACTCATCTTATGCCTCTCATCTTATGATCAGCTACTATTAAATATGGATGAGCATTCCACAATTGACTCCTTTTCATCACTCAAAAAATTTGGAGTTTGGTATACCTTGTCTTTCGTTTGGGTCGAATTCGTTTTGCCCATCGTCCGCGAAAACAAATTATTGGTCATTTTTCTTGACCAAAACGTAAGATCCTATCTCTTTTTTCTTAGAAAGATGGCTTTTCGTTCTTGAATCACTGGTTTTTTCTTCTTTTCTTAGAGACTTAGAATGGTGGGTGTCGTCACAGAACCTTTAGTAGCACTTTACAAAAACATTAATTCGGTAGAAAACATGTTTGTAC
>JBCNJP010000010.1:52935326-52958174 GCA_039602395.1 Deinandra increscens subsp. villosa
GTGTGAACACAATCACACACAATTGTAAATCGACACAAACACACCTTGTTACTTGTATACTAGGTAATAATGTTTACTAATACATACAATGTTGTTTATGCAATAATGCATTATGTATTTTTTTCATTAATGCATCCAATCCTTATTTGAACTAATGTATACAAAACATTTATGTCTTAAAGCACTCTTCATGAGACTTACTAAATATATGAAGCAATAAATGTTTAAACAAGTTCATATATGCATTGATGCATATGATGATTTATGCCTATGTTTATATTTTAGACAAAGTACAAATCACCATGTGCTAAAGAAACATCATTTACATTAAACATGAAACACACAATCACCACAATAGAGAATTTAAATGCATCAATGCATAAAAACACCTCACAAAAAAGACTAACAACCATAAATTTGAATCAGTTATTATTTTATGCAATCTGCCTGCTTGGACAAAATGAGTAAAAATGATATCATTTGAAAAATGTAGATGTTCTGTTGAATGGGAGTTAACATGGGGGAATTTATGTAATTTATTATACACATAAATACTCAGTTTTGTTACAACCGGCTATGAAATTGGTTGTTAGTTCTTGAAATTATTGGAGAAAGAGAAGCATGTATTGTTTTGTTAACATAAACTATACAAGAAAGTAAGAAACGTCGGTCTAACATTGAGTATATCACGTCCACGAGAAGCAACATCAGTATCAACAAGAACAATGAACTTTTGTCTAAATCCATTCGATGTTCTTTTACTTTGATGTTGAGATATGTCTCCATGTAATGCCTCTGAAGTAATATTATTAGTCAATGCCATAGACACCTCATCTCTGCTTCTCTTTTTGTCTATAATTGGAAGTGTCCTTGACTAAATAAGTCGAGATTGGCCTTTTCACATAAAAGAAAGTCTCGTACCTTTACAAGATCACCAAGTATTGTCCGCTTTGAAGTTGAGGTTGTCGATATAGCATATATCTTGATGCCCTCTGCTAGCTCTAATTTCATCTTGATCACCAACCTGGTTAGGTTCAACAAGACAAATTTATCACTAGTTTCCAAAAGAAGTCCAACACGTATATATTGACATAAGATTTAAGAAAATATAACCGTGCTTAAAGTAACAATCTGGATCGATTTTTCATTTTTGAATAGCATTGATCCACACGATCGAGTTGTGGCCGAGAACTGATCCACAAAGCAACAAAACGAATTCAAACCTTAAAGAAAATCTGGAAAATCCGGAAGAACACCATGAACACACTAATGTGTATTTACTCAAATTCAACCAAACTAGTGATTAATCGAGCACGAAACTACTCGGAACATCTCCGAAGCGAAGTTTCAATCTAGAATCATGTTTTGTTTCACACCGATCCAACCCGTTATAACACTGAATCTCTAAATTTTTATCCGACATTTAACAAGAACTCACAAAAACGAACTGGATGTGCGACTGGATGATTGTGATTGCAGATTAATAAGCAGATCACAAGTTGAATGTGAATGAAACATTCAATGATAATGAAATAAGAATCTTCATAAAAAACGAGATTTACAGCGTACGTATTACGGTTGAATGCGAATGTGATTGAGAACAAATTTTGAAATATTCCTATTTCATATTTATTAAAACTGTATATATGTATTACGGATACCGTGATTTTAGGAAAATCAGAAATTTGAATGTGCTTTAAATTACAATTTTACCCTCAAATTAAAAAATAATATAAAATAACTAGAGATAAAATGTGTGGTTAGAAATGGTCCTCGTAGTTCTCACATTTTTTGAGTTCTCGATTGAGCGTCTACCTATATATATATATAGGGAGAGGATCATTTGAGAACCAATTTGGTTTGAGAACTAAAAAGAACTAATTTGAGCCACAAGTTTATTTACATGTATCCCCCCTCCCATGAATTATAGTGGTCCCCCCTGAAATTTGTGGTTGAGATTTAATTCTCAAAAGTTCTCAAAACAAAAAGTTCTCATTTGAACCTAACCCTATATATATATATATATATATATATATATATATATACTAGTCGTGTGCCCGCGCGTTGCGGCGGCGACGGTTTATAGGGCGTTTTTCGTCTTGTGTTCGCTTGTTCATTGATCTTCTAACACTTCCCGATAGATTGTTCATTGATCTTCTAACACTTCCCGATAGACAACATTGGAAGGGTATACCCCGTCTCATTTAAAGTCTTTGGCCAAGTGAACTAACACCTTTGTATTTTGGCGTGATATCCCTTTTGACAATGCCACGTAGAGTTGCCCATGAGAAAATACAGAATCCGGAAGATAAACGCTAACGTGCGGTATTGTTTGACCTTGAGCTTTATTGATTGTCATCGCAAAGCTAAGTCGAACGGGAAACTGTTTTCTTTTCAACTTGAATGGGAACATGTCGTCTTTAGAAAGAGTAAGAGTGATTCTTGGCAAAAACACTCGTTTTCCGATATGTTGTCCCACAGCTATTTCAGCATCAATAACATTACGTTGGAATCCTTTGCATATCAGTCTTGTGCCATTGCACAGGCCATGTGATGGATCTATATTTCGCAACAATATTATGGGGCATCCTACTTTAAACCGAAGTTTATGAGGCGGCAAACCACTTACAGTTAGCGAGTTTAAGAAGTCAAGCGGATAAAAGTTGTTGTGATCATCTTCTGCCTCGTCAAAACTGTATTAAATCTTTTCCTCGCCTTGAAACATGTCAATCATCTGGTCATTAATCTCATCAACATACATCTAAGAAAACATATAGCGGAAACACACGCGATGCGACGACAACAAAAATAAGCTAACGTTATACTTGTTTTTCGTTAGTTTATCGATACTTTCTAGTTTATTATACGTATGAAATAGATGAAATGATCTCAATAATGGGTTATATGTCAACTAATGAAATAGATGAAACTATCTCAAGTTTGAAAAGAACCTCTTTCATAATGGGTTATATGTCAACTAATGAAATAGATTAAACGATCTCAATAATGTATATAAATAAACAACCCTTTAGACAATGAAAAATGGGCTATACTACCACGAGTTAACATCTATCACTACCTGAAACATTGAAAGGAACATGTAAAAGTTATACAATTATATGAAAATATAAATTTGTAGTGGAAATAAAATTACAAAGATCACAGGCTAAAGAGCTCTAAAAAGTCAGTAAGAAAAGTCAAAGAACGCTCCCAAACAATAACTACACAACTAAATGGGTAACCAATGTGGGGATCTCGTGCACCGACACCTTCAAATCATGGGAATCCACTGTAGATTATGACACCTAAAACCAAGCAATAAAACAGAATCAAGGTTGTTGAACAATTCAAATCATGTGATTTCACTACATATTATGATACCTAAAACCAAACTATTAAACATAATCAACTGCTGTACTACTCAACAAAAAAAGTTAGAAAGCACAACATGTTAATTATGTAAATGGCAGTCGGAAATTCCATGTCCTCAAAACCAAAACACAATCTTACATTGGAGACCTGGAACTATGTTTTCTCAAGATTCCAAAGTAAAATCTATGTCAGGTACTCCTAAAGATTAATTTTAGCAGTCCAATAAAAGCAACATATTGCAAAAAGGTAACGATTAACAGAAAGCAAACGGTAAAAATATTTACACTGTTGACTAAAACAAACCTACTTAGATGCATTTCCTATAGCAGCTAGCCCTATAAAACGGGTTTCATTTGTAGCATCAGCATTCATATAAGGTTCACGAGCATAATAAAAACCATTAGCTCCTGAAATATGGTACCTACAAAAAAGGCAAACTTCAACCATATTAAATCGAAGACAAACATAATGAACAAAAAACTACGTTCAGAGGAATCAATTACCGGGGTTTGATCTCTGCAACTAACTCTGAAAATGTTGCGTCACTGCCAGATGAATCTGATATTCCTGAATTAAGGATTGTTGCAACTTACTATTGGCTACGTTAGAAATTGTTGCAACTTACTATTGAGCTTAAAATTAAGCATCAAAGCAAGAGGATTCAACCAAAACTTAAACAGAAGTTCAAAGTAACATGAAGTAAAACTATTACTATGTAAATCTGGTCAAACTTCAAAATTTTGAAGCATAAACGTCAGAAAAATGTAATTCTATAACCAAAACCCAAAAAATCTTCAAAGATCAACTTGATTAAACAAAATGGACGAATATGCTACCTGCGATGTTTAGCTTCTAGATGAATTCTCTAACAGGAAGTAAACCAGTCAATCTACAGTTGTTGTATACCATAGACATAAAGCAATGAATGAAAAAAAAGTTTAGATAACGTCTCTCCCGACATCGCCGAACGTATTTCCGTATTTGTAACAACCATCACGATTACAAGTACCTGGGGAAAACCCTAAATTGTATGTGAACATAAATTGGGAAAAAAGAAAATAAAAATTAAATAAAAGTACCTGGGGAATACTCCTGCGACAAAAATTATAAGATAGTAAAGATATAGATCATACGACACTGAGTTAAATCTGAAAACGCTGCAAAACACATATGAAGTCAGCAGTTCATCTAATGAAGCCAGCAATTTAGGATTATATGCAATAAATTTGAAGTTTTGACTACAGACTACTAAGTTTGACTTTGAAGACAAAATATTCCTATTTTCGTAGCATCTACTTTGCAAGACAAAGTTGGTTAGCATACATGTTATTTGGTTTTAATTACTAAGGGCTTGGCTGGATCTATCCATTTGAACAATAATTATTCTATTTTAACTCTAGCACTCTTACAAAAATTAGACACATTTGATCACCAACACAGCTCATTCAAATAATAGACACACTTGATCAAAATGTTTACGGAGGAGCAGCAAGCTACTAAATGCTAAATATTGATTATAAGTCAGCTAAATATATAAAGTGTAATGGTGTCCCAATACCTTTCAAGAATCCATTCAGGTCGATAGCTTTTAAGTCGGCATGTCCGGGCCCAAACCGCCTTTTTCATGTCTTCATCGCTAAATGTTTGCCTAAAAAGAGTGATGACTAAACTGATGCAAAAAAAAAAACAAAAAAAAAACAAATAACGGAGGCATGCTTAACAGATCAAGAAGAATTACATAACTTTAGTAACAGAAAGTTCACCATAAGTAATAAAAAAGGTTACTGTAAAATAAGGGAAAGCCGACATATCAGTAGCCCAACCAATAAAGATACTTTGCTTTTTAGAAAGCGGACGACCAAAAGAGATTTAAAACTCACTGCATGTCCTTTACATCCTCAATCAGCATGTAAGAACACAATGAGTATGTACAAATATTTCTGCAATCAACAAACTCATTTCAAATGAACACTAAAAAACAAACCCGATGATTATATTAGTAAACAGTTAGATAATATAATTATGTAAATAGATGCAGGTGCAGGTAATAAACTAACAGAAAAGCAAGAATTATTAAACAACTCGGATACATTCTCAATTTGGGTAAAATCCAATATGAGGATATAAACAAGCAGTGAAAGGCATTCAAACTCACAATCAAAAACAACTTGGTTTGCATTAATTAAATTAAAGTTCGTATCCAAATCATGAAAAGAGCAAAATTCACAAACAACACAGCCAAATCGGATATGATAACGCATATTTACAGTTTCGAAAATGCAGATAATGTAGCTGAGGAGAAAAATTGGGGATACGACGATAAGAAATGCTAAACTGGGGAGAAAAACCTACCAAAATCCACAAAGGATACGACGAAAAGAAATGCTAAATTGGGGAGAAAAATTGTGGATCCAAGCTTAGAATTTAGAAACCTGCAAAAGATGAACATATGGTGAGAAGAGGTTGAATAAGCGAAAGATCAGATCTTTGAAAAAGGACAATTCTTCCAATTTTAGGGTTGTCTGGCTTTTGGTTCATCAGATCGTGTTTAAATTAGGACAAAACCAAAACGAATTTAGAACATAATTTACCTCAAATTTTTGCAGATGAAGATGGTAACACGAAAATGGAGAGAGAACTCTGCGATTTTATAGCAAGGGACCTTACAATTTGAATCTCCTTCATGAATTCAAATAGGGGATAACCGCCCAATTAAAATGAATCAACAGTAGGCATGATCATTAGAAGATGGTTGAGATGCCCTCAAATGTGGTAATCAAAGGGCTAGGCAGGAGATTGCCCAACAGAGGGAAAGAGACTGCTGGAGATGGGACAATCTAGGGCAGAATGGGCGGCGTTCGAGGGCAGAAAGGGCTGGACGCTGTGAGACGGAAATACCCTTATCCTTTATGCTTTTAAATGGTGGTGGAAGGTTTAGACGGGGTGCTTTAAAGTGTTGTACATGATGCTTAAGTTTTTGTACGCGTCTTAAGGATTAAGCATTTTTCATGACGAAAATGCCCTTTAGGGCAATATGTATTATATATAGTAATAGATATATAAATATATATATATATATATATAGGATTAGGATCGTGTGAAAACCCATTTATTTTGTGAAAACGTGAAAACCACTTTAAAACCTTTATAACTTTTTCATACGTTAATGTTTTTTCATGAAATTTGCGCCAAAAGTCTTAGAATTACGTTATCTTTAATTCTATAAAAACCAAAAACAAAAAAAAAACGTTTTTTTATTTTTTTTTTATTTTTTTGTTCCGTTTTTGGTACACATGTGTACCACAATAAAAAAACTCAAAATTTAATATGAGTTACTAATAATTTTAAAAGGAAATTGCACCCTAATTATTATAGTTTTATTATCTTTATATCTAAAGAAAAAAATAACATTTTATGATTTTTTAAGTATTGCTACACATGTGTACTATGTCTAATTATCATTCGTAACATAAATGTTTTATTGTTTTTAGTATGTTTTTAATATATTTTTAACATAAGGAGTGTTTTTATACTTTATAATTCGTTTTTGTGTAGTAGTAGTGATGATGGTACACATGTGTACCATGAAATCAGTCATAAACAGTGTTTTAAGTTGAATTCATGAACATAATAGTTTTGATGAGGTCACATTAAGAGGGCCTCATAAAACATAACCATTTCAATGACCTCGTGACCATAAAGATCTCACCACTCATAAAACATAACCATTTCAATGTGATATTCGTTTATGTTAGCGCGATGCGGTGTACGACATTTTATAATGCGGTACATGCGCGTTCAACGACGGAAACAAAAATACAAGACTCATGACATGGGGTGCAACCTGTGCGATGCGACGACGATAAACTACAATTGTATCATGATTTACATATATTGTATCATATTTTGTATGTCTAATAGCTTTCTAAATCGATTTATTTATATAACTCTAATAACGAACACCCGAGTAAAATAAATAGTGGAGAACCCGAGCGATGCGGCGACGAAGTTAAAGGAAGAAACATACTTGAAAAGGGAGATTTGCTACGTAGGGTCAAGTTAGACAAGGCTTGGTTTTAAAACAGATTCTAAAACGTGGTTAGAAGTCATATTCCAAAATCATCTTTGATTGTTTTCAAAATCCTTGCATCAAAAGGGAAAGTAGACGAAGTTAAAGTATGAAAAGTGGGATTAGACTTCTTTGCCACCATTTCAAGATCCGCTTCTTTTTTTTTAGTTCTATTTACAAATTAGAGATTCATGGTTAAATTTTGAATTCATGATAATTTAACTAAAAAGGTATTTACCTTTTTTCAGAAATAAAAAAATAAAATATTTAACACAAAAGACAAATAAAAGATCTAATTCACTTAAAAGATTGTACTACGACTTTACATCTTCAAACTTAAAAAATATGAACTTTGACTTTACATCTTCAGCTAAGGGTTAGATCTGAACTTTGACTTTACATCGTATAAACTTTGACTTTACCTCTTCAGCTAAAGGTTAGACCGTTAGAGCATTCTGCAAACTTAAATAATGAAGTTTCAGATTACAAACCTATTTAAAAGTGGCACATAATTATGTCAAAACCTTTGATATTCGAAGTCGAAATTTACTTTTCAAATTCGAATTTATATCGTATTTATAAACAAAGACAGACTAACATCATGTAAAACTAATCATAAATATCCAATTTGAAGTATACGAACCACATCATCATCACATGATTTGATTATTAATTGTTTTAAAAATAGGAAATAATGTCGAAATTAATTAAGATTTTATTAGAAACAATAAAACGTAATAGACAACACTTATAAATAACACGCTAGATTTTGTTCATCCCATTTCCATAACCTAACAAGTTCTTTATTCGCAGTCTCCACCTAAAACCGTTATTTGTTAATCTGCAAATAGAACACCATCAAATTTATTAAAAATATGTACCTCCTTTTCCTTTGTTTCGAACTGTTTTCCTTTCCGTGGATTGTTTTTCGAATGGAGCACAACCAATCAGGTTTCACCACACCTACATGCATTTCACATAGAAAGAAAAAAAGAATTTAATACCAATGCTAAAACAAAAACAAAAAACAGCGGGAAAAAGGAATAACGAAACTTAAACACCACAAAGTCAACTACCATAACACACAAAACAAAACAAGATAGCTCAAGTCAACTACCATAACACACAAAACAAAACAAGATAGCTCAAAACACCCCGCAGTATACGTGCCTTGACTAAAAGCATAAGTATCAACAACAGCCTAAACAAAAAATCATGCACCTTCTGAAGATACCAACAGAAGCATCACCAAGCTAAATGGGAAGCAAGAACCAAAAGAGTATCCAAGCTAATATCCACAAAGAACAAGAATTAGTCAGTAACCATGTGCCTTCTTGAAGGCAAAAGGCCCACACACTTTACCAACTCATACTGATGCAGCATCCCAAAAAGACCAAAACACTTCATAAGCCTAAAGATCAATGGAAGTTTTATAATCTTAATTATTATTACACTTATTCTAAAAGTCAAATGTCACTTATACAGAACCCACTTTGCCGATAATAATACCTTTATATTTACATATTTGGAAGTGCATGAATAATTTCAATCCTCATTCCATATTCCCTAAAAAGATAAAATTAAATGAGCAGTTTGAATTTTTGTGCTACTGCAGTTAAAAGCTAATTTAAAATTTTAGAATGTAACGTAGGTACCAATCAGTTGTAACAACATTTGCAAAAAAAACCTTAGTAAAAAAGTATCTGATATAAGAAAGAGGTCAAAGCATACTTGATACCTATACAATACAATAACAACCTGCAATAACAAACAGTATTTGCAGCTTCACACAAACAACACCAGTAGATTTAAAAGTAAATAAGAAAAAATCTCTTATTTTATAGTCATCTGATGGTGTAGATTCATGAATGCCTTCATCACTGTGATTCATGGATTTAGCAACAAATCATGTAAGGAACTCAATGATACATGTATTTAAATCGAATTCAAAGGTAATCGTTTGAATTAAAGAAAAATTTTAATATTTCGAGATAGAGAACAAGAGCCTAATATATTCATTGAAGTGAACGATCTCCCTACAAATTTGGTGAAAGATGAACTATTAGAGATTAAATAGAATCTCAAAAACAAAAGGCACGTCAAACCTTTGAATGTGGTAGTGAACACCTCTGAATCAACAGTCAAGCGCATAGATGTATGTAGCTCGTAATCTGCATTCATTCTTCAACAGGAATAGTTCTTGTGGTGGAGATTAAGTAAGCCTCAACCAAAACAAAGAAAAAAAGTAATAAAATAAGTAGAAGCTGCAAACTTGAGCACAAATAGATTAAATAGATTATAAGCAGGATACAAAATGCTTAAAACAAACCACCAGCGATTAAATGCAAAATACTCTTCGACAACCTGAAAAACAAAAGGGTATTAGGCTATTAGCAAATTAAATCAGAAGATATTTAACTCGCACTAAAGAGTTACGTATTTTGACCCGTTTAGACAACCCGCACGATTTATCACCTCTACACCAGCTCATATTTGACATGCTTTTCCCCTTCATTAAGATATCCTGGGATCTTCATTTATTTCAAATACAATTTACCCCTAAAGCTCAAACTACAATTAACTGTAATAAGGCATTAAAAGCAATACAAATTAAAAAATCACATAGTACACATATCATAACACACAGAGCAAACCATGTGCAAAGCTCAAAAGATGGAGAAAAGTAATACCTGGTCAATGGACGAATAGATAGACTGGTATTCAAGTCTCACACAAACTGTTTCATGACTTGTGCTACAATGTATACTTCCACACTGGTTCATAAATTAATGAAAAGACATTAGAATGAAGGCCACCAATAAACCATTATGCAACTTTCTTCTTATAAATCCATATGAGAATGGTCCTGAAGAAAAATTTGAAAATAATTATCATTGAGTAAACTAAACGAATGAAAGTGAGCCGCAAAACATGATTCAATTTTAAAGTTTTAATCTATTAGAGCCAAAGCAAATTCAAATAAAAAAAATGCGATAATGAAAGGAGCAAGTAATGTGTCCAAAATAATAGATTAACCAAGAAGAATATAATAAGAATTGCAGTCACATAAAAAGAAAGAAGAAAAGAACCTATAAACATGAAATTATGAGTCTTTGACAGCCATAAACGTGGCCGATTGATAGCACAAACCATACTTGTTAAACCATTTAAAGTAGAATAAAGAAACACAAAACCTAATTGAAGTTTACTACATGAAATTGGTGCTTGTAACAACCGTAAACCGTCAAAAAAGCAGGAATCTAGGGTTATATGAGAACGACACAGGAGTGACATGCAACTTAACAAAGACACGAATACCTGCGCCGTCGTGAGAGGAGGTTGTCGCTACAGATATGAGGAGCGGATGATGTAGATGCGACGGTGGCAGAAAACCTTCCTCTACGTCCAGTGTCGTTACCCCCAAAACCCCTGTAAAAAGGAGGAAGACTCGTGAATAGAAAAATTAGGGCTCACCTGAAAGAAGAACAGATTTGAGATTTTATGGAGAAGATAAGATTTTCCATTTGAGAGAAATCAAGAAGACTGATGTTCACGATTTGAGAGATGAGAGATGACAGATATACTGTTGCTTCTTGAGGCTAGTCATAATGCTTTAACCCTAAGATGAATTCAAAGAAAAGTCACGGGATACTGCAGATAAAGTCACGAGATACTGCAGATAAAGTGACAACGCTTTAAATTTCAAAATTCAAATTTTTCCTTCTGGCCGCCAAATTTAAGTGTCTAACATTTTATGCATCGAATACTTGTACAACATGCTTTAAAACGTGTACACGTCTTAAAATTAAGACACTTGATGAATATGTATTATATAGTAGTATAGATATATATATATATATATATATAGTGAAAGGTTCATTGTAGACACCCCAATAAGTGTAGACATGTAGACACCTTTTTTCACCATTAGATCTGTTGATCTAATGGTTGTGATTAATTTCTTTTTTCTTTTTTTTCTTTTTTCTCATTATTCATAAAATTTCACATGTGAACACATGTAAAAAAAGTCATTTCACATGCGAAAGTGTCTACAATGAACCTCACCCTATATATATATATATATATATATATATATATACTAGCCGTGTGCCCGCGCGTTGCGGCGGCGACAGTTTATAGCGTGTTATTTGTCTCTTGTTTACGCGTTGCGGGGCGACGACAATTTACATTGCGATACTCGTTTATATTAATACAATACGACGTCGGTAACAATCAACCAACATGGTACTTGTTTTTTGTTAGTTTATTGATCCTCTTATTATATATTGTATTGTACGTCTCTGTTAATTTTTCCATTCGTAACATCAATGTGGTCTGTTTATGTCATAAGCTTTGCATGCCTCTTTATCTATTTTTTTTGCTTTTCTTTTGGATGTGCAAACCAATTAAGTAGATGAATATTTAGATCTTCTTTGCATTAATTTTCTTAATTTGTAATAGTGTAATATATGATAGTAGTTTTTATTTTTATTAACCACTTATATTGACTTGATGCTGAATATACGGATTTGAATCTCCCATTTGAGTCCTCTTTTAAATAGACATGTTTGAAGTTTGAACATTAGCACATCAATATATAAAGAATGACCAATGCATAATTCCTGTTACAATGTTATAACATGTCAAGAAGTGACTCATTAACATTGATGTAAAAGTAGTTTAACATTCTAATGAAGCATGTGTTTATACATAGAATCTAAAAGACAAGAGAAAGAAACCAAAAGGAAGAACCATTTCAATTTAAATACAACCCTAGAAGGTCTAAGCTTAAAAGATGAACAAAATAATGATACGGTTCATCAGCTATGTACTCAGAATTAAAAAAAAAACACTTTATATGTGTTGGTTAATGTTCGTTTTCAATGTCTTACTGCGGCAGTAGCTGATCTTCATCCGTGTGCAAGTCACCGAACTGTCCTTTAGCATAAATTGTAACCACAGTGGTTGCAGTAGTCAAAACAAACCCAAAAACCGTATTGTATAATCTCCAAGGGTGGAAGTGGCCGCTGGGAGGCGACAACAATTTACAACGTGATATTCGTTGTAAATAATACGGTACATGCGCGTTCGACAGATACATTTACATAAAAATGGCACAAGCAAATTACAACCATTGTAGAGTCATAAGCTAAAACTGCATGGTGAGATAAAAATATGTAAATAAAAGCAAACTAATCATATCCATGCAATCCTTGGATAAAACATTCAAAGAAGTGATATATCTGTTGTGCAAAGATGCTCCTCAACACTGCAATCTTGAAAGAGACAAAAATGTTTGTGTTGGTAGCTGATAAAGAAAAATTTAGGATACTCAGGCTTCATTTTAGGCATGTAAATGATATCATATAAGAACTTTTTATTTTAAAGAAATTGGTGTTCCATTTTATAATTTTTTTCATTTAGGGCCAACTATTCTATATTTAATATGCAATAGTTTCAAGTCCCAAATTTCACTTACTTGATCAGTAGATAATAAAGAAAAAAGAACATGCAAATCCCAAACTAACTCATGTTACATACCATTTGTTATGCAACTTACCAACTTGACATTTTAAACTCAACCCCTCCATCCCAAACCCATATTTCATGGCCTTTTTTCTTTTTCACCAACTTGACATTTTCGTTTCACCTAAGTTCAATATTTGAAGACACCACACCATAACCCTCCCCAACCCTTGTATGTAGTAGCGCTTCATCCCAAACCCCTTGTTCACCCACTGTTTACATTAAATGTTAACAAACTAATACATTAAATGTTAACAAACTAATACATTAAATGTTGAGAATTGGCTAGTTCTATCCAACATTCCAACAGGTGAGATGAGAACTTACCTGTATTGCAGAACATAAGGCCTAATATTTTGCCCAGTCCATGTCAAGCCAAGCAGCGATTTCATGGACCCCATAGGAAAAAAGGTGTCAAAAACCAGTTTACCAAGAGAAAGCCTCTTAATGTCGAGTTGTCATTAATAGCTCGCATGAACAGATAGATTAATTGGTGAACCTGGATTTGGATACGGAAATAAAGCAGTCATGTAAGATGTAGCTATAGTAGATAAACAGTTTGAAATTTTATTAGCTTTACGGGATACTTGGATGAATTAGTTTCTCTTTGAAACTCAAACCATATCATATAACTATGTGTTGGATGGAAACATCAAAGGAAATAAAGAACGGGCTGATCCATAGTTAAAGAGTTACCAAGGTTGTTCTAATTTTTTAAACAAAATGTTTGTTCTAATTTTTTAAACAGCAGTTCCACAGCCACAGACAGATTGCGTTTCTGTAATTACTGTCCATAAGCCACAGTTAAAGTATCACCATGGTTGTTAGTTAAGCTAAAACCACAGTTAAATATAAAAAGGTTGATACTTATTTTGAAAATTTACCACATACAGCAAAATAAGCATGTCAAAATCATTTATAATCAAATAGTGTTTTTCCTACAAGAATCTTTAAAATAATTCATAGTCAAATAGTAATTTGTACTGAAACTCCTTTAGCAAAATCAATAGCACTTGAGCCACCTATCAACATCAGCTTTTATTTCATAACACTGAAATTACCTTCTGTTCTTTGGGGTCTCATTTGACTCATCTGTCTTGAGTGGCCATTGCTCCATCTCCTTCTTTAAAGTCCCTGTTTTAAGCTTCAATATTAGGCTTTCCTTTAGTTGATAAACCAGAAAGACCAAGCTCACATAATCAAATTTCTTATTCTGATGAAACCCAGGATCAAAATCAAACAAACAAAATAAAATGATGCTCTAATAGAAGTGCTCAATGGAACCAAACCTGATATCTTCACACACAAAAAGCTCACAAACTCATGTATGGCTTTTTAACATTAAATCACAGTTTAATAAAAGGCATGGACATGTAGAGCTGTTACTATTTGATTTATTATCATCATTGCGATTTTCATACCTGATTTGTAGTCGACATTCCTGCAGCAACTTATGCATCTCTGATTTGTGGTCCCACCTGCTTCCCCCTTCCAGTCTTTTGCTGTTCTTTATTCCGCCTCTGCAAAAAAAAATCACATTCAATTCAAATACTTTTCTAACCGTTTTTACATTGAACCGATAGATAGAGATTAGCAAACCTTGGAAGGATCACGAAATAAGATGATTCTGCAATTGTAACCACGAAATAACCGAATCAATTGAGAAATCAGAACTGAGAAATCAGAACCCTTAAAATCAAATCTGAGAAATCGATAAATCAATGAACCCTATAGAAGCACATAAACAGCTTGGGTAGTGAGTCTTATTTAAGAAGCAATACATTTAACTACTAAATGCATGATGCATTTTTGGCATATTGCTTTAAAGGAAACCTGTTGTTACAAGGGATCTGTATCAGTTTTGCTGTCATAATATTGAATGATGAAATTGAGATTAAAATAAAAACGAAAATCAGGTTGAAATTAAACTAAGATTAAACAGTATAATATTTTAATGAACACAAAATTAAATAACAAAGTAGGAATCAGGTTAATTTTCCTACCTGTTGGCTATAACTCTGCTATTGCTTAGCTAGATCTTGGGAAACCTCAATATGAACCATAATATGACAAAGTTTGAGTTTTGTTCATCAGCTTTCCAATACGAACCATAATATCCATATCCTTTACAAATACCTACATACAAAAAAAAGGTCAACACTTGAATCTTTCTTGTTGACATTTAAAATTTTGACTTTTGAGTCTTAGCTCTTACCTCAATAAGAGTTTTATCAAATGAAATTACCTTTCTTTATGGTAACTGAAATTGAGGAAACACTGCATATGAAAATCAGAACCCATTGCAACCTGCACTTAAAAGAAAATCAATCTGCAGAAACAAAACATTATGTAAAAATACAAACACCACCTAGTTAACTGATCAACCAATTTAGTTATTTAATAACGGGTTGGTCCCGGTTCATGCAGTCATCATCTCCATTAACGATTCTTCTCTCGAGTCTTGCCAAACCAAAATCAGCAACTTTTATAACTTTGTGGTCCCAGGTAGCAGCAAGTTTCCTGAAATAAAAAATAAAGTGAAATATTATGAATTATAAGCATATATATATATAACACGATAAATGACAAAGAGCAAGCACAATGTGGCGACGAGATGATATTGAGAAAATATAAAGGTGTCAAGATGAGGAAGATAAATGTGTGGTGATAAATCAACAAATCAACCTAAAAAACCCAAAAAAAGTAAAAGAACATCATGAATCATTAATTCATAAATTTATAGGAATCGTATAAAAAGGATGAATTAAACATACCTCTGAGGCGGCACGTCACGGCGGTATCCTGCAACAACAGAAGACATATCAAGTAACCAAGAGTTAATCAATAATAAGATGGAGTTGATGTTGATTGTGGTGGTGCTTAGAAAGGGCCATATGGCATGCTATCGAAAATATTATGTGGTATGCTACAAACAGAAAAGCTAATGAAAGACACAGGAAACGAAACGCAAATAAAGGCAATACTTACCAGAAGATAATTTGATGACCATGAACCTCCTGCTTCCCAATATTTGTGTTGCTCCGCCTTGGGATTTCATCATTCAGAAAGGTAAAAAAAAAAGATAAAACCTGCAAGACATCAATTGATTACGACAAAATGGAGCTGGAAAAAATAAAGATAATAAAAGAACAATATTAAAAGCACCTAAATCACCTGATCAACTTTAATGATAGCTGCCAAAAACAATGAGCTGAAAATATTAACCTGGATAATAAAACAATTACCTGTTTACATAAACGTTAGGCATGGAAACATAAAAACTGTAAATCATCGGTTGATTGGGAATTGATGCAGGCCTGCCCCTGTTGAACCACAGTACGACAACACATAAAACCCTCAATCCGGTGTGGATACAGGTACATCATCTTCCTTTGATCAATGCAAACATATAAAAAAAACTCAAAGAAAGGGGACCAACAACATCTTCTGGCTGTTGCTCGTATAAACAATTTTCAAAAAAGCAAAATTTTGACCCGAACTCTATTTGCGACGGCAGCAAAAATTCAAGGTATAGAGGCTATTGCTCGTATAAACAAACTTTGAGGACTCATTAACAAATCACCCATAACACAAATCAGTTTCGAAGTACAATAAGATGCAATTCAAATAAACGGAGATATAAAATACCTACACTTGAGGAAATTTGAGAATCATCACAAATTTTGTTTTAATGCTTTAATCAGCTAAATTTCATATAGAATATGAATAATGAAATAAATTAAACATTACCTAGATGAAATAATCCAAATCGCTATATTTCAACCACAGATTTGCAATAGCAAGTGAAGAACACATCCGTTAACTAACACATCCTAGCCATAAAGATATATGGAAAAGAGAAGGAGAGGCGAATGATAAAACCTGCAAACCTGCACAAGAGTACAAAAAGAAAGAACGCCACATAGGTAAACCTAAGTCATATCTCTAACATTTAGAAATGTGTAAACTAAGTAAAGACCTGTAGTCACACCCCAAAATTGAATTGAATCGGTACATTTTGTAAGGAAATCCAGTATCTGCAAAAGAAAAAAAAAGACCAGAAAAAGTAAAGAATTCATCTAAATGTGGAGGAAATAACCAGTACTTGAATACAAACATAATAAGATATCCTGAATCACAACATTTCTGATCTAATCGATCTCAACATATAAAATTTAACAAAAATTAGATACAGTCACCATTCAAGATCTCATTAAACATGTAGCTCATTCAACCCTAACCAACACATATAACATCAACATTGAAATCTCAAACCTGCAAAAGAAGCAAGAAACACACAAAATAGAGAAAGAAAGAAGTAAGAAATACACAAACCTGAACCGAAGCCTGATCTGCTTGTTTAAGCCAAAGAATCCCAAGATGAAATAGAAATAATTGTGCGAAATAAGCTTGAAACACGAATGTAGCAGAGGAGCACTGGAAAAATAATTGCGTTCATATAGATGTAGATCTAGAAAATGATTCGGAAAAAAAACGGTGATAACAGATAATTGTGTACCTTCTTTGGGCATCAACGCCCAAACCCTAAACTGGAGATCAGACAAAGTCGAGATGAACCCTAGATTTCGCCTTCGATTTCAAGGCAGAGGAGTGTAAAGGTTGTTCTTTCCGGCGAGTATGGAGCACTTGCGAGGGAGAGTATGTCGAAGGGAAAAAATGACGGTGATTCGCGTAGTCGGCGCCGTGGTCGTCGCCGTGGTCGGCCACCGAATACAGCGTTTTCGTCCGAAGCGAGAGGGGGGGACGGGAGGGTTGCTCGAGAGTCAGGAGGGCTGCGGTTGAAATGAGATAAAGAGGCTTATATATCTAGGGTTTTAAGAGTTTTTGTGCTTTAAAGACTTGTACACAATGCTTTACAGTTTGTACGCGTCTTAAATTTAAGACTTTTAACACTCTCTCTCCAATATGCATTATATATATTATAGATATATATATATATATATATATATATATATATATATATATATATAGGGGAAGGATCAAATAAAAACAAGATGTTATTGCGAAAACACGAAAACAGATATTAAAACCTCTATAACTTCCTCATACGTTAATATTTTTTTAAAAAATTTGCGCCAAAAGTCTTAAAATTATATCACCTTTAATTCTGGGAAAAAAAATTAAACATATAAAATTTCGTGATTTTTTTATTATTGCACATGTGCAATAATACGTATTAATTATATTACACATGTGCAATATTAACAAAAAATACATTAATTTTTTTTTAATTTTTTCAAGAATTAAAGATAACAGAATTATAAGATCTATGGTACAATTTTTTATCAAAAATATTAACGTATGAAAAAAATTATAGAGGTTTTAATATTATTGCACATGTGCAATAATAATTTTTTATTGCACATGTGCAATAATAAAAAAAATTTAAAAACGTTGAATTTTTTTTAATTTTCTCCAGAATTAAAGATAAAAGAATTATAAGATTTATAGTGCAATTTTTTATAAAAAATTTTAACATATGAAAAAGTTATAAAGGTTTTAATATTATTGCATATGTGCAATAATAATAATAAAAAAAATTATTGCACCTGTGCAATAATAATTTTTAAAAAAAAATTGATTTTTTTTTAATTTTTTCCAGAACTAAAGTTAACATAATTTTAAGGATTTTGGTGCAAATTTTTTTAAAAAATATTAACGTATGAAAGAGTTATAGAGGTTTTAATATTTGTTTTCGTGTTTTCGCAATAAAAGTTGTTTTCACATGATCCTACCTATATATATATATATATATATATATATATATATATATATATATATATATATATATATAGGGGAAGGATCAAATAAAAACAAGATGTTATTGCGAAAACACGAAAACAGATATTAAAACCTCTATAACTTCCTCATACGTTAATAATTTTTTAAAAAATTTGCGCCAAAAGTCTTAAAATTATATCACCTTTAATTCTGGGAAAAAAAATTAAACATATTTTTTTTTAAAAAAAATTTGCACAAAAAGTCTTAAAATTATGTTATCTTTAATCTTATAAAAGTTTTAAAAAACCTAATGCTTTTTTATTTATTTTTTATTTTTTATGTGTAGTGCACATCTGCATCACAAAAAAACTCATACTTTTTGTATGAGTTAATAATTTTTTTCTTAGTCGCACTGATATGTCATATATTTTTATTATTTTTTTGCGTTTTTATTGAATGATGCACATGTGCATCATACCAAAAAAGACCCTCATACATGTGATATACATTGATAGGTTTAAATATAAACTGCACCCTAAATCTTATAATTGTGTTATCTTTGGATTTAAATAAAAAAATAACATTTTATAACTTGTTTTAATTATATGATGCTGTAGGTCCGAATATCTCCCAACCACACGATATCTAATCAAACACGAGTGCGGAATCCTCGTGAAAGATCGATTCAAGAATGAATAGTAGAAGAATAGACTAGATCTAATGTAAAGATGAAGTCTTGAATGAAGAACAACTACTATTTGAAGCAATCAACACCGATCGGAATCACAAACCCTTTGAAGAAGTCGTAAATGGTAATATGAAAGCTTGCATTAATCGTGAATATGAGGTGGTATTTATACCACCTCATTACAAGAACATGGCCAATCATAAACATGATTAGGCCCAATCATAAACTAATTAAATGGCCCACATGGCCTATTAAACAAGCTAAACTAAGCCCAAAACTAAGCCCAACACTAATGTTCATGCCTTACATAAATATAGCCCTACAATCTTCCCCTAGGCATGAATCATTAGATCACTTACGGCAGCAGCAGATCAAACCTGAATGTGCTTTGTACGTTGTTGGACCACCATCCGTTCTCTACGATCCGCTTTGCAGTTCCATCAAAGATACCAACCCTTATAGCATTCTCCATGTCGTTTTCATCTCCAAGTATGGGTTGGGTGGCTAGGAGCTTGATGTCTCGCTCTCCAAATCTTAGCAAGTCCACTGGATCGTAGAATCGGAATTGCCTCATCGGCTTGCAGAGCACCACCACTTCATGAGTTGTCGGATCGTAACACCAGCAATCAAAATTTCTGACCAGTGTGCCATCTTCGATCTCGTCCAACATGTTAATGACTCTTGTACGCTTAGTGGGTGGCCTCCTAGCTTCACCAATGGGCTGCCCTGTCACTGGGTCAGTCCCTGTCTCTATCCATCTGACCTCTTTCAACTCAAACTCTGCAAAGTCGTTTTCTTGATGGCTCAGCAGGTTGTTGCGGATAAGATTTCCTTCAGGTCCATTCCACCTGTTTATGAAGGGAGCTCTCAAAAGGCTTCTGATCTCAGGCTCAGTCCAGGAGTGGAATTGACCACGCGTTTGATAATACTCCACAGGACTGTAGCCGTCACGGATCACGGCAAAGAGTTTCTTCTCGGTGTCATAATGCCAACACAAGATGGTCTCACGACTCCCACGTTTGTCAATTGAGCTCTCACCCACATCAATGGTGTATTGAGTGGGGGCTGGTCCCTGGAAGAACTCCCTGAACCAGTTTTCGTGGCATCTTGGTGCCTTGGAGATGATTCTGCCACTGCGGGCGTAATCAGGCATATCAATGTTCTCATCTCCTTCATCTGTCTCCATAACATCTGCAGCTTGCACCCCCTGTGACGAACCTTGACCTGGGGCACCTGAGGAGTTGGACCCCACAACATCCTTCAATTCATCGAACTTCTTCCTCAGGTCCACCAGCATGTTGTACAGATATTTCATTCGGTCTTTGTCCGCCACCTCCTTCTCTCTCATATACTTGTTTTCTGCTTGAAGAGCCTTGATCTCATTCTCTCTAATTCTGTTTTGAGAGATCAGGAAATTGATCTGAGGATCAGCACTTATCCTCATATTTATTGGAAGCTCCGCTGCTTGAAATGGCCTGAAGCTAGGAGCAGCTGTAGGCTGAGTTATTACAGGTGCAGCGCTCACTTTCACTGGGCTTGGAACAGCGAATGTGTGATCAACCTCTATGAATTGACTTTCTTCCCGAACTGGGCTATGTTCGGTTAGAAGTGGTGTTTCAGTCTGAGCAGCAGCAGGTTGATCTTGTACATCTTCTGTAGCAGTTTCTTCTTGTGCACTGGGACCCTCAGAACTGGGTCCTGCTGGATGTACTAACAAGATGCTTGAGCTGGTCTTAGAAAGCTTGAATCTGATGCTTCTTGGATCTGACCTCTTTCTTGGTGAAGGTTCACGTGCTGGAATTGGCTCTTCAAGAACATCTTCAGCATCCAGATTCAGCTCAGGAGGGGTTGTATCACTGCCTGATGATCCGATCATGTCATCCCTTGACCTTTTAAGGTTAAGGGGCCCCAGATTCCCATAGATATCATCATCAGTAATGTCCTGGCCAGCGAGAATATCATCCATTACATTCTCTTCATCGGAGGGTATGATTGCATCTTCTTCTTGTACATTAACAGCCGGAGTTGCTGTTAAGTCTTGGTCTTCTGCAACGGATGCATTAACATTTGGCACTGCAGCTTCTGGTTCAGAATCATCCATCACTTGTTCCCTTGCAACCTCTGGGAACGCACCCCTCTTAGCCCACTCCAGTCTACCTTGAAAATTTTTCTTACCCGGTCTATCTTGGGTTTGCAGGCCAAATACCCCAATATCCATCACCTTCACATCTAGCTTCTCAATCCTCTCCTCAATCATCGGGTATTTCTCCATGACCACCATTTGCACAAACCTTGGTGTCATGAGAAACTGCTCACGTGCACTTAAGTCGGCATTGCCTATCCAATCCAGCAACATCATTCTTGAGAAGTTGAAATTCCAGTCAAGGGCCAATGCGACAAATGCAGTCCCGTGGATCTTGTTAAGCTGATCGAAGCTCGTTCTCTTGCCCAGAAAGGATTTCTGCATAAAGTGGGCAAGGCATCTCCAGTAATGCGGCAGTTGCTTCTTGTAGATAGGCGGGAATTTGCCTTCATATCCCATGGATTGGGCTCCTGCCAGAACAGCCTCTTTCGGGTAATCAACCGGATCGGTAGCACGATCGTTGATAATAAGCCCTTTTCGAATGTCTTCCTCCAGTATAACAATCTGCCGATTCTGAATGGTGGCTGTAATTCTTGTCTTGTCAGCACTAGCCCGAGCAGTACCCCAGAACTCTCTGACCAGCTGCTCGTCTATCAGAACACTCGTCCTCAGGGCATGATTGATCTTGCAAACGTTCATCCCTGCCACCAGAGAATAGAATAGGTCCATGTGATGCTCTGGCGGATCTTCTAAATAGGCTGGAATGCAATGGTCGTGATCAAATTTTATATCCTCATCTATAACATTGCCTGCCATCTGAGACAAACAAGACATATGCATCAGACATATTCATCAAAGCTTAATTATGTTTATTAACACTTATCTTGAAATTCAATTGAATACTCAAATTTTACTTCTGGGGTTCAGAAAATTTCAATTTAAACTGTTCAAGTAAAATATTTGATTTTGAATCACACGTTCACAAACACTCATGAATTTTAACTTAAACATGATTAAGTTTGATGAAATTCAAAAAATATTAAGTGTTTATGATTTTAATTCAAGTTTAAGTGAGTTTACGATACACTGTATGGGTTTACGATTCAAAATTTGGGTTTCCGATCCAATATCTGGGTTTACGATCAGATTGAAATTTAAACAGATTTAAGCCCAATCGTAAACACGGTATGTCCGATCGTATACACGGATCGCAAACACCAATCGGAATCAGCGATCGTAAACTCGGATCGTAAACTTCAACGGTCGTCTTCAACCTCTCGACAATCGTAATCATCGAGTCCGCCATTATCGAACCTGCAACAAAACTCGTAAACACGTTAAACACCTCAGACATTCAAGATAAACAAC
>JBCNJP010000010.1:52958674-53065984 GCA_039602395.1 Deinandra increscens subsp. villosa
GGTTTAATATATATTAAAAAATTTACTATACCAATGGTTGCCACACCAAATGTGTCTCCGTTTTTAAGATATTTATATGAAAACGTAAATAAAAAATGAAAATGTCTCCGAAGTATACTAATAACACTATATTTTAAATTTTTAAATGTTATTAGAGAAAACAAGTTTTTAAAGATTAAATAATAAATATACTAAAAAATACGAGAATTCAGGATGATTCAATGTTCAGTGAATTGATGGAATAGATTGCTCCAGTCCTAATTGCGATTCAGTCGATCACAGTTCAGAAGATAATGATGATCCGATCTATACGCATGCTAACGAATATAATACTGATAATTGTTCTTCGATTGTGATGCTAAATGAAGATAATATTCTTCCACTTCTACGCCGGTGAAAAGCAACAATTTATCTTTTATGAATCTGCGAATATCCCTGGAGTGCATCTTGAAGGTTTGTACGTTCAATCAATTTATCTTTTATGAATCAGATTACTGTTGTTACATCACTGTAACAAAGTAATATGATGTGAGTATTAAAATTTTATTCATGGACTAATCAATGGTATATAAGGTTTATTGAGCATATAAAATGTTTAATGGTACTTTTTGGTTATATAAACTTAGATACTTCAGTAAGACGAGGTTTAGTTTGTAGGAAAACAAATCTTGACTGATGTAATGAAGTAACCTGATGTAAAATTAAATTTTATTCAGGTCCTAATCACTATTAAGTTCCATTGGACCAGAAATGTGTTACCAAGTTCTGTATTCAGCATGTCAAATCGTTACGGAATCGATGAATCTAAAACCAGAGTAATTAGACATCGTGTGGTCGATAACATACAACAATGTGTTGAACGTTCACTCAGTTATTTGTTACACTGATGTAATACTGTATCGTTGTCAGGTTATTTTCATTTGTTACACTAATGTAATATTGTATCGTTGTCAGGTTATAGTTTCTAAGTAAATTGCATTGTTACACTGATGTAATACTGTATTTTTTCTCAGGCTATAGTTTCCGAGTAAATTTCATTTGTTACACTAATGTAATACTGTATCGTTGTCATGTTATAATTTATGAGTAAATTTCATTGTTACACTGATGTAATATTGTATCGTTCTCAGGCTATAGTTTCTGAGTAAATTTTATTGTTACACTGATGTAATACTCTATCATTACGAAGTTATGAATTGATTACACAAATGTAAATGGGTTTTTGTTAGTTTGTACAATGCTTAATTTGGTTACACATATGTAAAATTATAGTTACACATATGTAACCGTCAATTTTTTTCTTAAAAAATATACATGAAATTATTGTTACACATATGTAACCATAGTGACGATAGTGATGAACTGATGATAAACGTTTTTTCATGTTGCTTATCAACGATTTTTTTTTCTTTTATAAAAATAGGTTTGTTTCTTTTAATTTTGACCTGGAAATTTTAAATTAAATGAGAGAGAGAGAGAGAGAGAGAGAGAGAGATTTTAGGAAATAAGAGATAGGAGAGAGAAATTGATTTAAACATTTATTAATAAAATTTTGGTATGTCTATTATGCCCTCATTAAATGATAACATTTTACAATCCTACCCTTATTTAATCTCAACCATCAATTTTTAGATCAATGGTTAAAAAGTTGTTTTCCATGGATCCTAACCCTATATATATATATATATATATATATATATATATATATATATATATATAGGGAGAGGATCATTTGAGAACTAATTGGTTGAGAGAACTTTTGAGAACCATTTTAAGCCACTAGTTATATTTACATATACCCCCTTCCATGAATTGTAGTGGTCCCCAAATGAAATTAGTGGTGGAGATTTAGTTCTCAAAAGTTCTCAAAACAATAAGTTCTCATTTTCTCATTTGAACCTAACCCTATATATATATATATATATATATATATATACATGTGAAATAGGGTGTCTACGTTGCTACACATATGAGGGTCTCTACAATGAACCTCACCCTATATATATATATATATATATATATATATATATATATATATATATATATATATACAAATGTGCATGACTTGATTTATTAGTATTATTAGCAAACAGTATGCACAAAAACATTCAACCTTGAAAATCCCGCGTTTGTACCGAAGAAACATACCCATAACAAAATGAAATTCAAGCAAATGACCGGTGGAGTTTTAATAATAAGAAAATTAAATATAAGATGACTTTTTATATTTTCTTAAAACAGAATCGTAAGACATCTATAAATCCAGAATCCTTAGACAAACACGATATCGTTGATCAATCGTAGGTGCGGAATCCTGACGATTGATTGATTCAAGATCAGAGAGAGATAAAACGAAGAACACAATCAAATATTAACGATAAAACCTGTAAGATGGATGCACACGAATCGTTACAAACTCGTCTGGTACACCAATAGAGATTTTCGAATTCTCTATCTCACCCTCTGGTCTCTCCCTTTGGCTCCCAAATGGCTAACCCCTACAAATGAAGCCACCTTGTGTTTATATAGACCACAAGGTAACCCTACAAGGCTTTTCAAGCCCAAGCCCACTACCTACAATTAATCTATTAATTGTAGTACACCCATTAAGCCCAACCCACCTATATTTAATATTACAAGCCTCTAAATAATACCCTTACAATCTTCCCCTAGGCTTGCGATATTAAATGTCTTCATGTTAGGACAAGTTTCTGTGTGTGGCCGTTACTGTACGAATAGAATAGATTGAATGTATAGGGTTTATTGTATGTGAAAGGGTCAACATACTAACCAGCGTACCAGATGGTACGTTGGGTGGTCCGCCTGTACCAGTTGGTACGGAGCCTATGTGGTACGCTGACCATCCAACCTATATATAGGTGTTAGTATGTTAATCATCTCCAAGTTTGGTCATTTCTCTGTGTGAACTGTGAGAGAGCGGAGGTTCTGTCCAAACCTCCTCCAGAGCTTAATTGATGTATACTCTCTCGGTATTGTAATCATTTGATTATAATTGAATGACAAACTTCCGTCTCTATCATTCTATGATCTGGAAACGATCCATACGTGTTTTACACTTCAATCGTTTGTAACCCTTGATGAAGATTCTTTCTTTGACAATCTTCATTAGGCTTCACAAGAGACTCTTGGGAGTTTCTCTCAATCATCATCAGCTTTAACTTCTAGAAATGAACAAGTAATGAGAGGAGGATTTCCATACACTTGCTTCTATTGAACGAACTCTGGTTCTTGCTAAATCTTCGGTAACTGTCTTGACTTTGCATTCCTTTAGAGGATAAAGTTTTTGAAAACCTCTACTTTGGCAAACTTGGTTATTCTTCTTCATGCTGCACGATCTTCAACAAAAAACTTGAAGTCTTCAGCTTCCCCTCAAATTGTCAACATCTTCTTTGGAAGCTTTGAGTAGCTTGAAAAGAACCAACAACTTCCCCTATGCAGTTTCCAGGTGGGGAAGTCTTGTCCGGTTGGATCTTTAACTTTAGCAATAGCAGCACTTTTCATCATCATGATGATTAGTTTTTTCACTTTCAATCATAAATATGTCTGACATATAAGAAAAAATACAGGCCACCAGACATATGATGACTGGTCTCTGGGTTAGTAGGTGAATAACATTATTTTAACCAAAAACCCTATTCTTGATTACGGATTTTCTATAAAACTTCCCCTTAACCCAAGACCGCTTTTCTTCCCCTGAGATAATACAAATTATCTCTTCTCCCCTTGGGATAATGCATATTATCTCCTCATGGGATAATGCATATTAACCCCCCCCCCCCCCCTAAGATAATGACTTCCAGTGAGATAATGCTTATCTCCCTATTATCTCTCCCTCTCCCCCAAAAAATTGGGTATGTTCTAGGGGGGGGGGGGGGCATACTGTCATGCACAAAACCCAAACAAACTCATTTACACTTCTCAAATTAACCTGGCCAGGACAAAAAGTAAACTTAAAAACACACACAAGAACAAATAAAAATTAAACAAATAAGAACTAACTCAAACATGAGAAGGTTTCTAAGGGATCAAACCGTATGATTCTGACCGAGGAACCCTTTTCAGCTTTTGTTACTTGAACACGTCTAGGTGATTGCCAATATACTGGTCTACTTTAAACTCAAAATCTTTTCTTAGTCGGGTTGCTTGTCAGTTTTATTATCTTTTATTGTGCATTAATTATGAACAGAAAGTGAGCTTCCACAAATCCTAGGTACATTTTATCGCACACTATCAAGCATACAAATCCCCTACCACATATTTTCACGACACCTTTCCTTAAGCCTAACATCATGCTCCAGACTGGGTTGAGAAAAGAAAGTATAGATCACGAGGATTTTTGGGGATAATATACAAGTCAGCTGAATTTTTGAAACACTTTTAGTAATGCTCTCATCAGTGACAAAGGCTGAGGGTTTTGGACTCTTGAGGTTCTCTTTTAGTTGTGCACATTGGCATCTTTTAGGTTTAAGAATAATGTACAATGTGATCTTAGAGGTACGTGGATCAGGGAGGCTCCAGGTCTCTGCTACCGCAAAACAGAGGAGGCCTGACTCACGTACAACATCCCCAGGTCATTGCTCTCATAAAGCAGAGGGGATGGGATTTTGAGCATGACATCAAAGAACTCAGAATCGGGCGTGTGTATCGGGAACTTGAACATGCAGTCAAATAGTAATGCAATTAACCTAAGTGTTGTTACCCAACAAACTGTCATACGTTATCTTTAAGTGTGTAACGCATACCTTTTCAGATTTAAGAGTTGAGCCTACCAACATATCACCATGGATCGTGTCTTTCACATCTGCCTAACGCGTGTCAGCCATTCTCAACACGGAAGTTTATTTCACTTCCCACCTTCTCAAAATAAACACAAAATGCATTAAAAATTAAAAAGCCAAAATTTTGAGGGGTCTCTTGTTCTTCCCTAGCTTTTTTATTTTTAATCACTCTATTTTTTTTCTTTTTTTTATTTTATTTTATTTTTTTATTTATTTTTATTTATTTATTTTTAATTTTTATTTATTTTTTCTATTTTTTTTATTTTCATTTTTTTTAAATAAACACACTGACACACACCTAAAACAAAACACATAAAATAAAAGACATCTGGCCAAGCTAACCTTCAAAGTATTTAGCTGAAAAATATTGAGACTTGGGTTTTGTGGAATGCATACCCCATTGTTTCAAAACTCAAACAACCAAGTTAACAGTACCTTTTGTTGATTTAATCATTTTACCTCTCAAGGAAACATACCCTTTGTTGTACAATATTGCACGCCATGAAGTGGAGCGATGTTTCCTATCCTGTGCCTGGAACAATCACTTATCAATAAACAAAGAAAATGTTAGTGATAGTCCTCCTTGACTGTTCCTCCACACAGTGATAGATTAGTTAGCCAATGGTACCCAGGCCATGGTCTTTGGTTTCCAAGTCTGAGGTGATTTAACAGTTATTTTAGTTACTTTTGGTGTTGTGACTTTAGGTACTTCAACCTTCTTCAGTTTTGATTCATTTTTCAAAACAGTTTTAGTTACCTTGGGCGGGGTAACTTTAGGTTTTTCAAACTTGTGTTGTTTTGAAATTTGTTTCTTCACCTGTTTTTGAAAATTTTTATAACTTGGAAAGTTGTTTTGATTTAGAAGCTTTCTTTGTGCTTTGGCAGCACCCCAATGTTGATCAGATGGTTTAACCTTAGGAGTGACAGTCTTCATTGCCTTAGGTCGTTGCACCTTCATTGGCTTAGACTTAATAGAATCCTGAGATGAAACCCTTTGACTCTGAGGATAATAGGGCTCATAGGGGTGATAGAGACAATTTCGGGCAATATGACCAGGATTGCCACAATTAAAGCAAGTCTGCTTCTTTAGGTAGAAGTCAGACATATAACCATTGGTCTTCTTTGGCTGATGTGGAGCAGCATGGCCTTGTGTCTGCATCTTAGACCTGTATGCAGATCCAGCATTGACTTTTGCCTGGTTCTTATAAGCTTGAGTAGAGCTGGTCTTTGCAATCCTTATGCTCCCAGTATTTTTTGATGTGGATGCACCATTTCTACAACCACTATTGCATGACCCACATGATGAGATAGGAGACGCAGCCACTCCCTTGAGCTTTTCATCTTTGACCCCAACTGCAGGCATCACACATGGTGGCTTGATGACGATTTTGGGCTTCTCAACTTTAATTCCACTTGAAGATGCATCACTGGATGATCCTAAGCCTTTGAATTTGGAGGCAAATGAGGGCAGTTCGTATCCGTATCCTTGCTCTTGATCGAACATAGACCCAGAAGTCATAAATATCTTCCCCTCAGGCCTTGCTGTCATAATCATCTTCTCCCGTTTCACTTCATCAACAACCTTGAAATAAACAGTATCAATTTTAGGATACTGTTTCAACTTCTTCTCAGAAAAAGGAGCTTTCACCTTTTCTTGTTTCCCATCATTAACTCCCTTTAAACCTGTACCTGCACCTTCAGAATTGGAGTTATGACAACTGTTGTAATTTTGACACTCACATCATCTTTGGACACATCCTCAATAGTCACTTCAGATGCACCCCTTTCATCACTTTCAGTTTCAGTAGTGTCTTTAGCCGATCCTTTGCCATAAGTCATGGTTGACTCATTGTCTAATTCTTCTTGGGTCATTGGCGTCGTCCCGACCAAGACGCTATCAACTGGAGGAGCAGCTTCTTTATATCCAGACCCAGATCTATCAACTTGATTTTCATCAATTAACAGTCCCACTATATCTCTAGAAACTGGTGGAGGAATGATACTATTTAGAACCTCAGATTTTTCTATCCCACACCCAGCTTTATCTCTTCCAACCTGACCAGTCACAATCGCACAAGATAAGGATTTACCGGTTTCCATCGTATGTTTATTTCTCATTTGATTGGTGTCATATTTGACAATTAGTTCATCATATTTATGCTGCAAATCGACTAATTGCTATTTCAACTTAGACACTTCTATCTTGGAGCGATCATATAAGATGGTGTTTTCAGTGGCTAGGTCGTAATATTTTTGAATATCTTCTTTCTGAGCTTTCACCTTCTCTTCGCTCTTTTTGCATCTACCCTTGAATGAGCTGGTGGCACATTGTGCATCAAATAATTCTCTTTCCAAATTTGTCCGAATCTGTCTAAGAGCAGGAATTAGACGAGTACATGTTGGATTGGAACATACTGGTGTTTTAGTCTTGTCAACTTCATCCACAATTGCATGATGCATTTTCTGGTCATCATTATCATTTATGTCATAAGCTTTGCACAAAGCATTCCAGAGAACTTCAGCAGACTGGCATTTTTTGAATTCTTTAGCAATTTCTAGAGATAAGGCCATGTTGATAGTTGCATAGGCCTCTTTATCTTTTCTAATTCTTTCCCTGTCATTATCAGAAAATTCATTCTCAGTTTTAGATTCCCATATTTTAGGTCCTGTAAGATGTATCGGCTTGAAAGGACCATCCACCACGGATCTCCACAACTCCGCACTTTTCAAATAGTTTCTGAAACTACATTTCCAATCTTGAAAGTTGTCAGGAGAGAGCAAACGAGGAGGACATGTAGGATTACTGCATTACTGTTTTCCGGAGCTGCATTCGTGTCCGCAGGTCGCGCGGGCATCGCATTGTTTTTCAGGAATTTTAACGAAATTCGCACCCCCCTGCGCGCGGGTAGATGCTAGAGTAAAACATAACATAAGAACTTAATATGCCATGAATGTTTGAATATATAAACTAACTATGTTTTTGTTCTCATACCAATGTGGGACAAAGTATATGAAAAAAAAATTGAGATTTGTTTGTTGATTTTAGAATCCCATTCAGATGTCCAACCAAACAGGTCTTTACTGGTTCAGCACTTACTGGTTCAGAGTGTCTTATTCAATCAGACATCTTAGTGGTTTTGCACTTAATAAAATAGATGCTGCCAAACAGCCCCTTAGTCTCTTTGTGGTCATCTTCTTAGCAGGAATGCATTCCCAGCACCACCATCTTAGAAACAAACCGAAGTAGTTTGCATCTACTATCTCATATGGCCTGAGCCTTCAAGGAATTGTGTCCAGGAGACTGTAGAATAACCACTTAAGATAACTCCTATGCAGCAGCCTTAATTCAATTGTTGCAAAGAGTCTTATTGTGTTGCTTTCTTTCCTTTCAATAACCAGCTCATGTGTGTCTCCACTGTAATACCAACACCTTATAGGATTGCTAACCTGATCACCAGTTATTTTCTTTGTGTTTAGTTCCTTGCTGATGCTTTTGTACATGATCTTATGAGGGACCACAACTCTTTTTTTCTGGACTTTTTATATTTCTTCTCCTCTTTCTCTAAATGGTGGCTAGAGCTTGCATTGTAGATGGAGTTTATTTTATCTTCAGCATCCCTCCCCACATGATCATTTGTGTGGTTAATCAACTTTCTTCATCTTAGTTGTGTCAGCTCCCAGGAGAACAAGTTTAGAAGATCTCTTACTGTAGCAAAGAACTGCACAAATCCATTTCTTCGTTTAACAATAAATACCTTGAACTCCGGATCATACTTCCAACCGAGAATTTTCATCCCATAATCTGATTCAACGTTGGGGGGCATATCTCTAAGATTCTTAGCAGTGAATTGCACCAAAGCTTTTCGATAAGGTGCCATTTCCTTCCAATCGTCAACTAAAGTAGGGGCTTCTTTCTTTCGATGTTCCTCAACCCTCCTTGCTTCCCATTCATTCAGTTGTCGCTTGACTTTCTTATTTTCTTCAATTATGTGATTTTTGACCATTGTTCGAAGACCAGGAAGTTGCTTTCTAATGTAGCTCTTGCGGGCATAACCTTTCCTATCTAGAAGTCTTTCATTTCTTTCTTGGTCATACAGTTGACACCAAGCATAGCTGTATTGGGACTAGGAGGAGGTGAAATATGATCAAAGATCCTTGGAGGAGGAGGCATGTACTGTGCGTGCATTTCATGGTTCTTTTCCCTTAGGTTGTCATTGAATTGCACGAACTCAAACTTTTGATCTGTGTCAGCAAAAGGATTCGCTCTGGGATCGTTTAGCTTTCGGCAAGCTTGTAGTTATAGAGATGGTTCTCCATATCTTGCTTGTCGGTATACAGTTCAACCAGCTGGGCATCCGAAAGAGTCATCAAGTAGGATAGAGGTATGCCTCGAGGAATGAGTTCTCAAACATAATTGGCTATCAATGAGGTGTCAGACGGAGCAACATTATTTCCAGTAAGGTTAGGGATTATTCTTATGCGTGGTTCTCTCGCCTCATCATTATTTGGTTCAGTTGGCTCAAAATGCTCAGATCCAGGACCAATTATGTCTTGAGGACGACTGCCATCTTGTAGTTGTTTGATGGCTTGTTCCATAGCAAGCAGATTTGGTGTTATTTCTCACTCCATTTCTTCTCTAGAGAGTCTATGAGCTTCATATTTCTTCCTCTGCTTTTCCATTTCTTGCTCATGTACTTCTTTAGGAGTCAACTTCTTCTTTCCTTTGTCAGGGTTGCTAGAAGGCCTGACTTCTTTAGCAGTACCTGAAACAATTGTAGTTGGACCACCGCCTGTACTTTGGACGGGATCAACTGGAATGGATTCAGCAGCAGCACCAGTGGTGGTTGAGGCAGGCTCAGAAGCATGAACTTCTCCTTCTTGAGTAACCTCTCTTTCTTCAGTATGATGAACTAGTGAAGATATTGGTAACATATAGGCATAATCTTGCATTTGAGGCTCACTAAACACATGCTCAGATCTCAGAGGAGTTATAGCTAAGATATCAGTCGGCTCGTCCTTGATCTCATAGATGATTTCCTCGTCATATTCATCATCAGTAGTGAATTCCAGATTTCTTAAGTTTGTTGTGCTGGAGTTATAGATAAGATTATTTAGATGAATTCCAGATTTATTAAGCTTCTCTGGCTTCTTCATTTTCTTTAGTAACAACTAAACCGCTTTGGCTGCTGGTGTCAGTAGCGAGGGTGTTTGCATAAAACACACGAAACGCATTTCTCCCAAGATCTAGAAATTCAAGATCAACATGCATGTGCTTTAGTTGTTCTGAAATATCAGAGATAACACTTACAGGCATTTCAATGCTTATTGGCTGTCCTACTAGACGAGCCAATTGAAGTTGCAATTAAAGTTCAGGAATTACATGAGGTACATTTGGTTCTCCCAATGTTATAGCAAGAGTCTCTCCTGAAGATGATTGATTTGCTTCAAGTGCAGTACTTGAGAATCTTGGTAGCTTGAGGTTCTCGGGAGGTGGCACCAAGCTTATGACGGACTGATATATTTCATCTTCATCTTCTCCACATGGTTCATCATTTAAGAAGGAGTCACAAAAAGAAATGTCAACATCAGACTCGAAAGATTCATCATCATCTGATGGGAAATCAGCAAGATGAGTGTCATCTACATCTTGTTTTGTGACAACAATAGAAGATTTGGTTCTAGATTCTTTGCCAGCTTGCCTTAAACTTGGCTGTTTATTTGGTTGAACTTTTTCAGTGGAGGGGGCCTGGTCTATCATATGTACATCACCAAGACTTGCATTTCTACTGCCACCCACATCATCATCATTAGCTCTGGCAGTTTGATTATTTTGTAGAGCTTCAGTCAATAACCTCGTTAGTCTTTTAGTTTCCTCAGCTAGCTCTCTTATTTTCTCATTACCTTTGAGAAGCTCTTGATCTTGTTCTTTGATCCTATCATTAGCTTCTTTAAGCTTATCAGCAACAAGTGTATTGGAGATTCCAAGATTTCTCTCCATAATCAACTCTTGATGAACCACAGAGGTGTCTGCCCCAGATACAATTTCTTGAGTAGGAGAAGTAGGCATTGGCTGAGACTCTGCTTGAATGGACAGATCTTGACTTGTGATGGTATTGTTAGCAGTTGTGTCCATGTCTTGAATAGTTACTTCAACAGCGGTGATGGGAGCTTATTGAATAATTTACTATATAGTATTATCTAGTTCGGGTTGAACAGATGATTGCACGACAGCAGCAGTTCCATATCCAGAGGTTGGACCTCTTCTTATTTCAAGTTTCTTTCGTTCTTGAGCATACTTTGATCTTCATTTCCCTTTTGTATAAAGGCACAACACTTCCACCCTCAAATACGAGAAAGGCGGATTTGGGCTCAAGTGAATCGGATTTTGAAGAATCGGTTGATATGTCATCGTGTGCTTACTTTGACCTTATTTTCTTTTGTCTATTCTGACTCGATGCTTCAAGTTGTTCACTAACTTTTCTTTTTTCTCTTGTCTTTCGTTTCTTTCTTTTAGGACCCCTAGCATTAGAAATGATAGAATCGGAACCAGAGTCTGATCCAGGTTGGAATCTTGAACCAGATTCGGGTTTGGATCTAGGTGCATCTGAATTATTGTCAGCATTATTTCCAGATGCATCGGCTTCATTAACAGACTCTTCAATTTCATCTTCCGATTTTTCTGATTCGGTAGCATATTTGGTTGAACCTTTATCTTCATGTTCTAAATGCATAGGATCATTATGAATGGGATAGTTGATTGGATGACCATCTTGGAGATTTGTTGCGTTATTCTCATGTTCAGTAGCATTGATATCTGCCATATTAGCATCAGCATCGTCATTCCTTGATTTTCATCCATGTCTTCCTCGACTTCAGTTCCCTCAATCATGTTCGGGAAGAATAGATTTTCCGGTCCATTATCATGACCCAACCGGTAATGAGTGTAGGAACCGGGCATCATCCTCCTAGGAACCAAGCATGGCTCCGTCTTATGCAGATTCATATAATAATGATCAAGGATTGCTTGTATGAATTTAGGTTACATCAAGAACTTCTCTAATTTTCCAGTGGGATGTAAGTTGTAGTCTATCCATTTGATTATTTTTCTAGAGAGGTTGAAACCAGCACTAGATGCCAAACCATGTAGTGCCCAGGCTGTTTCTTACACCTCTAGTTATCTGGGAAAAACTTCTCATTAGTCTGTAACATCCCAAGATTCAGGTAATTGCGTAACTTATAGTTAATACTAATACTATGCTTATATATTACGCGTTTAACAAGTTAAAAGATTAGGGAATACGTATTTATATGTTATACGTGCTACATATAAGTTATATGTATATATGCATAAGGATATATGTGAATACGTAGTTGCAAGGTTAAGAAATGGATAAATACATGATGATATACGTGATTAGAATTATCATTTGATGTATCTCGAGAGTTAGAAATAATTAGGAAAATATCCTAATATGTTTTAGGACTTAAAATGAAAGATATATTAAAGTATAAGGGTTAGAAAGGCACCAAACCAAAGCATAAGGGCTGAAAACGAAAATATGGGGCTGCTGGGTAGCTCGCGTATCGCGAAGGGGGATGCCGGGGTTTGGCGCGATACGCGAGGGGTTCCTGTGTCGGCCAGATTCGACCTTATCCACTTCAGCCGCCATTTTGAGCCTTGACACGTGTCAAAACCGGTCCTTAGTCACCATGGGACGTGTCTACACCATATTTAACACCCCATACTATAAATAGAAGCCTTAAGTCATAGGATTTCATTGCTAGTTCATAAATCAAAGCTTAGAAAACCCCAAAAACTCTCAAGAACGTGCATAGCTTGAAATCGGTTGATCCAGGAGGTATTAGAAGCTACTTTTCTGTAGTGGGTCGTTATTAGGTATGTATTATAAAAGCCCTCAATCAATTTCATGATTCATAACATCTAGATATGCTTTTTAGAAAAGATCCGAAATTAGGGTTCTTGAGCATGATTCTTCAAAATTGAGGAATCTATTTGGAATTAAGGTCTGATTTTTGGAATGTAAGCTTAAAATAACATGTTTTAAGAAAGCCCTAAGTTTATTTCATGATTTGAAAAGGTTTGGTATGATTTTGAGAAACGGGTCAAAGTTAGGGTTTTCTAGATGTTGTTTTGCTAAAATTGAATGATTGGGATTGAATTAAGATCCCATCTTTTGAAGTATATCATAAAATGATATTATGAACAGAAGCCCTAAGTTTATTTGGTAATAAAAAGAGTTTTGATGATAGTTTCAGAACTACGTCAAAATTAGGGTTTTGAAAGATGATTATCGAGTATTGGACTATCTATAAGGAATTGGGAGTTGGTTTTTGGTATTAGAACATGTTTTAAGAAATCCTTAAGTTAGTTTCATGTTTAAAGAAGGGTTGGTATGGTTTCACCATGTTGGTTTATCAAGAACAAGTAAACCAAGAACAAGAACATAAACATTGGTGTTTTGATCATAGTAATTCCGCCTCCTGGTCGTGATAACGCCTATACGGTCGGTCATGATCATCACCACACTAAAACACAAATATGGGTGATATCTCATAGTAATCCCGACTCCTGGTCGTGAGAACGCCTATACGGTCGGTCATGAGAATCACTCATCAAATGCATAAAGGCTTGGACAAGGGTAATGATATTCAACAAAAGAACATATTTTTAAATATAATAAGTATATATAAGATCAATTGTGATAATTAGTAAAATATACCGAGCTATTCGGGTACTTAGAAGTTCGTGCAGACCGGAAGGGTAAGCGCCTGTACACTGGGGTTTCTGGCATAGCGAGGGTGTCGCATAAATCCCAAATGGGACCTGGCATCCCTCACTGGGTGATCTCGGAGTGAGCGTTTACTTATAGGAATGCGCGTCTTCATATTATAATTAGAAAAGTCATATTGACTATAAAGGACATTTTGGTCATTTTAACCTCTGAGAAAGTATAGTCTTAGGATTATAGAACATAGAAGATGTTTATAATATAAAGCCTTGAATTAATACAACCCGATACACGATTAGGTTTGGATCGAGGCCTTTAGTGAAGATTCTGCCTGAGATTATTCGAGTAAAAGGGCAAAGGTGAGTCTTTCTCTCACTGGGCAATTACTTTTATGAAACGGAATGTGTTGTTCTGTATTAAATTGTATATTTGACTACCATTAGTATCTATAAACGTTGAGGCCTGAAGGGTTAGATACGATCTTGGAAGAGGGCCCATGTGACACGTACAAATAGGTAGTATGTATACAGATACACCTAGTTACCTGGACGATCATTCCCGATCCTGATTCTGTGATCCCTGCCATGGATATACATGTTTATATGATGCTGAGTCAACATTTAATTACATATGAACTGCTACGTTTATGAAACTCACCAGCATTATGCTGAGCCCCAAATGTTGTCTTTTTCTTTTGGACGCACATCTTAGGTACCATGTAGTAGCAGATAGCTAGACATGGATGGGACGAGGAAGAAGCTAGTATAGAAGTCTGAATTTTGGTTGGACGAAGACATAGACTTCTAGTTTCAAATAAGAACTTCAATGTTGTATTATCTTTGTAATTTGTAGATCCTACAACTTTTGTTATGAATAAAGTTGAAAGACTTCCGCTGTAAACTTTGATTAGTGCCATGTGCTTTCTTTTATTCGATGCGTAACACTCCCTAGTGCTTATCCTGGGATGCGGGTGTTACAAGTTGGTATCAGAGCACTGGTTTAAGAGAACTAGGTACAAGATAGTATCTGGACTTAAACTAAGATAGACCCCTTGAGATAAGCTACTTGATTAAGATAGGATAACCGGATTTGATATACCATGAAAGAAGATGACTTGAACATTCTAAGTATAACAGATAAGCTATGACATCTGGCCAATGTGATATCTGATTTGTCTGTACTATTTTGTTCATATCATAATCTGATATTGGGATATTGATACTTGTTATCCTTAAATATAGGTACTAACTATGGTTAGAGGAATACGTGGTAGACCGCCAATTAATAGGATGCAAATTGGGAACGGGGAGCCTGAAAATAATGCCAACCCTGGACCGTATGCTGAGCCACAATTCCAGGCCGCTATAGCTCAAGCTATCCGAGATGCATTGCCAACCATAATTGCTGAAATAAGGCAAAATGAAGGTGGTGGAAATGGTAATGGTGGCGGACAGCCAGAGCTAGGTGCTGGAGGTGCAGATGCGGAACCCAAGCCACCTAGAGGTTGTACTTACAAAACCTTTAAGAGTTGTGATCCTCCAAAGCTAGAAGGTAAACGTGATGCTATGGCTACCTTCCAGTGGATCCGGGAGATGGAAGCGGCAATTGACATTAGCGGGTGTACTGATACACAAGCTGTTCAATACGCTACCTACACGTTTAAGTCTGAAGCATTGTACTGGTGGGACAATGTTAAAATAGCGAAGGGTCGTGAAGAAATTGCTACGATGACATGGAACCAACTGAAGGTGTTGGTATTGGCGAAATTTGGTCCTACAATCGAGAAGGACAAACTAGAGAGGGAATTTCTGCAGTTGCAAGCAGGGGATATGACCCATTGTCAATTTGTGAAGAAATTTGACGAGATGGCACGATTGCTTCCTGAACATGTTGATACGGAAGAAAAGAGGCTGAAAAGGTTTATACAAGCATTACCACCTCGTATCCGACAACCAGTCAAGATGGCTGCTCCTCGAACCTATGAAGCGGCAATTGATCTAAGTGCAATTGCATATGAGGAGGAAGGCCTGGTGACTGCTGAAAGGAAAAGGAAATGGGAAGATGAAGGAAAACATAGTTCGAGGTCTGGTAGGAAGGTACCAAGGCGTGAAGGGAATAATAAGAACCGCCAAGATAAAAATAACAGGACAAGTTATCAATGTCAGAGATGTCCTTAAGCAAATCACCTTTCAAGAAATTGCCCGAAGATACAATGTTATAATTGTGGGGAATTTGGACATATCCGCCCTAACTGTAAGAAGCCTATGCAGCACAAGCAGGTGGATAATCAGAACAAGGCTAAGGGTCGTGTGTTTGTCTTGGATGAAGCTAGAGATAACACCATAACCAGTACGTTTCGTTGTCAATAACATATATGCTAGAGTTCTATTCGATACCGGAGCAAATAGAAGTTTTATGACCAATGCATTAGTGCCTTATATAAAACTTGTGCCCCAAATTCTAGATCCTGCATATATAGTACAAACGGCTAGTGGTGAACAACATAGGATTACCCAGGAATTTAGGGATTGTATTATAAACCTACTTGATACGGAATTCCTAGTTAACCTGATGCCGACCACTTTAAGTGAATACGATGTTATTTTGGGGATGGACTGGCTAAACAAGAATTGCGCGTGTCTCGATTGTGAAAGCAAGACAGTGACAATACGAAAGCCCGATGGAAAGGAATTGCTAGTCCATGGCGATGATGCCAATTCCAAGATTGGGATCATTTCCGCCATGAAAGCAATGAAGCATTATCAAAAGGGATGTCTTTTGATTCTGGCAAATGCAGTAGAGGTGAAAAAGGAGAAAACGGTCAATGAAATTCCGGTGGTTAATAACTTCTTGGATGTCTTTCCAGAAGATTTACCCGGACTTCCACCTGATCGTCAGATTGAGTTTCATATCGAGTTGATACCGGGTGCTAAGCCGGTAGCAAAATCCCCTTATCGATTAGCTCCTTCAGAAATGCAAGAACTCATGAAGCAGATCAATGAATTGATGCAAAAAGGATTTATCAGGCCAAGCACATCACCATGGGGGCACCTGTATTATTCGTTAAAAAGAGGGACGGTTCAATGCGTATGTGCATTGACTACCGGGAATTAAACAAGTTAACCGTCAAGAATAAATATCCTTTGCCAAGGATAGACGACTTGTTTGATCAATTGCAAGGTGCCAATTATTTTTCCAAAATTGATCTTCGATCAGGGTACCATCAATTGAAAGTAAAAGAGGAAGATATTTCAAAGACTGCCTTCCGAACGCGTTACGGTCACTATGAATTTCTAGTTATGTCCTTTGGACTAACAATGCCCCGGCAGCATTCATGGACCTAATGAATAGAGTATGTAAACCATACTTAGACAAATTTGTTATTGTTTTCATCGATGATATACTTATTTATTCTAAGAATTCAGATGATCACGCCAGACATCTGAATATGGTTTTAGAAACTCTGCGACAAGAGAAACTGTATGCTAAATTTTCTAAATGTGACTTTTGGAAAAGGGAAGTCCAATTCCTGGGTCATGTTATTAATGAGAAAGGTATACATGTTGATCCTGCAAAAATAGAAGCAGTGATGAAATGGGAAGCACCAAAGAATCCTAGCGAAATCAGAAGTTTCCTGGGATTAGCTGGATATTACAGAAGGTTCGTCAAAAACTTTGCAAAGATTGCTTCACCTTTAACTTCTTTAACACAGAAGTCGGTTAAATTTAATTGGGGACCGAAGCAAGAAGTGGCATTTCATTATCTGAAGCAAAAACTTAGTAGTGCTCCAATTTTAGCTCTTCCAGAACGGAATGACGATTTTGTGATTTATCGTGACGCTTCTCGGAACGGGCTAGGGTGTGTGTTGATGCAAAGGGATAAAGTTATCGCCTATGCTTCAGGACAACTACGAGTTCATGAGAAGAATTATACCACGCATGATCTCGAGCTTGGTGCCATAGTGTTTGCTTTAAAGATTTGGAGGCACTATCTATATGGTACTAAGTGCGTGATATATACAGATCACAAAAGCCTTCAACACGTTTTTAGTCAGAAAGAGTTAAACATGAGACAAAGAAGGTGGATGGAATTAATCAATGATTATGATTGTGAAATCAAATACCATCCAGGTAAGGCAAATGTAGTAGCAGATGCCTTAAGTCGGAAGAACAGGATCAAACCAATTAGGGTAAAAGCATTAAGGATTAATGTTATGATCGATTGGAAATATCAGATTAAAGAAGCTCAGATAGATGCATTAAAAGAAGAAAATATTAAAGCTGAAAGAATGTTAGGAAAACAAGGCTTGCTAACCAAAGGAACCAATGAAATCCTTAGGTTTGGTCAGAGGATTTGGATTCCTAAGTTGGGGGATATTCAAGGAAAGGTTTTGGATGAAGCCCATAAGTCCAAGTATACGATGCACCCTGGAGCAAACAAGATGTACCAAAATATTAGGAACCAGTTTTGGTGGACTAATATGAAGAGGTCAATTGCTCAGTACACTAAGAAATGTTTAACTTGTCTTCAAGTTAAAACTGAGCACCAAAAACCAGGTGGTCTATTACAAAAGATAGAATTACCCATTTGGAAGTGGGATCAAGTAACAATGGATTTTGTTACAAAGTTGCCTAAGACTCGTAAAGGGTATAATGCTATTTGGGTTATAGTTGACAGACTAACCAAGACAGCACACTTTATCCCAATTGATGAAAGCTACCCAATTGAAACACTGGCAAAGTTATATATCGAAAAGATTGTAAGTAAACATGGCATACCTTTATCTATTATTTCTGATAGGGATAGCCGATTTACTTCAAGATTTTGGGCGAGTTTTCAAAAGTCTCTTGGAACAAAGATCAATTTAAGTACCGCATATCACCCTCAGACTGATGGTCAGAGTGAGCGTACAATTCAAACTCTAGAAGATATGTTACGGGCATGTATAATTGATTTTGGTGGTAGCTGGGACTGTCATTTACCTTTGATAGAATTTTCCTATAATAACAGTTACCATTCCAGTATTAAGGCAGCACCTTTTGAAGCCTTATATGGAAGGAGATGCAGAACTCCTATTTGTTGGACAGAAGTAGGAGAGAATCAGTTGACTAACACAGAAGTTATTCTGGAAACGACTGATAGTATCCAACAGATATACGAGAAAAATTAAAAGCTGCCCAAGATCGACAGAAGAGTTATGCTGATCGAAGAAGGAGGCCTTTGGAGTTCCAGGTTGGAGATTTCGTGATGTTAAAAGTTTCACCTTGGAGAGGTGTTATTCGGTTTATCAAACGTGGAAAGTTAAGTCCAAGATATATCGGGCCATATAAAATCATCGCAAAGGTTGGATCTCTTGCTTATACGTTGGAATTACCAGAGAAGTTCAGAAACATTCACAATACATTTCATGTATCACATCTCCGTAAATGTTTAGCTGACCCAACTCAAGCAGTGCCATTAGATGATATACAAGTCAATGATAAGCTAAAGTTTTCTGAACAACCAATAAAGATTCTCCAAACCCAGGAAAAGAAATTAAGAAAGAAGGTTATCCCACTAGTGTTGGTACAATGGAAGGGTCAGAAAGGACCAGAGCAAACGTGGGAATTAACCGACGAAATGAAAACAAAATACCCTCACCTGTTTAAATGATATTCAAATTTCGAGGACGAAATCCTTTTAAGGAGGGGAGTGTTGTAACATCCCAAGATTCAGGTAATTGCGTAACTGATAGTTAATACTAATACTATGCTTATATATTACGCGTTTAACAAGTTAAAAGATTAGGGAATACGTATTTATATGTTATACATGCTACATATAAGTTATATGTATATATGCATAAGGATATATGTGAATACGTAGTTGCAAGGTTAAGAAATGGATAAATACATGATGATATACGTGATTAGAATTATCATTTGATGTATCTCGAGAGTTAGAAATAATTAAGAAAATATCCTAATATGTTTTAGGACTTAAAATAAAAGATATATTAAAGTATAAGGGTTAGAAAGGCACCAAACCAAAGCATAAGGGCTGAAAACAAAAATATGGGGCTGTTGGGTAGGTCGCGTATCGCGAAGGGGGATGCCAGGGTTTGGCGCGATACTCGAGGGGTTCCTGTGTCGGCCAGATTCGACCTTATCCACTTCAGCCGCCATTTTGAGCCTTGACACGTGTCAAAACCGGTCCTTAGTCACCATGGGACGTGTCTACACCATATTTAACACCCCATACTATAAATAGAAGCCTTAACTCATAGGATTTCATTGCTAGTTCATAAATCAAAGCTTAGAAAACCCCAAAAACTCTCAAGAACGTGCATAGCTTGAAATCGGTTGATCCAGGAGGTATTAGAAGCTACTTTTCTGTAGTGGGTCGTTATTAGGTATGTATTACAAAAGCCCTCAATCAATTTCATGATTCATAACATCTAGATATGCTTTTTAGAAAAGATCCGAAATTAGGGTTCTTGAGCATGATTCTTCAAAATTGAGGAATCTACTTGAAATTAAGGTCTGATTTTTGGAATGTAAGCTTAAAATAACATGTTTTAAGAAAGCCCTAAGTTTATTTCATGATTTGAAAAGGTTTGGTATGATTTTGAGAAACGGGTCAAAGTTAGGGTTTTCTAGATGGTGTTTTGCTAAAATTGAATGATTGGGATTGAATTAAGATCCCATCTTTTGAAGTATATCATAAAATGATATTATGAACAGAAGCCCTAAGTTTATTTGATTAAAAAAAGAGTTTTGATGATAGTTTGAGAACTACGTCAAAATTAGGGTTTTGAAAGATGATTATCGAGTATTGGACTATCTATAAGGAATTGGGAGTTGGTTTTTGGTATTAGAACATGTTTTAAGAAATCCTTAAGTTAGTTTCATGTTTAAAGAAGGGTTGGTATGGTTTCACCATGTTGGTTTATCAAGAACAAGTAAACCAAGAACAAGAACATAAACATTGGTGTTTTTATCATAGTAATTCCGCCTCCTGGTCGTGATAATGCCTATACGGTCGGTCATGATCATCACCACACTAAAACACAAATATGGGTGATATCTCATAGTAATCCCGCCTCCTGGTCGTGATAACGCCTATACGGTCGGTCATGAGAATCACTCATCAAATGCATAAAGGCTTGGACAAGGGTAATGATATTCAACAAAAGAACATATTTTTATATATAATAAGTATATATAAGATCAATTGTGATAATTAGTAAAATATACCGAGCTATTCGGGTACTTAGAGGTTCGTGCAGACCGGAAGGGTAAGCGCCTGTACACTGGGGTTTCTGGCATAGCGAGGGTGTCGCATAAATCCCAAATGGGACCTGGCATCCCTCACTGGGCGATCTCGGAGTGAGCGTTTACTTATAGGAATGCGCGTCTTCATATTATAATTAGAAAAGTCATATTGACTATAAAGGACATTTTGGTTATTTTAACCTCTGAGAAAGTATAGTCTTAGGATTATAGAACATAGAAGATGTTTATAATATAAAGCCTTTCATTAATACAACCCGATACACGATTAGGTTTGGATCGAGGCCTTTAGTGAAGATTCTGCCTGAGATTATTCGAGTAAAAGGGCAAAGGTGAGTCTTTCTCTCACTGGGCAATTACTTTTTTGAAACGGGATGTGTTGTTCTGTATTAAATTGTATATTTGACTACCATTAGTATCTATAAACGTTGAGGCCTGAAGGGTTAGATACGATCTTGGAAGAGGGCCCATGTGACACGTACAAATAGGTAGTATGCATACAGATACACCTAGTTGCCTGGACGATCATTCCCGATCCTGATTCTGTGATCCCTGCCATGGATATACATGTTTATATGATGCTGTAGTCAACATTTAATTACATATGAACTGCTACGTTTATGAAACTCACCAGCATTATGCTGAGCCCCAAATGTTGTCTTTTTCTTTTGGACGCACATCTTAGGTACCATGTAGTAGCAGATAGCTAGACATGGATGGGACGAGGAAGAAGCTAGTATAGAAGTCTGAATTTTGGTTGGACGAAGACATAGACTTCTAGTTTTAAATAAGAACTTCAATGTTGTATTATCTTTGTAATTTGTAGATCCTACAACTTTTGTTATGAATAAAGTTAAAAGACTTCCGCTGTAAACTTTGATTAGTGCCATGTGCTTTCTTTTATTCGATGCGTAACACTCCCTAGTGCTTATCCTGGGATGCGGGTGTTACATAATTTTTCATTTGAACCTACCGATTGATGTCCTTCATATCCCATCATGAGGACCGTGTCTTGCCATTGAGCCTTTGGGAAAGAATCTGGGCATAGTGTATCCTTCAACTGTAGCACTTCTCGGACCTTTTCCTCATTTATTTCAACAAACGTATCTTGAACCCTCGATCTGATGGATTTGAAACCATCGTCAGCAACAAATGTGTTAGCATTGTACCTCACCCGATTTGTGCTAATAACATGTGTTTGGTCCACTTAGATCCGAGAATCTCACATGTACAAGATCAAACGAGGTGGAATTCAAGTTTGATCAAGAAGCTCAAAACACAATCAATGAAGAACACGAAGAAGAGAATATATAATTCTCAATGTTTATTGCTATTTCAAGAACTCAAAGATTACACTACGTCAAAAAGTGGCTTCGGCCACGGTTTTTTTATGCATAGCCACTGTTTTGTAAAAAACGTGGCCAAAGGTAAGAAATACTAGTTTTAGCCACACATATTTGTACCCGTGGCTAAATATATAGCCTTTGGACCCTTTTAGCCATGTATTTTTTGTTTATGTGACAACAACAATCAGGTGCAGTGGCTTTAGCCAATGTTTTACAAAAACATGTGGCACTTATTTGTCATGCTTTAAAAAGAGTGGTGAAATGCACCAAACGGCCACGGAATTTTTATGATTTATAATTCGTGTGAGCAAAAAGGAATGTATGGCCACGCTTAAATAATGTTGTGTGACGGAAGAGTAGATTTTATTACTTAGTAAATTAAAAGAAAACAAAACTATTAAGTATATATTATGCGTGGCTAAATGTGTGCAATGACCACGGTTTTTACTTAGTTATGTGGCTAAAAGCTAGTACATATGGCCACTGTAATTAGGTTGTGTGACTAAATAGTAGGTGTGAGTGACAAAAATCTATTACCTATGGCACATATATTAACCGTGACTAAATGATAGGTTGTGAGTGACAAAAATCAATATTATGGTCACGGTAAAATATTAAACGCGTGGTGAAAAAGAGACGATTTGTTTCCCTCTAAAACAACGCGCTTTTTTTCAATTTTACCAATTCGAGCGGGTTAAAATCTGCTACCCTATATATCATCATCATTGTTATTTTCCTTTACCGCCATCCCTTTCTTGATCTCAAATTCTCTACACCAATTCGTTTACACCAAGTCTGGTATCTAATGGCCGATAATCAACGCTCCCTTAATTACTGGTATGTGAAGAATAACCGTATTTTTTTTGGTTTACAGTAACAGGAGAAGAAGATCCTTCAAGTCCCACAAATCTGTGATTAAACACAAAGATGATCCTGAGGCAACTCCATGCGCAGAAGATTCCTGATTGTTTTGCCTACTTTGTTGAGGCAACGAAATTATTCCGTGTCCTTGATACAAAATTCAATGAATTTGAATCCGAAGAAGATGAAGAAGATGATCAAGAAGATGAAGAAGATGAAGAAGATGATCAAGAAGATGAAGAAGATGAAGAAGATGATGATGATGATCATGATGATGAAGATGCAAGTTCAGGATACATATCCGAAGATTGCAGTGATCCGGATTATTAATTAATGGATGTTTATGTTTAATTATGAACAAATTAAGAACAGTATTTTATATGTTTATTTAGTTATGATATTAGTAGTTATAATTGAATATATGATGGTTATATATGTTTATCATGTTTGATTATCTTGTGATATGGCCACTCATATTAAACATTGGTTGCGTGACAAATTATGACAAATGGTCACGGTATATTAATTTTAGGTGGCTAAAAGAAGAATACCAACAGTGTACGGCGCTTGTAATCATTACTATTTCATTTACTTTTTCATTTACTTTATCTTTCAAATCTCCATCTACCACGCCCCTCAAGTATCGATATATACTTAATTATCTCTGTATCAGTTTTCATCATCATCTCCACCATGACCCTTTTCTCCCAGTCTTTCTCTCTGTTTTTGTCCATCATCGCCATTAAAAAATGTGGAATTGGCGTCATCCGTATGTGAAAAACGGTAAGTTATCATCTTCACCACTGAAATTCGATTGAAATTTTCGTCTCAGATTTGGTAATTTTTTCTTGTGCAGGGAAAGATTGCACTCTGTATCTCTTGCGAGCAGATTTTAAGTTATTGTGGAAACCATGGAGACGAGGAGTCTCTAATGGTTCATACAAATGCTTTACTGAGAGCAGATTTTAAGTTATTGTATAATTTTATAACAGTCAGCAGTAAGGGCACATGTTGAGGTTTGCAGCACTTGTATTCTTCAGGTGCTTCTCTCCCTTTTGGCCCCACGAGCCTGATTTTTCTTCGGCCACTTCTTCTCCCTTTTGGCCCCATGAACCCGATTTATCTTCAGCCACGTCTTCACCATTTTTAGTTGATCATAAGCAAGTGCATGTGAGAAAGCAAAGAGGGACTTGTTCTCTCTTTTCACTTGATCAGAAGCAAGTGCATGTGAGAAGCAAAGAGGGATTTTTCTTCAGCTGCTTCTTCTCCCTTTTAAGTTAGTAGTTTTTCAGTTGTAATTTTATAGATCAATGTATTAATGGAATCATACCCTTTGGATTATGTGTGTAATTGTGTTTGTTAAAGTAGCAGTTGATTTTGTTTGTTTATTTTTGACTTTTATTGACTCTGGTTTGGTCAAAGAGAGGAGACCTGCAGGCACAATAAAAAAAAAGGAAACACTTGACTCAAAAGTAAGATCCATAATATTCCTAAATACATAAAGAAAAAAAAACCAAATATTGTTGATACTGTAATTTGCTAAGATTAAAAAACATTACAATGATCAATTAATCGTTTTTACGTAATATCATTCCAGTACAGTCAGCTTTTTGGTAAAGATTGTCACATGTATCTACGGGTGGCAATACATTATCGTTGTGAGGAAAAACTACCGTACTAAATTCTTCATTGGCATATTCTTCATAATAATCTCTGTAATTTCTGGGAGGTGTCATAAAGACAATATGTAGTTTTTTATCCAGCTGGTCTTTGAAGTAAAACAACTGTTGTGCTTGTGACGCGAAAATGAACGGGTCCTCCTTGTGACCTAGTCTTTTAAGGTTGACCAAAGTGTAACCAGGACTATCTTTTTTGACCACCTGTGTATTCTCAACCCACTCGCACATAAATAGAGGAATGCTTTTAATATGGTAATCTAGTAGCCATATCTCTTTTAAAACCCCATAGTAAGGTTTTTGTCCATAGGTTAATACCTCGTTAGAGATGTGCATGTCATTTACCTATACACCAACCCCGCTGTTCTGGTAAACCCTACCGTCTCGAGATTTTGTACGAAATGAATAGCCATTGATGTCATATACTTCATATTTCCTCACGCTTCTGTGCGGACCATGTGAAATCCACCTAAGGGTCTCTGATATAGTTTCTAGGGACTCCGCCATCTCTTTTTGAACCTGAAATTCATAGTAGGTTCATCAGGAGAGTTCATTAGGAATAGGAAGGTTATAGTTCTTCCAAAAATAAAATAAAGTTGTTCCGGACAACTCAGGTCAGTTGTTCCGGAAAGTTACAGTTCATCCGGAATTAAAACTATAAGAAAATAGTTTCAGTTCACCAGGAAGGTTATAGTTCATCCAGATAGAAAATAGAGTTGCGGACAACTCAGGTCAGTTGTTCCGGAAAGTTACAATTCATCCGGAATTAAAACTATAAGAAAATAGTTTCAGTTCACCAGGAAGGTTATAGTTCATCTGGATAGAAAACAGAGTTCTTCCGGACAACTCAGGTTAGTTGTTTAGGAAAGTTACAGTTCATCCGTAATTAAAACAATAAGCAAATTTAGCTGACCTTGTTGCGTAACCATTTACCAAATGTTGTGCTCTACTTCTTAGTCAGCTTATTTAGTCTACTACCGCGATGTTCCTTTTCCAAAAATTTCATGTGTTCTCTGCAATTACATGAATTGAAGTTATCTATAAAAAGTTTATAAATAATCAAACAGATCAAAAAAGGTTAATAATCTAAATTACTTACTCGATATAATGCTCAATTTCAGGCGTATTTAGCAACACATATAAATGCGCTTTCGATAGGAGCTCTAGAGAGACTTCAACTGATCTACCAGCTGACCCAGGACTTCCATCAGCACTGCTATGCTTTTTATTTGGAACACCAATAGTTGTGATGTTTTTTTGGTATTCGCTGAGAAACTCAATCGTTTCTTCTACAATGTTCTCCTCAGCAATGCACCCTTCTGGATAAGTTTTGTTTCTCACGTGGCCCTTAATTACCTTCATACACCTTTCAAATGGATACATCCATCGAAAGCATATTGGGCCACATAATTTTACCTCCCTACTAAGGTGCACCGTCAAATGAAGCATAACATCAAAAAATGATAGCGGGAAATATTTCTCAAGCTGGCATAGTGTGACACAAAGATCTGCTTCCAATTTATCTAGTTCTTTGACGTTGATCTCTTTGCTACATATTGATTTGAAAAAAAAAACAGAGCCTGATAATAGCATATCTTGTCGGTTCAGGCATGACTGACCTAATTGCAATTGGCAGAAACTGTTGCATCAGCATATGATAGTCATGTGACTTGAGCCCCACAAGTTTCTTGTCCTTTAGACTAACCAAACTAGAAAAGTTAAAACAATAACCTTGTGGAACCTTCAAGTTATACAACGTGTCATAAAACTTTTCCTTTTCATCTTTTTGTAAAGTGTAACACGATGCAGGAAGTACTATGTTGTTCTTGTTCTGTTTAGGCTGCAACTCTGGTCTTAACCCCAAAAAGTTCAGATCCTTTCTAGCATTCAGTCCCTCCTTTGTCTTTCCTGGAAGGTTGAGCAGAGTTCCAACAAGACTCTCAGCCACATTCTTTTCAATATGCATGAAATCAATGCAATGTTGGACACTATTATGTCTCTAATATCTAAGTCTTCGAAACCATATATTGAATTTCTTCCAATATGGTGGCTTCTCTTTGTTCTTTCTGTTTCTCTTATCAATCTTCCCCCCTCTTCCGGTTGAGGTCCCTGGGATTTCTGAATCAGTACACCTTAATCCCTTTCCCCATTTGTTATTGATATGTTGAACTTCGTTGTATACCTGTTCCCCGGTCATAGGAACTGCAGCATGTTTCAACTCTTGTTTACCATCGAAGGCCTCTGTTTGCTTTCGGAAGGCATGCGTATATGGTAGATATCTTCTGTGACCAGCATAACACTGCTTGGCTGAGAAAGGAAGCCTAATGCATTTAGTTTCTTCCCGACATACAACACAACCATGGAATCCACTTTACGTGCAACCACAAAGTGTACCAAGTGCTGGGTAATCATTAATTGTCCGTAAAACAACTGCACGCATAGTAAACTGTTCTTGCGCATAGTCATCATATGTTTCCACACCTGCCTCAAATAACAGCTCTAAGTCATCAATTAATGGTTCTAAAAACACATCAATATCGTTTCCAGGCGCTCCCGATATTAATAACGAAAGCATGATGAACTTTCTTTTCATACACAACCATGGTGGAAGGTTGTAAATGACAGATACAACCGGCCACACACAGTGATTTCTGTTGCCTCTATTCACGTCGACCCATCAGTTGAAATGCCAAGACGAAGACTTCTGGGATCGTCAGCGATTTCGGGATATCTGTCATCTATGGATTTCCATGCCAGTGAATTGGATGGGTGTCGTAGCACACCGGGTATTTTGGAACTGGTGGCATGCCATCTCAGATCTTCCGCTGTGGTTTTTACTTGAAACAGTCGTTTCAATCTTGGAATGATGGGGAAATACCACATTACCTTTGCAGGAGTATTGTTGATACCTGAAATGTGCGTCGTGTGAAGTATCAAACAAAGAATAAGATCAAGTCACATAATGATTGTATTCATGATATAGTCAACTGTGTTCCATGCAAAAAGAAATAAGAACGTTAAATCGTCTACCTTAAGGTCGATCTTTCGATACGCAGATAAGGCCTCGGATTTAACAAAATAAGAAAATAAAACAAGTTGAAATTGTATAACTCAACAACAATCAGGTCGGTACTCCCGTACACGCAGAGAAAGTCCGATGAGTTATACGAAACACCAAAGAAAATAAAGCAGAACGTCAAACGAACAACAATCAGGTCTGTCTTTCAACACGCAGAGAAAGTCCGATCGTTTGACAAAATAAAGAAAACCAAACAAATTTAAATCTTTGCAAAATGAACACATGTATACACAGTGACTTCTCATTTTATTTTTCACATATCTTTTTCTTGATATATCATGAGATATGCATCAAGATGTTGTCCACTAGGTCAAGCATCAGATTTAGTGTATATCACATTTGAATACTTTCTGATTTGCCGAACCTACATTGCACATCGATCAAATGGTCTTATGGCTTTTTCATCTATTTTATCCATGAGTCAGACAATGTCAACCAATGTACCATCATTTCCCAAACATGTCGGATACAATTTCTCATTTTTCAATGTTTTTGGATTTTTGCATTTTTCAATGTTTTTGTCTTTTTCAAATTTCTCCCCCCAAAAATGACAACTCTATTTATAGATTTTCATTTTTACGATTTGAAAAACAACACACTATTTTTGTATTTTTGCAAAAACAAACTCCCCCTCAGAATGAGACGGAGTAAAAACAAGAAAAATTGACCAACCAACACGAATACTAGCAGTTTAGCCTTTTGAAAACAAAATGTATTTTGAAATTCAATTTAATTAAAAACAGATATTTCACAAACAGCAATTAACCAATCACCGAAAGGTCTTCCTGAAACACCTGCTTGACACCAAATAAAACATTAGTCGTATTGGGATCGACCCGATTCAACAGCGTCGGGTCGCCCGGTGTCTTCCACAAAGTCCTTGTTGGCCTTGGAAACAACTTTTGGTTTCCACAATTGTAAAATTTTCAATTTGTGATCAGAAACAGAATCAGATTCAACCAACGTACTTGGTTTCCACAATTGTAAAAGTTCCCAAATTATTGAAGCTTGAATGAAAGTGCGTGAGCGTATGGATCTTCTACTTAGTCATGATGAAATCAATGAAATACGAGATGAACATAAAGAGTAAATACAAATGAACTTGTATTAACCACTGAGAGAAACACAGAGTACACAGAGAATATATGACACGGAAGCTTAGACTGTTACTGAATACAACACAAGACGCAACTATTTATAAGGCTGAACTACGACTGGCCGAACCTCAGGTTCGCCATAAGCTCGGAGTTGTCCGAACTCCAGGTTCGCTAGGAGTTCGGACCTCAGCTATCTTGTGAGTCTTTGTCTTGTATTCGATACTTCACATGACGACCAGGACTATGTATCAACATTGAAGATTACCAAAATTGGAAGAAACGATTTTCCGCTTACATAAGCACGAATGATATCGATTTGTGGATTCCTCTTAAGAAGCTTTATCAACATCCAACTGATGCGGGAGATTTTAAAGAAGTTCATACCTTTGATCTTGCTGAAAGGAAATCATACGAGCTTGAACAAAAAGCTTATGGTTACCTTACGATGGCATTACCTACTGAGTTGCTTCATCAATTTAGTGCGTGAAAGAAATCTAAGCAATTGTGGGATGCTTTATCAGCAAGATGTGAGGGTAATGATGACTACAAGAAGAGTCGAAAGAAGGTTTTGAACAAAGAGTTTGATAACTTTCAGAATTATGATAATGAAAACATTACTGCTCTTATTTCAAGGTTGTCACACTTGATTAGTGAATTAAAAGTTGTTGGAATTGAGAAAACCGATGCTGATTTGAAATAAAAGATTTTGGAAGCTTTGCCAGAGAAATGGGAAAACTATGTTCTGTTGCTAACTCATGACAAGGATTATTCTGCAATGACATTTCACGAGTTAACTGGAAAACTTCATGCTCGAGAAATGGAAATGTTAAACTCAAAGAAGTCAACCGCTACCTTGCAAAATCCAGAATTGTATCATGGTGAAAATAGTGCAAGCATGAGTGCAAAGTCTAAGCCAAATTAGAATACAGCACCAAGTGTTGCTTTTATAGCTGGAGCTTCACGAAATACTGATAATAATTCTTCAAGAGGTTTCAATTTCACAATTCCAAATTTTTCAAATCAAAATGCTTTTTCAGCTGAATCAACAGATGATTTTGCCAAAATGATTTCTGCATTGATTTCATCATCCTTTGGATTGATTCTCAAAAATGTTGCTGATGCAAAGTTAACCAGTGAGGATCTTGATGCTCTTGATGATGATCAACTAACTGAATTGGATGTATCTTGGCAATATGCTATGTTGTGTCAAAGATCTAAGAGATTCTTTAAAAAACATGGAAGAAATATTTCTGGTGATAAATTGAGTTTTGACAAGTCCAAATTAAAGTGTTACAAATGTTCACAACTTGGACATTTTGCTAAAGACTGTCAACAGACACATACAAACAAGTCTGGTGTTTCACAATCATCCAAACCTGGTTTTACTCAACCATCTACTAGTAACACTAGCAAGTCTACAGCTTTGACAGCTCAAAAAGATGGTGTTTATGATTGGGGTCAACAATTTGGTTATGATTCATCAGCTTTGATTGTTACTCATGTTCCATCAGATGATTCCTATTCAGATACTAGTTCCGATACTAGTTCAATTTCAAGTTCTTATGAATCTGCTGAAAACTTGGGGAGTCTGATGAAAGCAAATGCTTTATTGATGAATAAATTCAACAACTGTCTGAGGCATTTGATGTGGTTAATTCAGAGTTGAAAATTTCTAAAGATCATGACAAGGAGTTGACATTAAAGAATGAGTATTTGACCATGGAAATCCAAACATTGAATGAGGTTTTGGAAGTTTTGAAGCAAGATAAGAAGAATGTTGAAATTTCAAAAGCTGGGATTTGTGAAGAAAAGGATGAGTTGATGCATGAAGTAAAGAAATGGAAGGATGAAGCAGCGGATACTGCTACTGATTTTCAAAATTTGTTTGAAAAATCCAAAATTAAGCTTGATCTGCTCACAAAGACTATTGAAGATTTGAATGCTAAAATTGAAGCTTATCAAGTGGATAAGGAAAAGTTATTGGATGAGAAGCGAGAATTGGTTAGTGTTAACAAGGTTCAAGTTGCAAATCTGAAAATTCAGAAGCGAAATGAGAATAAATTGAAGAAGGAGCTACATGAAGGACTTGATAATCTTCGCATGCAGAAGTTTGAAACTCACAAAGTTGCGAAGCGATTGATTGCTAAAGAAAAGGAATTTGCGGAGGCTCAACAGCAAATTTCTGATCTCAAAGTTCAAGTTCTTGATGCTAATCGTCTGCTCAACAATGTTTCAAATTCTCAAGTTTTCACAAGCTTCTTAGCTAATGATGCTAATTTTGAGAAAATGTTTGATAAAACTGCATCACCCCCTGCTCATATCAAAGAAGCTTTCAAAGAAGTGAAGGAACAGGTTGATGATTTTGATTATTCAAAGGTTTCATCTTCTACTTCTGAAGAAGTAAAGGTTGTAAAGAAGAAGAAAGGCAAGAAGAACAAGAAAAAGGGTTTGAAATCTGAGATTCCTCCAGCACCTAAATTTGTGTTTGGTTTATCTTCTGCTGATAATGAAAAATCGGCCACTTCAAGTGCCAAGATTAGGTCTCGACCTGAATTTAATGAGAAGATTTTCTATGATCAGAAAAATGTGACTGAAGTAAAAGCTGAATTTTCTCGATTAGCGAAGAATGGACATTGTTCATCTGAGGAGAAAATTTCTGGAAAGCGTGAAGGTTTGGGTTTTCACAGGATGCAAAACAAAGTTGAGAAGGTTCAAGCATCTTCATCTCATGATTTGAAGAAATTGAAGCCGAAACAAGTGAAGAAGGAAGTTTTTCAAGCTGATAAAATTCAACCCGAGCGATTTACAAACTCAAGGGTTCGGATCAATTATTTTCTGACAAAGAATTTCCACTTCATTGTGTTGATACTCGAAAGATTGCTGAGGTTTTTGTGAAAGCTACCATTTCTTCTGAAAGTTCTCAATCTCTAAGCCCTACATCTAAATGGGTACATGATCACAGGCATCAGGTATATGATTCTCATTCTGATCATGTTAGAGATATTCATGTGTGTTCTTCGCAGGTACATCACCGATGGGATAAAACGACACGAATTTGTTATATCTGTCGTCGCCCAGGGCATATGGCAAAAGATTGTCCCTCACCTGCTGTTTCATCCCAAAGATTTCAAAAGAAATCAGTTTTTTGTAAACACGCCACCACAAAGTTCTTTGACGAACGAGGCAGAGTTTTTGATGAAGTTGAGTCTACATTTTATCATAAACAAAACCGTTTTGTTCCAATGTTTTCATAAGATCAAAATGTAGTTTCCCCATCACAGTCACCTGTGATTGCTTCATCAAGAACTGACTTACCAAAACAACAACAATGGAAACCTAAGGTGGTTTCTAAGCAAAACAAGGACACTGGTCGACCAGAAGCGATCCGCTTCGGGTCATTTTTGAACTAATTAGTTTCACCAGTGTGCAGGTACTTCTAGAAGACCTATCGACGATTGCAAAGTTGTTGATGGAGGAGTATTCTGCTTAATTTAAATTTCATGATACATCTTTCTGATATGCAAATTCTGATTTCTAAAAATGAAAAATATCCGTGTTGATTGATCAATTTTTCTTTGCTTACAAGTTTTTCTCTAAAACCCAAAAATAGAGTCTTGTTTTTGTGTAAAATGAAAATCCAAAACTAGAGTTTTCATTTTAAGGGGGAGAATTGTAAGTAAGGGGAGTAATTGAGAAAATGCATGTTATGGGGAGAAAGTGAATACATGCCAAATATATAATGAAGGAAGGTAAATACATGCCAAATATATAAAATTGTGAGAAATTGATCATTGGGAAATGATGGTACATTGGCTTACGTATCTGACTCATGAATAGAGTAGATGAAAGAGCCATAAGATCATTGTTTGATATGATTGGTAGGCTCGGCAAATCGGAAAGTATTCAAATGTGATATACACTAAATACTAATGCTTGACCATGTGGATAACATCTTGATGCATATTTTATGACACAAAAAGAAGAATAAGTGTGAAAATCAAAATGAGAAGTCACTGTGTATACATGTGTTCATTTTGCAAAGATTTAATCTTGTTTGATTTTCTTTATTTTGTCAAACGATCGGACTTTCTCTGCGTATCGAAAGATCGACCTGATCGTTGTTCGTTTGACGTTCTGCTTTATTTTCTTTGGTGTTTCGTATAACTCATCGGACTTTCTCTGCGTGTACGGAAGTACCGACCTGATTGTTGTTGGGTTATACAATTTCAACTTGTTTTATTTTCTTATTTTGTTAAATCCGAGGCCTTATCTGCGTATCGAAAGATCGACCTTAACGTAGACGATTTAACGTTCTTATTTCTTTTTGCATGGAACACAGTTGACTATATCATAAAAATATTATGCATTGTGAAAAATCACAAGTGCTGTCACACAAAAGGAAAAAGAAAGAAAAACTGAAAATGTCTGATTATGTCTGATAGTGTGGGATACACTGGTCAAAGCAAATATAATCAATACCTTAACATATCAAGGTGTTATGAGTATGATTCTGCCTGACTTTAAGTTGGACAAATTATACCAGCAATCCGCATGACTTGTGTCCTTCAATTAATTGAAATTGAAGTGTAGTTCAGTGCGTTGTGTCCAATATGATCCCGTATAGTGATCTTTCTCATACCAAAAATAGTGTTTGATTCTGTATTGTAATTTCATTTCATATCAAGAAAAGCACAAAAAGATTTTCGGTGTGTTTTAGCATAAACTTTGGAAAATCAAAAAGATTTTAGGCTTGTTTTGATATAAGCTTTCAAAAAGACAAAAAGATTTTGTTTTCTGCTTTATTTTTGATTTGATTAACACGTGATACAATTTCAATTTTCAAAATCATATCTTGGAGTCTCGAAGAGACGTTTTGCGCCAAGATTATTTAAAATGTTTGAGCAGGTTGCTATAGTGCAAGATATCATCACTTCAAGTCTTCTGAAGCGTTTGATAAAGACCAGAGATACACGGAACGTCGTCAAGTATTCAAGATCAAGCTACGATCAAGTTGAGGAGGAGTTTGTTCGAAGATTCATCTCATTGGACAAACGAGTTCTGCACTTGAGGGGGAGCTTGATTGAAGATACAGATTTGATGATGTTGAAAAGATAGAAGAGATACTGCACACGACGATGGGGAGTTTGTTGATACCTGAAATGTACGTCGTGTGAAGTATCAAACAAAGAACAAGATCAAGTCAACTAGGTCTGGCCGAACTAGGTCCGAACCTGAAGTTCGGACTGGCCGAACCTGAGGTTCGGCCGAAGCTCGGACCAGCGGGTATATATAGGTGATTGGTCTTTGTATTTGTAGAGTTCTGAGCGTGTGAGATTTCTTAAGTGTGTGTTTTCAAGGTGTTTCTCTGTGTTGTGTTTCTGAGTGTTTCACTGATTGTAATTGTTCATTTTGATCAATAAAACAATTGGTTAATTACGTTTCAATGTCCGATTAGCTAGATCGAGTAGACGATCCGATGCTCACGCATTTTCAAGTATTGTCGTATAGTTTCTTAGTCCTCTCATCCACCTTCCACCTGGACTCACCACAAGTTGGACATACACTTAGGTACTTGTTTTCCTTCCTGTAAAGAATACAATCATTGATACACACATGTATTTTGGTGTACCCTGTACCCATTGACTTCAAAATCTTCTTGGCCTCATATGTATTTTTCACAATTTCATTACCTTCAGGTAGCATCTGTTTCAGCAAAACTAAAAGTTCATCAAAAAACTTATCTGATCCTCCATGCTTAGTCTTCAAGTTCAGTAGTTGAACCAAGGCAGATAACTTTGTGAAGGTATGGCATCCTTCATATAGGGGCTTCTCAGCATCCATTAGTCGTTCTTCAAACTTCTCATGGTCCTCAGTGAAATTGTCTTCAGTAGCTCTGACCATTTCTACCGTTTGATATGCATCGAATGGCATTCCGGAATCAAAAGATTATTCCTTATGAAGCTCATCTCATGCGGGCTCGTCTTCCTCTCCGTGTTTAGTCGACGTTGTATAAGTCAGATCGAATCCATTTGAAAACAAATGATAATCTACATCATCAACATTATAAGAGTAATGGTTTAGACAATTAACACAGGGACATGGAATTTTCGTCTTTTTCAAACTTGTAATTGCAAACTTTAAGAATGATTTAACTCCATCCTCATAGGATTTCGAGGTTCTACTGGTTAGCATCCAAGACTTATCCATGTTTGTTTTGCTAACAGATACAACAGCAAAGATTATTAAAAACGATTGTTTTGCTAATATGACGGAGGGAAAATTCTGCCGATTAATGAGCAATGGAGAAATGGAGAGCGGGGAATTGGGCAAATCGAGAGTGATATGTGAAATTTTCAATTGAATTCGCTCATTAATTTATCCCGCCTCTTTTAGAATTTAGCGAGCCCAGTTAATATGACGGAGGGTTCCAGATTAATTAAGAGTAATTGTTCTGGTTTGAAAATTGTTCAGGGATTACTAATTAATTATATGTAATGAATTGATTTTCAATTAAATATAATGTATTTTCATCTGTTTCTGTTCATCTTCTCTCAATCCGGATGAAATCTTCTCCCTAAGGAATTCTAGTTCTCTCAATCCGGATGAAAACATTAATATTTTAATAATAAGGTGTGTATATAACCAATAAGTTTATGTTGTTTTTATTATATATATTTGTAATTAATTAACTGATATCACATCTTTTGGAGTATATATGTAATTAATTGTTTATGTGTTATGCATCCGATGTGTCTTTTGACTCTTCTTCCTGAAGAATTCTAGTTGATCCGGTTATTGTCTTCTACAATTATATATTAGGTTGTGTGACTAAATATTAGTGTATAAAAAATTGTATTCAACCATAATGATTTTAATTCACTAGATAATGGGTTTAAATACATGAGAATATCCAATAGACTATGAACATAAATAACTACTTTGGTTATTTATAGTATATATAGTTCATCCTGAAGAACTCTAGTTTATCCGGTTCATCCTGAAGAACTCTAGTTCATCATGTTCTATTACTGAATAATTACTCTTGATCCTGCAGAACTCTAGTTCATCCGGTTCTATTACTGAATAACTCTAGTTCATCTTCTCTCAATCCTCATGAACTCAGTGGGTAATTTTGACTTTCTTCGTTTGATTTTGACTTGCTAATTTGATTACCAGATAATCAAAACTTTCAACAGGATATGCAAAGAGAACTCAGTGTGTAATTTTGACTTTCTTCGTTTAATTTTGACTTGTTAATTTGATATTTGAGATCGTGTGAAAGTAATTTCGGATAATTTCAGATCGTGTGATTAAAATTTTAGTGGTTTTTTGATATCGTGTATAAATTTCAGTTTAACTTGGAGAACGTGTGAATTTAATTTTTGTAGGAAAACCAAAATTCCAACCATTATAATGTGCAATGTTCAATAAAATAAGCCCTTTGGTATACTCTAGTGATTAGACATTTGAGCTTAAGCATACTCAAGTGATTTGCACATATAACCATACCACCTGATCAGTAATCAGAAACTATTCACCTCCATTATCAAACCCTTCTCAAAATCCTTATTAAACATTTTCTCAAAATCCTTATCAAACCCTTTCTCAAAACCCTCAAATCCTTCTCAAAATGGCAAACTTGAAAGAATTAGTTGATCATTATTTGCACACGAAGATTGTTGCTACCCTGGACCGGTACGGGGTGATTATCGGGGCAGAGAGACAGAGTATCTTAGACGGGTTGGCCCTGCTCAACCAAGTACTTGTAGAGCCACCAAGTCCATCAAGATACCAGATGGCAACTTTTCTGGTAGAAGAGATACACGTCTCCAATGGCAGGCTTCAAATGTTGGTTCAACAGAGGGAAGAAGCTATGAGTAGGCATTTGGAGTTGATGGAGGAGATGGAATCTAAGTTCCCGTGAACCTCAACCCGCAACTGCTCTGTTTTTTTTTTTTAGGAATGAACATGTAAATTTGGAAACAATTGTGTGTATGGAATTGGAATCAGTAGTATGAAATCCACTTTTTGATATATACTTGTTTGTCTATTTTTGTTTATGAAATCAATCTGTTAAACAAAAACCCTAATCCTCGAAAACAGAGACGATCAACAATTGCAATCCGATCAACAACTAATGCATAATTTTAGGTAAAAAAGGTAATCTGTTCGCACAATCTCCATTCCGTTAAACAAAAACCCTAATCCTCGAAAACAGAGATGATCAACAATTGCAATCCAATCAACAACTAATGCATATTTTAGGTAAAAAAAGGTAATCTGTTCGCACAATCTCCATTCCGTTAAACAAAAACCCTAATCCTCGAAAACAGAGACGATCAACAATTGCAATCTGATCAACAACTGATGCATAATTTTAGGTAAAAAAGGTAATCTGTTCGCACAATCTCCATTCCGTTAAACAAAAACCCCAATCCTCGAAAACAAAGACGATCAACAATTGCAATCCGATCAACAACTGATGCATAATTTTAGGTAAAAAAATGTAATATGTTCGCACAATCTCCATTTCGTTAAACAAAAACCCTAAACACAAAAAACAGAACGGATCTACAAAAACCTAAAATTTTGGGGAATTATAATTCTAAATAAATTATATCTTAAAGAATTAAGATAAAAATTAAATAATGGGTCAATTTGGGGTCAAATGGGTCAATTTGATGTGTTTAGGACCAATGAGTTCCAATAAGGTGTGTAAGTAAACAATAAGTTGTATTTAGAACAAATGATGGCCCAATTGGTGTGTATGTAACCAATAAGCATGTTTAGGACCAATGATGGCCCAATAAGGTGTGTATGTAACCAATAAGTTGTGCTTAGGACCATGTGATGTCCCAATAAGGTGTGTTTAGGGGAAACGAGGGTTAGTTGGGACCAATGAGTCCCAATAAAGTGTGTATGTAACCAGTAATCATGTTTAGGACCAATGATGTCCCAATAAGGTGTGTATGTAACCAATAAGTTGTGCTTAGGACCATGTGATGTCCTAATAAGGTGTGTTTAGGGGAAACGAAGGTCGGTTGGGACCAATGAGTCCCAATAAGGTGTGTATGTAACCAATAAGCGTGTTTAGGACCAATGATGGCCCAATAAGGTGTGTATGTAACCAATAAGTTGTGTTTAGGACCATGTGATGTCCCAATAAGGTGTGTTTAGGGGAAACGAGGGTCAGTTGGGACCAATGAGTCCCAATAAGGTGTGTATATAACCAATAAGTATGTTTAGCACCAATGATGGCCCAATAAGGTGTGTATGTAACCAATAAGTTGTGTTTAGGACCATGTGATGTCCCAATAAGGTATGTTAAGGGGAAACGAGGGTCAGTTGGGACCAATGAGTCCTAATAAGGTGTGTATGTAACCAATAAGCATGTTTAGGACCAATGATGGCCCAATAAGGTGTGTATGTAACCAATAAGTTTTGCTTAGGACCATGTGATGTCCCAATAAGTTGTGTTTAGGGGAAACGAGGGTCAGTTGGGACCAATGAGTCCCAATAAGGTGTGTATGTAACCAATAAGTATGTTTAGGACCAATGATGGCCCAATAAGGTGTGTATGTAACCAATAAGTTGTGTTTAGGACCAATGATGGCCCAATAAGATGTGTTTAGGGGAAACGAGGGTAAGTTGGGACCAATGAGTCCCAATAAGGAGTGTATGTAACCAATAAGCATGTTTAGGACCAATGATGGCCCAATAAGGTGTGTATGTAACCAATAAGTTGTGTTTAGGACCAATGATGGCCCAATAAGGTGTGTTTAGGGGAAACGAGGGTCAGTTGGGACCAATGAGTTCCAATAACGGGTGTATGTAACCAATAAGTTGTGTTTAGAACCAATGATGGCCCAATAATGTGTGTATGTAACCAATAAGTTGTGTCTAGGACCAATGAGTCCCAATAAGGTGTGATTAATTTTCTTTTTTTTTCATTATTCAGAAAATTTCACATGTGAACACATATGAAAATAACTATTTCACATGCGAAAGTGTCTACAATGAATCTCACCCTATATATATACTCATATATATATATATATAACCGATAATGTATATATTACAACACATTGAAAGATATATATATCTATTACTATATATAATACATATTGGTCTCGAGGGTATTTTCGTCATGAAAAATGCTGAATCCTTAAGACGCGTACAAAGGTTTATGCAGTATGTACAAGTTCTTGAAGCATCAAAATTAAACCTTCATTCACCATTTACAAGTATAAAGCATGAGGGTATTTTCGTAATATAGCTATTCAGCTCCTTTTGCTCTCGATGGCCGCTCCTTCTACTCTCGAATGGCGCATCTCGGGCAGTCACTGTCTCTTCAGTTGGGCAATTGCCTACCCATCCCATCGATTACCACATTTCAGCATCTCAATTCAATTGGACCGCTCCTGCTATTCAATTCAGCTGGACCGATGATCATGCCTCCTGCTATACTTAAATTGGACCGCTATCTCCTACTTGATTCAAATTGGAGAATCAAATTGAAAGGCCCCTCCTATTAAGTCGCAGCTCCCTCTCCATTTTTGTTTTACCATATTCATCGCAGCTCCATCTCCATCCTATAAAACTGAAGGTACCGATTTTATCAGTGCAGAAGCTTTCAGGTATCTTCTATCACGAAGTATCTTCATTCTGTTGTGTATTACCCAATTTCTCTCGATCCAGATGTAAACCCTAATGATTCTTTGCCATCAAATTTGAAGCCTTGAAAGGTGTGTATCTCTGTAGTTCATGTTATCAACGGAATAATTTCATTTTATCCATCTATTTGCTTTGAGTATAGGGTGTTGCAAAATTTTCATGAATATAATCTTCCTCGCATCAGGTATGTTTTGTACTGATTTCACTCATTTATTTGAAATAATTTATAAGTCTTTCTTTAATTTCAGCTCACACAATGTAAATATGTTTACTTCCATTTTTTTAGGCGTTTGCTTCCAAGATTTTGTAGGCGTTTGCATTTAGGCTTGAAAATGAATCAGCCTTGTTCATGTAATTCTTAAATCTTCGCTGTAGTATTATTTGTCCTTGCATTTAGGCTTGAAAATGAATTGGTAGTTGCCACTGGATAAGAGGAGCTTGCAGTGGTGATATCTGAATACGGTTTCAAGTAAGTACTGTTAATCTCAATGGAATGCAAATATTGTATCTTTGAGTTTCGTTATTATAAAAAGGTTGTTTTATCAGATGAATATGTGTTTTGCTTTAATAGCATTGACCCTTTATCACCATACAAAACCTGGGCCACTAAGCAGCAATGCAATGAGCAAAGAGACCCCAGGACTCAGTCCCAAGTTTTGATGCCACTTCTGAAAGAGTTAAAGCAGCTTTTGTTATTGGTGATCCTGTTGATTGGGTAGAGATATTCAGGTAGCTTTTCTTTTTCTTGTTAACTTTCTTTTTTCTTTTTATATATTATGTTTAGAACAAATATGAATGGATGTCATTTTATTTTTGTTAGAATAAGTGACCTAAAGAAAACATTTAATATTGTTAAAAATCATTAATTCAAATAACCTAAAGTAACTTTTGGGTGTATTTTTAGGTACTTTAGGCTATCTTGGAGCTAGAAGGAAAGTGGATACTGCTTAAAGAAAATGAAAAAGTGCTCTGTAGTTAGAGGTAGAATACACACAAATCAAAGAGTTTGCAACTTTCTGTTGGAACACTAACAATTTTTTTTTGGTTTAGATCATTGAGGCCGGCTTTTGTACCAAGGTTTCTCAAGAGTTTTGGACATTGATTTACAGAAGCAGTTAAGGCCTTACATAAAATCCATGGTCCCACTTCCTGGTATCTCTCAATGTGGGTATATATGTTTTTTTATCGAAATTATTTTATATGCATATTTTCATGTTTAATTCCTTAATTTTTTTTATCATGCTATTTAATGAGTTTCACATGAATTGCTGATTTTGTAGCAGATGCTTCGATGGCTTAGATATAATCAGTATTTTAAATGGTTTAATGATGATATATTAATCTGCATATATGTGTTTGAACTCTCAGTGCAATATAAATTATTGTTTTAAATTATACAAGTTTGATGTTTAGTGGTTGACGGAAGTCAGATTAAGAGATGTTGTAGCTGCAAGGAAAAGAGTTCCTTATTGAAAACTTCAATTTGGTGTTAAAAAATTGTTATTTTTACTTGTAGATAATCTGAATTCTGTTTTAAGCCTCCTAAATATCAAATAAATGTTTTATGTTCTACAAACACATAAATACCCCTTAAGCAAGGTTTCTCGATTCACAACTCTGTGTTTGTACAACACTAGAATGGTTATTTTTAATGGTTATTTTATTTTTGTCTATCTTCTCTTTATTTTATAGGTATGAAAAAGAATGGTTGCAAGACAGTCGAGTGAAACAAGCTTTTATAGGTATAATAAGTGTGTGCAGTTATATCCCTTCAAATGGATAGAATGAAACAAGCTTTTGGACCCAAGTTGAAGTTAGTATATTCAAGTAATTACCACTACTTGACAAAAAGATTAATTGGTTTCTGGGTATTTGTTTATAGACTATCTATAGCGTTAAATCTATATGGAAAATAACCGTTGAAATTCGGAATAATTTAGCTGTGTTTTTATTTGGGTGGTAGGATACGGGTCAGACATAGGTCAATGGGTTGCACGATACGGATCAAGCATGGGCCATTGCAACCCAGTTAGAAGGTGTGAAGAATTAAAGAGGATGCATAGAATGCATGCTCACTCCATGCTGCGATGCTTATTTCCATTTAATGTTATTTTCCAGTTTATGCTATTATATTTTCTTTATTTTATTTAATTAGTAGTAGTTATTTATTTCTTAGAATTAAGCATACGTGGGATTATGCACTCATTTCTCTCTATGTAATTATGAATAGTGGGTGAGTTCAAGCAGAGACTGTAGAAGTGATAATATGAAGGTTTTATTAAACTTGAGTTTTTCATTGCTAATCTAAACTTGACATGTTTAGATTGTGTTCTTTGGATCCTAATCCAGGTTTTAAGTGGTATTTTCTATATCTTAAGTTCTGATTGAGTTACCCAACGGATTGTTTGAGTGGATAATCTTGTATCTTATCGATTTTTTATCTATCCGTTGGTTATTGTTTCCCGGTCCCACCTGTTTACGTCATAGAATATATCACCCTCCATAATACTTAAGTGCCATTCTTCTCATTTATATATCTAAAACAACCAAGAATGGATTTTTTAACCCAATTGATAAGTTTGTGAATTTTTTACTTGCAATCATAATTGCTGAACTAGCAAATATAGGTTTAACAAAATGTTGAAAACTATAAAGTGTGTAATTTGACAAGAAGAATAGAGGTTGGTATACAATGTTTAGATGACTACTGTTATTTCTCCCAATATTGTGCAAATAAAATATATTTTTTTTAGAAATCACACACTTATAGTTTTCCTCATTTTATTAAACATCTCAAATATAATAAAAAGATCAAACCGGTTATTTTTATGTATTGAGTCGAATATGAAATGACTATTTTATTATTCATGTATATGAATATTTACTTTTTAATTATTTTATTTATCATCAGTTACAACCTTATTTGTATGTTGGCTAAAATTTAGTTGGCATATACACGGTTCATGAGATGATTGATAAAACTAACATAATACAAGTACCATGTTCATTAATTGTTATTGCCGTCACGTGGCGCATGTATTGCGTTAAATTAGCGACGACGCATTAAATGAATAAAACAAACATCGCGTTGTGAACTGTCGTCACCGTCGAATGCGCAAACAAAAGACAAATAACGCACTATAAACGATCGCCCGCCGCAACGCGCGGGTACCCCACAAGTATATATATATATATATATATATATATATATATATATGTGTGTGTGTGTGTGTGTGTGTGTGTGTGTGTGTGTGTTTGTGTGGTGTGTCTTTAGTATTTGACATCTTTTTTTTTTCACATTAGGTATACAAATTCATTAGGATACAATTATCATTAAATTTATTGCTTAACATTCCATTTTCCATTTAAAGATCATTTTAAAGGTATGTTTAAGATACTATTATCTATGTTTAAAATATATTGAGTTTTTAAATCCGAGAAATGCTAACGTCTTATTGGCTGAGATATTTTCACCCGGATTATTCCCCAAATTACTTCCCACCATTTTTTTCAAGTTTCCCCAAAAAAAATTCACTAACCCAAATTCATTGATCAGTTCATATTCCCTCTCACCAAAATTTTATCACTAAAACGATTAATCACTCTCTTCTTCCCTACCACTAAAAATTCCTCTACATGATTCATCACACTATCATCTTCAGGAGATCACTACCTAATTCCCGTCAGTATTAATTTCACTGTCATCTTCAGGAGATCATTTAGTTCATTCTCTATTTATTTCATCTAATTAATTATTCCATCGCATTTATTTCATTCTATATTTATTTCATTTCGGGATTCATCTTGCTCATTTAACAATGGATCATGAATTCGAAGCAGGTGAACAATTGAAGGATCTTAATTATAACAGTGAATTCGAATACAATGATGATTCTTCACAAGCGAGTGAAGAAGATGTAATGGATAAGAATGATGATCATCATTCACTACAGAGTGAAGACGATGAAATGGATAACAATGATGCCTACGTCGACAATCATGATGCCCAACTCGACAATGATGCCTAAGTTACTGAGAATGAGGAAGCTACAACCTCTTCTCCCCAAGCAAACAAGAGGGGGTTGACGCGGTTGGCAAAGTGGCGTGCCAAATTTGAGAAAAATGGTGGGGAAAAATGGCCACTAACATTTGATGTGCTGGGAAGGGTTGGTGGGGTGCATAGACCAAAATTTTCGAGTTTTTTGGGAGACATTGCAAGGTCAGAGGTTGGATTGAGGTATCTAAAATGGAAGAAGGTGCCAAAAGAGGACAAGAACAAGATGTGGGCAGGGATTCAGGTTATGAAACAGATTAAACATTTTCTCATATTAAGTTTGTTAAGTTATTGAATTCCATACATGTGACTAAAACATCCTGTCATATGTTATTTTTTTTAGCAATTATTCGAAATTGATGACTGTCGAAGGGGTCCTATAATGGTACGGCTTGGTGGGTTGCTAAGGACTTTTAGAAGAAACATGTTCAAGAAACACGTTCGTCCCAACATAGCAAAACCCACCGTGTTTGAGAAAGTTCCAAAGATGTATCGCGCTATTGTGAAAAAAGAAGTCTGGGACAGATTTGTAGCATATACAAAATCTGACGAATTCAAGGTTTTTATTCAATTCAAACTGCAGATTTCATTAATTAGGCTAGGTGTTAATTAATGAGATTATAATTATATATCCTACTGTACTGTTGGAAAGGCTATGTCAAAGAGTGCAAAAGAGGTTCGAGCACAGTATGTTTATGATCATACAATGGGACGGGGAGGATACGTCTATCTGCAAGAAAAACTGGTAATAAGCTAAGTGTGTTACACCCAGTCATGGTTAAGAACGTGCAATGTATGTTTCAAGTCTGATATATATTATTATTATAATACAAGGTACAAAACAAAGAAATTGCAGCTGATGATTGCCCCTCTCGAGCGTTTATGTGGAGGAAAGGAAGGGTAAATAGAGAGGGGGAATACAAAACGCCTGTGGTGAAGGGCGTAGCAGATGATATAGTATGTTTAATTGCTATATGTATACCTAATTATTCACATGTTAAAAATTAACAGCACCTCACTATATTAACTAAATTAATTACTGCTGGCCGAGAATGAAACAAAAATAAATGCGGGATCCGTGAATGTAGAATCAGGAACGGATGCCCTGACATTGGTCCTTGGCAAGGAAAGGGGTGGATACATAAAAGGTATTGGGTATGGAGTGACTTCCCATGAATATTGGCAGGGTGCTCCAAAAGGGCGATCGAAATGAACGGATCGAAAAACTTCAGGCGGAACTAAAAAATGAAAAACAGCTGCGTGAGAAAAAGGATCAAGAGGTTGAGCACTTCACTGATATGGTTAAAGCACAGTATGAAAAAATTGATAAGCTTACGGAGTTTAGGCACCTCATGATTCAAGATAAACAAGTTAAAGCGGTAAATTCTGTAAGGGACAAATTGTATATATATATATATATATATATATATATATATATATATATATTATATATACTTTACTTTTTTATCAATTAATTATTATAAATCATTAAATCATTTCGTAGGTAAAGTCCGCGGAGGCGCCTCTTACTACAACTGTAAGATCTAACAGTTGTGATCAGCATTCCAATGTAAATACAACGGTAATTAAATATTATTGCTGATATGATCAATCTCCCATGAGCGCATATTTATTAATTAATTAAATAATTGAATTAATTGTACGTAGGACATGATCAATTCCGCGCACAATACATTGCGGAAACAATCTACTCCATCAAACTCATCTCAAAGGTCGGCCGATTAAGGTACGGATTTGAAACAGTTCTGAATTTGAGTTGATCTGGAAGATTCTAGTTCATCTGGATGAACATGCGTCTCTAGTTATAGTTCATCCGGATAGTTAGAGTTCATCTGGATTGTTAAAGTTCCTCAAGATTGGTAAGGTTCATCAGGATAGTGAAAAGTTCATCAGGATAGTTAGAGTTCATCGGGATAGTTAGAGTTGATCCGTAAGATTCTAGTTCATCTGGATAAACATGCTGTCTCTAGTTATAGTTCACCGTGTTGGTTATAGTTCATCCGGATAGTTAAAGTTCACCAGTATAGGTAAAGTTCGTCAGGATAGTTAGAGTTGTTCCGGAATATAATTAATAATTAACTGTTCCGGCTATGATAAATTTGTACTTCATCCGAATGGTTATCTGGATAGTTAACTAATGTTTAGCCGGTTATGATCGATATGATTTTATTAATTAACTGAATTGTAGGTCTGTTCTGCGAGTCTATCACAACACACTCCTACATCTACAACAACGTCGCAAAAGGAAAGGGTAACTATTTTAATTTACACAATTGTGTACTTCCCTTATAACTAATTGCTATATGATCATTTAATTAAATGCTGATGCTGTCTTAATTAGGGGAAAAAGAGAAAAATAACAGAAGCAGCAGCTGTTGCAGCCAGTACTGCTAGGGCATCAGAGCAGGAAGTGATATATATATATATATATATATATAATTAAGGATTTGACAAATCGCTTTGACATTATTGTTAATTAATATATATGTTACTAATCAATTAATTACATGGTGTCAATTTAGGAAAATAATAAGAGACATGCAAAACAAGTAAAACTTGCAGCTCGTAAAGTACCTCCAAAGAAGAGTGATCGGTTGGAAAAACCAAATAATTATAATGCCATTGCAGATCCTATCGATCAGCCAATAATCCAAGAGGTATATAGATTAGTATATACCACAATTTTTTTATTCTATTTTTTGACTTTAATTAATTAATTATTAATATATATATGCTATAATAATTATTATTATTATTATTATTATTATTATTATTATTATTATTATTATTATTATTATTATTATTATGTCACTTCTGATCAGTGGTGCGAAACTGCAAGGTTGCACATGGAGGGGGATCCAATGAATGTCGTGGGAATGGCTGAATTATTACCAAGAAATTATAATTAATTATTATACAAATTAAACTTTGATTAGTGTATGTTATTTTTTGAACGACATTTGATTAGTGTATGTACATTAATTTCTAATTATAATATGATTTTAAGGTTTCTCTATATTAATTAATATGCAAGTTAATTAATTGTAATTAAGAAAATATATAATACCAAAGGCCATACTTTTGATATTTTAACGTGGCCGTTGCCACCCTTTGGCCACGCGTATTGGGACAAAATATCTGATTTCAACTACCCTTTGGGCACTTTCTTTTTCCAAATATAAGTGGCTAAAACACAAATATACGTGACCATATAATACCAAAGGCCACACTTTTTATACTTAAACGTGACCGTTGCCACCATTTGGCCATGCGTATTGGGACAAATTATCTGATTTCAACTACCCTTTGGCCACTTTTTTTCTTTCTAAATATATGTGGCTAAAACACAAATATACGTGACCATATAATACCAAAGGTCACGCTTTTTATATTTTAACGTGGCCGTTGCCACCATTTGGCCACGCGTATTGGGACAAAATATCTGATTTCAACTACCCTTTGGCCACTTTTTTTTTTCCAAATATATGTGGCTAAAACACAAATATACGTGACCATATAATAGCAAAGGCCACACTTTTTATATATTAATGTGGCCGTTGCCACCCTTTGGCCACGCGTATTGGGACAAAATGTATGATTTCAGCAACCCATTTGGCACGTTTTTCATATCATATGTGGCTAAAAGACAAATATACGTGACCATATAATACCAAAGGCCACGCTATTCATATTTTAATGTGGCGCTTGCCACCCTTTGGCCATGCGTATTGGGACAAAAATTATAATTTCAGCAACCCATTTGGCCACATTTTTATAACATATGTGGCAAAACACAAATATACGTGACCATATAATACCAAAGGCCACGCTATTCATATTTTAATGTGGCGCTTGCCACCCTTTGACCACGCGTATTGGGACAAAAATTATAATTTCAGCAACCCATTTGGCCACGTTTTTATAACATATGTGGCTAAAACACAAATATACGTGACCATATAATACAAAGGCCACGCTTTTGATATTTTAACATGGCCGTTGCCACCCTTTGGCCACGCGTATTGCGACAAAATGTATGATTTCAGCAACCCTTTGGTCACGTATTTTTATAATGTATTGTGGCTAAAACACAAATATATGTGACCATATAATACCAAAGGCCACGTTAAACAAACACATGTGACCGTTGGGACCCTTTGGCAACGCTTTCTAGAAGAATTGTTTGATTACAACAATAAATATTGTAACCCTTTAGCCACGCTTATAGGTGGCTTCAGCCACTGATATTGTAACGTGGCCGTAGGGTACATAAGGTGACGGGACCTTTGGTGTCAATTGGAATGGGAAAAAAAACGTGACCAAACACCTTTGGTCACAGTTTTTTTCTGTGGCCATAGGTGAATTTTGACGTAGTGTTACAAGTATTGAGAGGAAATGGAAATTACAGCTTGAAAAAGACACACTTAGGCTACCTCACTAACTCCTCTCAAAATAACCTAAGTTTTCTGTTTATAGCAACAACAAAGAGTGAAAGAAAGTTAAACAAAATAAGCTGCGTTTGTGGAAAACGATCCACTGAGTCGGCTCGACTTGCGTGTCGTCTTGAGCATTGCTGAAGTTGACTTGACGTTTACTTGAACAAATTTGCTTGAACACCAAAATATGGACCAGGTTGTACAAGGTAAATTGGACCTGGTCGTTCAGCACAAAGCTGGTCCTTTAGACCAAGGATGGCCGTTCAGCACAAGGCTGGTCCTTCAGACCAAGGCTGGTCATTCAGCACAAGGTTGGTCGTTCAGCACAAGCCTCGTTGTTCAGACCAAGGATGGTCATTCAGACCAAAGCTGGTCGTTCAACACAAAGCTGGCCCAATAAGGTGTGTATGTAACCAATAAGTTGTGCTTAGGACCATGTGATGTCCTAATAAGGTGTGTTTAGGGGAAACGAAGGTCGGTTGGGACCAATGAGTCCCAATAAGGTGTGTATGTAACCAATAAGCATGTTTAGGACCAATGATGACCCAATAAGGTGTGTATGTAACCAATAAGTTGTGTTTAGGACCATGTGATGTCCTAATAAGGTGTGTTTAGGGGAAACGAGGGTCAGTTGGGACCAATGAGTCCCAATAAGGTGTGTATGTAACCAATAAGCATGTTTAGGACCAATGATGGCCCAATAAGGTGTGTATGTAACCAATAAGTTGTGTTTAGGACCATGTGATGTCCCAATAAGGTGTGTTTAGGGGAAACGAGGGTCAGTTGGGACCAATGAGTCCCAATAAGGTGTGAATATAACCAATAAGTATGTTTAGGACCAATGATGGCCCAATAAGGTGTGTATGTAACCAATAAGTTGTGTTTAGGACCATGTGATGTCCCAATAAGGTATGTTTAGGGGAAACGAGGGTCAGTTGGGACCAATGAGTCCTAATAAGGTGTGTATGTAACCAATAAGCATGTTTAGGACCAATGATGGCCCAATAAGGTGTGTATGTAACCAATAAGTTGTGCTTAGGACCATGTGATGTCCCAGTAAGTTGTGTTTAGGGGAAACGAGGGTCAGTTGGGACCAATGAGTCCCAATAAGGTGTGTATGTAACCAATAAGCATGTTTAGGACCAATGATGGCCCAATAAGGTGTGTATGTAACCAATAAGTGGTGTTTAGGACCAATGATGGCCCAATAAGATGTGTTTAGGGGAAACGAGGGTAAGTTGGGACCAATGAGTCCCAATAAGGTGTGTATGTAACCAATAAGCATGTTTAGGACCAATGATGGCCCAATAAGGTGTGTATGTAACCAATAAGTTGTGTTTAGGACCAATGATGGCCCAATAAGGTGTGTTTAGGGGAAACGAGGGTCAGTTGGGACCAATAAGTCCCAATAAGGTGTGTATGTAACCAATAAGTTGTGTTTAGAACCAATGATGGCCAATAAGGTGTGTATGTAACCAATAAGTTGTGTCTAGGACCAATGAGTCCCAATAAGGTGTGATTAATTTTCTTTTTTCTCATTATTCAGAAAATTTCACATGTGAACACATATGAAAATAACTATTTCAAATGCGAAAGTGTCTACAATGAATCTCACCCTATATATATACATATATATATATATATATATACCGATAATGTATATATTATAACACATTGAAAGATATATATATATATATGTGTGTGTGTGTGTGTGTGTGTGTGTGTGTGTTTGTGTGGTCTGTCTTTAGTATTTGACATCTTTTTTTTTCACATTAGGTATACAAATTCATTAGGATACAATTATCATTAAATTTATTGCTTAACATTCCATTTTCCATTTAAAGATCATTTTAAAGGTATGTTTAAGATACTATTATCTATGTTTAAAATTAATTGAGTTTTTAAATCCGAGAAATGCTAACGTCTTATTGGCTGAGATATTTTCACCCGGATTAATCCCCAAATTACTTCCCACCATTTTTTTCAAGTTTCCCCAAAAAAATTTCACTAACCCAAATTCATTGATCAGTTCCTATTCCCTCTCACCAAAATTTTATCACTAAAATGATTCATCACTCTCTTCTTCCCTACCACTAAAAATTCCTCTACATGATTCATCACACTATCATCTTCAGGAGATCACTACCTAATTCCCGTCAGTATTAACTTCACTGTCATCTTCAGGAGATCATTTAGTTCATTCTCTATTTATTTCATCTAATTAATTATTCCATCACATTTATTTCATTCTATATTTATTTCATTTTGGGATTCATCTAGCTCATTTAACAATGGATCATGAATTCGAAGCAGGTGAACAATTGAAGGATCTTAATTATAACAGTGAATTCGAATACAATGATGATTCTTCACAAGTGAGTGAAGAAGATGTAATGGATAACAATGATGATCATCATTCACTACAGAGTGAAGACGATGAAATGGATAACAATGATGCCTACGTCGACAATCATGATGCCCAACTCGCCAATGATGCCCAAGTTATTGAAAATGAGGAAGCTACAACCTCTGCTCCCCAAGCAAACAAGAGGAGGTTGACGCGGTTGGCAAAGTGGCGTGCCAAATTTGAGAAAAATGGTGGGGAAAAATGGCCACTAACATTTGATGCGCTGGGAAGGGTTGGTGGGGTGCATAGACCAAAATTTTCGAGTTTTTTGGGAGACATTGCAAGGTCAGAGGTTGGATTGAGGTATCTAAAATGGAAGAAGGTGCCAAAAGAGGACAAGAACAAGATGTGGGCAGGGATTCAGGTTATGAAACATATTAAACATTTTCTCATATTAAGTTTGTTAAGTTATTGAATTCCATACATGTGACTAAAACATCCTGTCATATGTTATTTTTTTAGCAATTATTCGAAATTGATGACTGTCGAAGGGGTCCTATAATGGTACGGCTTTGGTGGGTTGCTAAGGACTTTTAGAAGAAACATGTTCAAGTGACACGTTCGTCCCAACCTAGCAAAACCCACCGTGTTTGAGAAAGTTCCAAAGATGTATCGCGCTATTGTGAAAAAAGAAGTCTGGGACAGATTTGTAGCATATACAATATCTGACGAATTCAAGGTTTTTATTCAATTCAAACTGCAGATTTCATTAATTAGGCTAGGTGTTAATTAATTAGATTATAATTATATATCCTACTGTTCTGTTGGAAAGGCTATGTCAAAGAGTGCAAAAGAGGTTCGAGCACAGTATGTTTATGATCATACAATGGGACGGGGAGGATACGTCTATCTGCAAGAAAAACTGGTAATAAGCTAAGTGTGTTACACCCAGTCATGGTTAAGAACGTGCAATGTATGTTTCAAGTCTGATATATATTATTATTATAATACAAGGTACAAAACAAAGAAATTGCAGCTGATGATTGCCCCTCTCGAGCGTTTATGTGGAGGAAAGGAAGGGTAAATAGAGAGGGGGAATACAAAACGCCTGTGCTGAAGGGCGTAGCAGATGATATAGTATGTTTAATTGCTATATGTATACCTAATTATTCACATGTTAAAAATTAACAGCACCTCACTATATTAACTAAATTAATTACTGCTGGCCGAGAATGAAACAAAAATAAATGCGGGATCCGTGAATGTAGAATCAGGAACGGATGCCCTGACATTGGTCCTTGGCAAGGAAAGGGGTGGATACATAAAAGGTATTGGGTATGGAGTGACTTCCCATGAATATTGGCAGGGTGCTCCAAAAGGGCGATCGAAAGAACGGATCGAAAAACTTCAGGCGGAACTAAAAAATGAAAAACAGCTGCGTGAGAAAAAGGATCAAGAGGTTGAGCACTTCACTGATATGGTTAAAGCATAGCCTGAAAAAATTGATAAGCTTACGGAGTTTAGGCACCTCATGATTCAAGATAAACAAGTTAAAGCGGTAAATTCTGTAAGGGACAAATTGTGTATATATATATATATACCTATAATTAATTATATTATATATACTTTACTTTTTTATCAATTAATTATTATAAATCATTAAATCATTTCGTAGGTAAAGTCCGCGGAGGCGCCTCTTACTACAACTGTAAGATCTAACAGTTGTGATCAGCATTCCAATGTAAATACAACGGTAATTAAATATTATTGCTGATATGATCAATCTCCCATGAGCGCATATCTATTAATTAATTAACTAATTGAATTAATTGTACGTAGGACATGATCAATTCCGCGCACAATACATTGCGGAAACAATCTACTCCATCAAACTCATCTCAAAGGTCGGCCGATAAGGTACGGATTTGAAACAATTCTGAATTTGAGTTGATCTGGAAGATTCTAGTTCATCTGGATGTACATGCGTCTCTAGTTATAGTTCATCCGGATAGTTAGAGTTCATCCAGATAGTTAAAGTTCCTCAGGATAGGTAAGGTTCATCAGGATAGTAAAAAGTTCATCAGGATAGTTAGACTTCATCGGGATAGTTAAAGTTGATCCGGAAGATTCTAGTTCATCTGGATGAACATGCGTCTCTAGTTATAGTTCACCGTGTTGGTTATAGTTCATCCGGATAGTTAAAGTTCACCAGTATAGGTAAAGTTCATCAGGATAGTTAGAGTTGTTCCGGAATATAATTAATAATTAACTGTTCCGGCTATGATAAATTTGTACTTCATCCGAATGGTTATCTGGATAGTTAACTAATGTTTAGCCGGTTATGATCGATATGATTTTATTAATTAACTGAATTGTAGGTCTGTTCTGCGACTCTATCACAACACACTCCTACATCTACAACAACGTCGCAAAAGGAAAGGGTAACTATTTTAATTTACACAGTTGTGTACTTCCCTTATAACTAATTGCTATATGATCATTTAATCAAATGCTGATGCTGTCTTAATTAGGGGAAAAGGAAAAAAATAACAGAAGCAGCAGCTGTTGCAGCCAGTACTGCTAGGGCATCAGAACAGGAAGTGATATATATATATATATATATAATTAAGGATTTGACAAATCGCTTTGACGTTATTGTTAATTAATATATATGTTACTAATCAATTAATTACATGGTGTCAATTTATGAAAAGAATAAGAGACATGCAAAACAAGTAAAACCTGCAGCTCGTAAAGTACCTCCAAAGAAGAGTGATCGGTTGGAAAAACCAAATAATTATGATGCCATTGCAGATCCTATCGATCAGCCATTAATCCAAGAGGTATATAGATTAGTATATACCACAATTTTTTTATTCTATTTTTTACTTTAATCAATTAATTGTTAATATATATATGCTATAATTAATATTATTATTATTATTATGTCACTTCTGATCAGCGGTATGTCACTTCTGATCAGCGGTGCGAAACTGTAACGTTGCACATGGAGGGGGATCCAATGAATGTCGTGGGAATGGCTGAATTATTACCAAAACAAAAAGATGAGACGATTAATGGAAGTCCATTACCTCTTGGTTGCCGTAGAATTAAAGTTTATCAGGTCAATAAGGGTGCAACATTTTTACCATTCCCAGTAGATGGTAAAACAACGGTTTCTGAGGTTGAAAATAAATATATTATTGTATGGCCGATGAAACGAATGATCCTTCATCCTAATAACAAGTCAGATAAATCACAGCCAGTTGATCATTCTACGGTTCAAAAGTACTGGAACAACCACAGGTAATTACTACATTAGTTAATCGTATCCGCTATAATTAATTAACTATATATATATATATATATGATCGGTTTTATTTGTCATTTTCCAGGTAAATAATGATCGGAAAAAGATGCCGAAAGTGTACTTAAATCCAAATCAGCTGACTCAAGATCTGATAACCAGAAAACTTTTTACAAGGAACCAGCAGAAGCAGCTGATGAGCACAGACAAGAAATTATAATTAATTCTTATACAAATTAAACTTTGATTAGTGTATGTTATTTTTTGAACGGAATTTGATTAGTGTATGTACATTAATTTTTAATTATAATATGATTTTAAGGTTTCTCTATATTAATTAATATGCAAGTTAATTAATTGTAACTAAGAAAATATATAATACCAAAGGCCATACTTTTGATATTTTAACGTGGCCGTTGCCACCCTTTGGTCACGCGTATTGGGACAAAATATCTGATTTCAACTACCCTTTGGGCACTTTCTTTTTCCAAATATAAGTGGCTAAAACACAAATATACGTGACCATATAATACCAAAGAACACACTTTTTATATTTAAACGTGACCGTTGCCACCATTTGGCCACGCGTATTGGGACAAATTATCTGATTTCAACTACCCTTTGGCCACTTTTTTTTCCATATATATGTGGCTAAAACACAAATATACGTGACCATATAATACCAAAGGTCACGCTTTTTATATTTTAACGTGGCCGTTGCCACCATTTGGACACGCGTATTGGGACAAAATATCTTATTTCAACTACCCTTTGGCCACTTTTTTTCCAAATTTATGTGGCTAAAACACAAATATACGTGATCATATAATAGCAAAGGCCACACTTTTTATATATTAATGTGGCCGTTGCCACCCTTTGGCCACGCGTATTGGGACAAAATGTATGATTTCAGCAACCCATTTGGCACGTTTTTTCATATCATATGTGGCTAAAAGACAAATATACGTGACCATATAATACCAAAGGCCACGCTATTCATATTTTAATGTGGCGCTTGCCACCCTTTGGCCATGCGTATTGGGACAAAAATTATAATTTCAGCAACCCATTTGGCCACATTTTTATAACATATGTGGCAAAACACAAATATACGTGACCATATAATACCAAAGGCCACACTTTTGATATTTTAACGTGGCTGTTGCCACCCTTTGGCCACGCGTATTACGACAAAATGTACGATTTCAGCAACCCTTTGGTCACATATTTTTATAATGTATGTGGCTAAAACACAAATATATGTGACCATATAATACCAAAGGCCACGTTAAACAAACACATGTGGCCGTTGGGACCCTTTGGCCACGCTTTCCAGAAGAATTGTTTGATTACAATAATAAATATTGGTACCCTTTAGCCACGCTTATAGGTGGCTTCAGCCACTGATATTGTAACGTGGCCGTTGGGTACATAAGGTGACCGGACCTTTGGTGTCGATTGGAATGGGAAAAAAACGTGACCAAACACCTTTGGTCATAGTTTTTTTCCGTGGCCAAAGGTGAATTTTGACGTAGTGTTACAAGTATTGAGAGGAAATGGAAATTACAGCTTGATAAAGATACACTTAGGCTACCTCACTAACTCCTCTCAAAATAACCTAAGTTTTCTATTTATAGCAACAACAAAGAGTGAAAAAAAGTTAAATAAAATAAGCTGCGCTTGTGGTAAACGATCCACTGAGTCGGCTCGACTCGCGTGTCGTCTTGAGCATTGTTGAAGTTGACTTGACGTTGACTTGAACAAATTTGCTTGAACACCAAAATTTGGACCAGGTTGTACACGGTAAATTGGACCTGGTCGGTCAGCATAAAGCTGGTCCTTTAGACCAAGGATGGCCGTTCAGCATAAGGCTGGTCATTTAGATCAAGGCTGGTCGTTTAGCACAAGGCTGGTCCTTCAGACCAAGGCTGGTCATTCAGCACAAGGTTGGTCGTTCAGCACAAGGCTCGTTGTTCAGACCAAGGATGGTCATTCAGACCAAAGCTGGTCGTTCAACACAAAGCTGGTCCTTCAGCACAAGGATGGTCCTTCAGTACAAGGCTGGTCCTTCAGTACAAGGCTGGTCCTTCAGCACAAGGCTGGTCCTTAGGAGCAAATGCTGGTCACTAGGAATAAATGCACCAAATTCAACCAAATTAGACTAAGTGTGAAGCTGATCGTATTGTGACCAAGCACCTCGTATAGGCAAGTCAAGAACATAACTTCAACCTTAGAGAATAAGTTATATCCCCGGAATCTTCGGGTTTCAGAGACTTGACCTGTCTTGATCCGTTTAAAGTAAATCATTGAATATTATCATCTTCACTTAGTCAACGAACTAAACTGGAATATCTTGGATGTTCCAACAATTCCCCCTAAGATGATGATATTCAATGAGAGTCTTTACAAAAATAATCGTCGTCTTGTAATATTTACAAAGATCAGAAGAGATACCGGATCTTGGATCCTTAAGATTTAAATTCGAGTGATATATGTGTGGAAGATATAATTTTGGTTCTATTTGGAACTAATTAGAGACAAATGGGAGAACCAAATATGTGAAAACATTAACCAATTTAAAGGTTAGAACCCTAATATTGACTATGCAAACTGTCGGCCTCCAAATTGCAAATCCAAATACAAATACCTCTTATAGATCTAGAAGGAGGTTAAAATCAAACCTGCAATAGTGATAGGGATGTGCGCGCCAGCCCTATTACAAAGAATGGAAGATTCGAAAGGTTGCTTTGTGGAGAAATCGAAGGTCGGAGGGGTGTTTATGTCGCCGGCGTTTGTAGAGGGAGAGCGGGTTTTGTGTTTTTGAGAGAACGTAGGAGAGAAGAAAAGAAGGGACCGGTTCTCCTTTCATATATATGTGAGACAAGAAACAAAATACTACTAAGAACATATTTTGATATCGCCAAGTATACGCAAAATTTTAGCAAAATCGATAAGTTATGAGCGAGATCGCTAAGAACAGTTGTTATTCAAAACGAAATCACCAGGGGTTGAACGAAGTCGCTAAGGTTTAGGCGAGATAAAAAAAGGAGAAAGTAAAATCAAACAGCAAGAAATGCTCTAAGTGTTGAAGTCGCTAAGAGTAACTCGGCTTAGACGAAATCGCTAAGATCAGTTTTGAAGAAGAACGAAATTGCCCAGAGTAACTCAGTTGAGCAAAGTCGCCAAAGGTAAAACCAGATAATTCCTCTAAGTCCTGATGAGATTGCTAAGGCTAATTATGGTTATCTCAAAATCGCTAATGCAATTTATTTTAATGACGAAATTGCTAAGGGTTAACCTTGAAATCGCCAAAAACAAGAAAATTTTCAGCAACATGTTTTTTGAGATTTTTCTGATTTAAAACCAAATTTTCAACCAAGTGAGAACACCCGTAGCAAATGTTGATACATGGTCCTTGATCGTCATGTGAAGTATCGAATACAAGACGGATTCACACATAGATTCTGAGGTCCGAACTCAGGCCGAACCTGGAGTTCGGACATGGCCGAACGTGTGGCCGAACCTGAGGTTCGGCCAGTCGTATTTCAGCCTTATAAATAGTTGCGTCTTGTGTTGTATCTAGTAATAGTTTAAGCTTCCGTGTCATATATTCTCTATGGACTCTGTGGTCTCTATGGTTAATACAAAGCTCATTTGTATTTAGTCTTTGTGTTTCATCTCGTATTTCATTGATTTCGTTACGACTAAGTAGAAGATTCGTATGCTCACACACTTTCAAGTGGTATCAGAGCATTAGGTTTGCTATACTAGTCGGAAATCAGTGTTTTCCAGAGTTGTTGAGTTCGAATTCATGTTTTTGACTTTCAAAGCTCGTTTCTCATCTTCATTTCTCAAAATCTTCGTTCAAAACTTCATGATTTACGTCAAATATGTCTGTATTTGTTCGTTTTCAGTTGATTGAGTGTTCACAGCTCGAGAGGTGTCGATTTCAGTGAGTTTTTCTGAAATTTTTGAGTTTTTCGCGATTGGCCGAACCTCAAGTTCGGCATAACCGCTCCGAATACCAGATTCGGAGTAAGCTCGGTCAGTGTTCTGAGTTCGGTGAGGTTTCGGAGCTCGTTCGGAGAGCTTTCGGACTATCTTCTTATTCGGTGAAAGTTCGGACTAGGTTCGGAGGTACTTCGACGTTAACTTGGTTCGTTGAGTGTTCGGAGGTAGTTCGGAGCAGCTTTGGAGGGTATAGTAGGTTCAGACGAAGTTCGGAGTGAACAGTAACTAATTTTTTTTTAAATGTCCGATTTTCAAGCGTTCGCAACTATTCAAAATTCGGTTCAAGCTACGATGCAAACAATGATGAATTGTGATAATGAAATCGGAACAAGTCAGAAAGTTCCCAAATTGCTAAAATTGGAAGATTATCATAGTTAGGTTAAACGGTTTGAAGCGTTTGTCGATACAAATGACATTGATATGTGGTTAGCGTTCACTGAGCAATATGTTCACCCTAAAGATGAGACTGGTGAACCAATTCTTCAAAGAAAAATGTCTTCTGAACAAAAGAAAGCTTATCAAGCTGAGAAAAAGGCGTATGGTACGTTAACGATGGCATTGCCTAAAGAGTTACTTCATCAATTTGCTGGTAACTACACATCAAAAAGTCTATGGGATGCATTGGAAAAACGATGTGAAGGTAATGATCAATACAAGAAAAGTCGACAAAAGGTTTTGAAGAAAGAGTTTGATAGTTTTAAGCATTATCAAAATGAAACGATTCCCAATCTGATTGCAAGATTCGCTCATCTAATGAGTGAAATGCGTTTGGTGAATCTTACTAAAGAAGAGGTTGATATGAAAGAAAAGATCTTGGAAGCATTGCCTGAGAAATGGGAGAATTATGTGATGATGATTACTCATGATAAAGATTTTTCAGGATTGTCTTTCAATGATTTGGTTCAAAGAATTCAGGCTCGGGATATGGAATTAATGGTGAATAAATCACTTCCTAGACAAATTCAAAATCCTGCAGTGTATCATGGTGAAAATGATTCTAGAATGAATGCTGGAAAATCTAATATTCTTAGTTCTGTACCCCCTACAGCATTTCTAGCAGGTAAATCTGAAATTCCAAGTTATTCTTCTGCTGGTTGTTCTGTGTGAATTCCTAGTTCTTCGACCCAAAATGCTTTGTCTGTTCAAACTATCGATGATTATAATGCGTTGATGTCTGCATTAGTGTCTTCATACTTTGGTGTTATTACTGGTTCTGTGAGTAATGCTGAGTTAGCCAATGAAGATTACGATCAGATTGATTATGATCATTTGGAGGAAATGGATCTCAATTGGCAATATGCTATGTTGGTTCGTCGAACAAAGAAGTTTTTCAATAGAACTGGTAAGAAGAGACTTAATCAGGAAGGAAATATTGGATTGGACAAATCTAAGGTGAAATATTATAAGTGTTCAGTTTATGGTCACTTTGCTCGAGAATGTCCAAGTTCTACAGAAAGTAAATTAAAAACTGGTCTGCATGCACATTTAGTGTTTCATCCTTCAGATAAAGCTGAAAAGGTTGATCAGAAATCGGCTACTCTTGCTCATGATTGGACTGATACATTTATGCATCCAGATGGTTTTGCTTGGAATGCAGATTCAGAAATTAAAAAGAATAATACTCCAATCTCAATTGCTTTAACTGCTCAACATGCTGATGATGAAATCTTTTTAACAGAATCTGATACTTCTTCAAGTATATCTTTGATTCAAGAAGAATTACCTAAGTCTTCTGAGAATTTAAAGGATGATGAAGTTAATTGTTATAAACGTGAGACATTGCTCAAGAAAATTACAAGGTTTGAACAAGATTGTCAGATTTTAACTGAAGAAATTGTGGTGTTAAAGAAAGAGTTGGAAGATTTTCAAAAGAAATATTATGCATTAGTTCATGTTCATGAAGATGTTTTGAAGGAAAAGGCACAATTGGCTGAAGAGTGTGAGAAAGCCAAAGCTGAAGCATTAGATGTAGCTCAAGATTTTGAGAATCTGTTTGAGAAGAGTTATCCGGTTCAGCAAAAATATGAAGAAGCTACTGCTCTTATTGCTACAACTGCTGTTACTGTTGAAAAATTACAAAATAAGATTTCTATGCTTCAAGATGAGAATGTTTTGTACCGGGACAAGAATGAAGTCTTAACTAAAGATGTTGAGATCTATAAACAAAAGAGAGAAAGTGTTCTTCACGAACTATTTGCAGAATGTGAGATCAGAAAGTTACAAACGTATGAATATGATGATCTCAATGAAAAGTTCATCAAGTTAAAACAAGAGGTGTTTGAAGGTCAACAGAGAATTAATGACTTGAAATTGGAGATTTTGGAGTTGAAACGACAAGTTAAGAATTGCAATTTGTCACCAACATTGCTTAATTTCTTATACAAGCAGGATCAGAATTCAGAAAGTTCTAAGCAGAATGATGTTCACTCGGTACCTCAACCAGTGGATTTAATTGAAGTTACTGCTGCTCAGATTGATCCAAAAGATGACTTGAATGATTATTCCAAGTTTGTCACTCCATCCAAGAAGAACAAGTCCAAGTCTAAAAGGAAGGAGAAGTCATTGGGTGATGCTCCAAAATTTGTTTCAAAGTCTGTTTTGTTAGAAAATGAAAAGGTTTTTGATAAGGTTGTTTCAAGTTCTTCATCTTCAACCGAAGAAGAGAAAGTTTTGATTGAAAAGAACAAGCTGAAGGATATCAAGGCTAAATTCACTAGTGAAGCTAAGTCAAGAGAAGCTTCATGTTCTTCTTCAAGTTCTTCAAAGGTTTCAGGTTCCAAGCACAAAGGTTTGGGTTTTGTTATAAAGGAAGTTCCGGCTGCAAAGAAACCAGTGAAAGTTGACAAGGCTGTTAAAGCTAAAGTTACAAAGAAATCACCATCTCCGAAGGAATTTACTTATTATTCTGGAAGATCATCATCTTCAAGGAGTCCATCTCCTAGGTATGATTCTTCTGATGGTTTCTTTGATAACTTCCATTCTGAACATTCATCTGATTCTCACAAATCAAAACAATTGTCAAACAATTTTCGAGAAAGACTTTGTTATGTATGTCGTCAACCAGGACATCTAGCTGCTGATTGTCCGACGACTGCATATATCCACACAACTGCCAAATATGTGGATAACAAAGGTCAAATTTTTGATGAACCATGGTCTCCAACGATTAAATCAACTCGTAAATCGTCTTGGTCTAAATCAAGTTCGTCGGTTGAATCTGATTCGGGTTTAGATCAAAAGTTAAAAATTTTACAAATTTGGAAACCAAAAGTTGTTTCAAAGGCCAACAATGACTTTGTGGAAGACACCGGGCGACCCGACGCTGTTGAATCGGGTCGATCCCAACGCGACTAATGTTTTATTTGGTGTCAAGCAGGTGATTCAGGAAGACCTTTCGGTGATTGGAAAATTGCTGATTGTGAAATATCTGTCTTAATTAAATTGGATTTCAAAATCAATTTTGTTTTTCACAAGGCTACACTGTTAGTATTCGTGTTGGTTGATCAATTTTTCTTCATTTTCACTTCGTCTCATTCTGAGGGGGAGTTTGTTTTTGCAAAAATACAAAAATAGTATTTTGTTTTTCAAATCGTAAAAAATGAAAATCTATAAATAGAGTTGTCATTTTTAGGGGGAGAAATTTGAAAAAGACAAAAACATTGAAAAACACAAAAGCCAAAAACATTGAAAATGAGAAATTGTATCCGACATGATTGGGAAATGATGGTACATTGGCGGACATCGTCTGGCTCATGGATAAAGTAGATGAAAAGGCCATAAGACCATTTGATCGAGGTGTAAGGTAGGCTCGGCAAATCAGAAAGTATACAAATGTGATATACATTAAATCTGATGCTTGACCTAGTGGATAACATCTTGATGCATGTCTCATGATATATCAAGAAAAAGATATGTGAAAAATAAAATGAGAAGTCACTATGTATACATGTGTTCATTTTGCAAAGATTTAAACTTGTTTGATTTTCTTTATTTTGTCAAACGATCGGACTTTCTCTGCGTGTCGAAAGACCGACCTGATCGTTGTTCGTTTGACGTTCTGCTTTATTTTCTTTGGTGTTTCGTATAACTCATCGGACTTTCTCTGCGTGTACGGGAGTATCGACCTGATTGTTGTTGAGTTATACAACTTCAACTTGTTTTATTTTCTTATTTTGTTAAATCCGAGGCCTTATCTGCGTATCGAAAGATTGACCTTAAGGTAGACGATTTAACGTTCTTATTTCTTTTTGCATGGAACACAATTGACTATATCATGGTTACATTCATTATGTGATTAAAATCACAAATGAAATCACAAAATGTGATAAGTAAAAGCATATCTGAGTATGTCTGATAGTGTGGGGTACACTGGTCAATGCAAATTTAATCAATAACTTAACATATCCTAATGTTATGAGTATGATTCTACCAGAGTTTAAAGTTGGACAAACTATATCTGCAATCGGAATGGCTTATGTGCTGCAATAATCGAAATTAAAATGTAGTTCAGCATGTTATGACCAATATGATCCCAAGTTGTGATCTTTCTCACAAAAGACAAAAATAGTGTCTAATTCGATATTGTTTTACATTTCTAATCAGAAAATACCAAAAAGATTTTAGGTGTGTTTTGATATAAAGTTTCTAAAAGTCAAAAAGATTTTGTTTCTGATTTGTTTTCGATTGATCAACACCAATTACGAAATCATTTTCAAAATCAAAATATCTTGGAGTCTCGAAGAGACATTTTGCACCAAGATTATTTATGTTAGCAGGTTTCTAAGTGGGAAGAGAACATCACAACTTCAAGTCTTCTGAAGGTTTGTTGATAAAGAAATTACACACGATGCAATATCAAGTATTCAAGATTGAACTCGTCATCAAAAATCGAGGAAGAGTTTGATTGAAGATACATGATACAAGTTTGAATGAGAAGATGATACTGCACATGCCGAGGGGGAGTTTGTTGATACATGGTCCTTGATCGTCATGTGAAGTATCGAATACAAGACGGATTCACACATAGATGCTGAGGTCCGAACTCAGGCCGAACCTGGAGTTCGGACATGGCCAAACGTGTGGCCGAACCTGAGGTTCGGCCAGTCGTATTTCGGCCTTATAAATAGTTGCGTCTTGTGTTGTATCCAGTAATAGTTTAAGCTTCCGTGTCATATATTCTCTGTGGACTCTGTGGTCTCTGTGGTTAATACAAAGCTCATTTGTATTTAGTCTTTGTGTTTCATCTCGTATTTCATTGATTTCGTTACGACTAAATAGAAGATTCGTACGCTCACACACTTTCAGCAAAAACACTGAAAACACACAGATATAAACTCAGTGAGTTGCTAATACTTTAGTGAAATCACCAAGGGCACTTTTGGAAACATAAAATTTTCTAAGTGCATAAGCATGTCAAAAACAACATTTTGACTCAGAAAACATTAAAAAAATCACATTTAATTAAAAACCTTATTGAATCAGTTTAAATTGAGCCAGGCTAGCCCAAAACTTGCCAAACGGTTGATTTTGACTTAATTCAAAAAATGGATCTCAAATTTGACTTGTTTTTCACAAACTTGATGTTTTCAAGCACAAAGCACCCAATTTCACATTTTATCACCAATTTGGTTATGTCTAGGTGTAGTGCTTTCATTTGCATAATTAATGGCTTATTTTTCTGGCAATTACCAGTTATTTGCAAAATTTGCATATTTTTGCTCGGTAATGGTTGGACTATGATAGGAATCAAACCGGTCAATTATGTGATCATAGACACTTACAATTCAAATTTCCTCATAGATTCACTAACCTAAGTCAGATTGTTGGTATTGTTTATCAACTTAATCTCTAGCAAGGAAATTTTCAGCAGAATCACTGTGAGGTAAGTTATCATGTTTTAGTCCGGTTTAATGAAACATGTGTTGATCTTTTATTCCACTAAGTCAACAGTTATCCTAGCCTTTTCTTTTAAGCACTTCAGACATGCACAACACACATATGGAATTTCTTCCCCCTATTTCTTTAGAGGTAAGTACTGATTACAAAAAGGATGCATATTTTTTTGATTTGCGTGAAAAAAGGTCAGAGATCCCTCAGCAGACGTGTCACGGAATAATTTGAATGTTAATAATGGGACGCGTGAACACAAGGTCAGAGTTTCCTCAGTAGATGTGTCACGGTCAATGGATGGATGTGAGATTTGTCTCACTTATTGATGGATGTGTGATGATTCACACTTATTGATGGATTTGAAATCTGCACTTTCCGCAAAAGAAATACTCGAGTGTGTTGGTTGACTTACTTAGCTCAGAATTAAGCAAATTTAAAGGATTTAGCAACTGTTTTGACTTAAGGTCCACATTTTCATGCAATTAAGTGTGTAAACACTGGATTTGCCTACTTCTCAGTTTGTTGAGCCTACCAACACATCGAATGATAGTATTACTGATCGATTGGTGTTGATACATGGTCCTGGTCGTCATGTGAAGTATCGAATACAATACGAAGGTGTGCTTATGAGCTGTGATCCGAACTCTCAGCGAACCTGGAGTTCGGACAGGTCCGAACATGTGGCCGAACCTCAGGTTCGGCCGGTCGTGATTTAGCTAGTATAAATATGTCGTCTTGTATAGAATTCATAAGCTTATGAGTCATATCTTCTCTGTGTACTTTGTGGACATCTTTGTGGTTAATACAAGTCATTTGTATTTACTCTTCGTGTTTACTCGTTTACATTGATTTCATTACGACTAAGTAGAAGATCCATATGCTCAAGCCATTTCAAGTCGTATCAGAGCTTTTGGTTTGCTCTACTAGTCGGAAATCATTGTTTTCGGAGTTTTGAGTTCAAATTCACGTTTTTATGAAAATGAGTATCATTTTTGAGTTCGCTTGATCATCTTAAGTGCAATTCTTGTCAAAAATTCATTTCTTGATCGTTCATTTCGAGTTTACTTAGATTTCTGTCGAAAATTACATCAAAAAACACTGAAAATCGAGAAAATGGTGTCGAGTGAGGTCGAGCTCGTCTGAGGTTCGGACACGTTCGGTGTAACCGCTCCGAACTTGAGGTTCGGACGGCGTTCGGTCGTTATATCGGTTCGGTGAGAGATCGGTCCACGTTCGGACAGAGTTCGGTAATAGTTCGGCGCTCGTTCGGTCTAGGTGTTGTTTTAAGTGTCTGAAGGTTAGGTTCGGACGGAGTTCGGCGAGTTTTAATCTCGGACTAGGTTCGGAATACGTTCGGAGGAAGTTCAGCGAGAGTTCGGAGATAGTTCGGAGTGAACAGTAACCAATTTTTTCAAAATGTCCAATTTTCAAGCGTTCGCGGCTATTCAAAATTCGGTTCAAGCTACGATGTAATCGATGATGAATTATGATAACGAAATCGGAACAAGTCAGAAAGTTCATAAATTGCTCAAATTAGAAGATTATCATAGTTGGGTTACACGGTTTGAAGCGTATGTCTCATCGAATGATATTGATATGTGATTATCATATTCTGATCAATATGTCTATCCTAAGGGTGAAGATGGGGAACCAATTCTTCAAAGGAAGCTTTCCGGTGAACAAAAGAAAGTGTATCAAGCTGAGAAGAAAGCATATGGTTTAATAATGGCACTGCCGACAAAGTTATTACTTCAATTTTCAAGTAACTACACGACAAAGAGTTTGTGGGATGCTTTAGAAAAGAGATGTGAAGGTATTTGATAGTTCCAAACATTATCACTATGAATCGATTCCAAATTTGATTGCACGATTTGCTCATTTAATGAGTGAAATGAAATTGGTGAATCTTACAAAAGATGAAGCTGACAAGAAAGACAAGATCATGGAAGCCCTACCAGAGAAATGGGAGAATTATGTGATGATGGTTTCTCATGATAAAGATTATTAAAAAATATCTTTTAATGATCTGATTCAACGAATCCAAGCAAGGTATATGAAGTTAACGGTGAACAAGTCCCTTCCTGAGCAAGTTCAAAATCCTGCAGTGTATTATGGTAATAATGATTCAACTTTGAATGCTGGGAAATCGAATATTCTTAGTTCTACACCTCCTACAACATTTATTGTAGGTAAATCTGAAATTCCAAGTTATTCTTCTACTGGTTGTACTGTTTCGAGTCCTAGTTCTTCAATTCAATGTGCATTGTATGTTCAAACTATCATTGATTATAATGCTTTGATGTCTGCATTAGTATCTTCATATTTTGGTGTTATCACTACTGCTGTGAATAATACTGAATTAGCAAATGAAGATTATGATCATTTGGAGGAAATGGATCTGAACTGGCAATATGCTATGTTGGTTCGAAGAACAAAGAAATTTTTCAATCGAACTGGTAAGAAAAGACGGAATCAGGAAGGGAAGATTGGTTTAGATAAGTCAAAGGTGAAATGTTATAAGTGTTCAGTTTATGGTCATTTTGCTCGAGAATGTCCAAGTTCTGCGGAAAGTAAATTGAAGACTGGTCAACATGCACATTTAGTTTTTCATCCATCAAATGAAGCTGAAAAGGTTGAGAAGAAATCCGTTACTTTTGCTAATGATTGACCAATACATTTATGCATTCAAATGAATTTTCATGGAATGCAGATTCAGAAGTTATAAAAAATCATGTTCCAATTACTGTTGCTTTGACTGCTCGTCATGCTGATGATGACAGTTTTCTGACTGATTTCGATTCATATTCGAGTGCATCTTTGGTTCAAGATGATTTGCCCAAAGTTTCTAATAGTTCAAAAGTTGACGAGTTTGAATGTCTTAAATATAAGAAATTGCTCCAGACGGTTGCCATTTTGAACAACGTTGTCAACTATCAACTGAAGAGATTGTGGTGCTCAAGAAAGAGTTAGAAGATTTTCAAAAGAAGTATTATGAGTTAGTTCATGTTCATGAGGATATTTTGAAGGAAAATTCTCAATTGGCTGAAGAATGTGAAAACGCTAAAGCTGAAGCTTTAGATGCAGCTCAAGATTTTGAGAATTTGTTTGAATAAAGTTATCCAGTTCAGCAAAAGTATGAAGAAGCTAATGTTCTTATTGCTAAAACAGCTGTTACTGTTAAGAAGCTTCAAAATAAGATTCTATGCTTCAAGATGAGAATGTTCTTTATAGAGACAAGAATGAAGTCTTATCTAAGGATGTTGAGATTTATAAGCAAAAGAGAGAAAATGTTCTTGAAGAATTATATGCCGAATGTGAGATTCGAAAGTTACAAACTTATGAATATGATGATCTCAATCAAAAGTTTATCAAGTCACAGAAAGAGGTATTTGAGGCTCAAAAAAAGATCAATGATTTGAAATTGGAAATTTTAGAGCTAAAAAGACAAGTGAAGAATTGCAATTTGTCTCCGACATTGCTAAACTTCTTATACAAACAGGATCAGAGTTCAAAAAGTTCTCAGAAGGAGGATGTTCACTCGGTTCCTCAACAAGTGGATTTGATTGAAGTTACTTCTGCTCAAATTGATCTAAAAGCTGAATTAAATGATTATTCAAAATTTGCTACTCTACACAAGAAGAACAAGTCCAATTCTAAGAAGAAGGAGAAGCCTTTAGGTGCCGCTCTAAAATTTGTTTCAAAGTTAGAGAATGAAAAAGTTTTTGATAAGGTTGTGTCATGTTCTTCATCTGCAACCGAAGACGAAAAAGGGTTAATTGAGAAGAACAAGCTGAAAGATATCAAATCTAAATTTACTATTGACGCTAAGTCACGAGAAACTTCAAGTTCTTCTTCAAATTCTTCAAAGAATCAAGGATCTAAACACAAAGGTTTGGGTTACAAAGTGAAGGATGAACCTGTTCAAGCTAAAAAACCAGTGAAGGCTGAGAAGGTTCCTAAAACAAAGGTTGCAAAGAAATCACCATCTCAGAGAGAATTTTCTTATTCTTCTAGAAGATCGTCATCTTCAAGGAGTCCATCTCCTAGGTATGATTCTTCTGATGCTTTCTTTGATAATTTTAGTTCTGAACATTCATCTGGTTTTTCAAAATCAAAACAATTTTCAAACAATTTTAGAGAAAGACTTTGTTATGTATGTCGTCAACCGGGACATCTAGCTGCTGATTGTCCGATAACTGCATATATCCACAAAACCGCCAAATATGTGGATAACAAAGGTCAAATTTTTGATGACCCATGGTCTCCAAAGATTAACTCAACTCGTAAATCGTCTTGGTCTAAACCAAGTACGTCAGTCGAATCTGCTTTAGGTTCCGATCAAAAATTAAACCTTTTACAACTTTGGAAACCGAAAGTTGTTTCCAAGACCAACAAAGACTATGTGGAAGACACCGGGCGACCTGACGCTGTTGACTCGGGTCGATCCCAGAGCGACTAATGGTTTATTTGGTGTCTAACAGGTGTTTCAGGAAGACCTTTCGATGATTGAGGAATTACTGATTGTGAAATATCTGTTCTAATTAAATTGAATTTCAAAATCAAATTTTGTTTTCAGACGGCTTAAACTGAACGTATTCGTGTTGATTGATCACTTTCTTATTTTTGCTTTACTTCCGTCTCATTCTGAGGGGGAGTTTGTTTTTGCAAAAATACAAAAATAGTGTGTTGTTTTTCAAATCGTAGGAATGAAAATCTATACATAGAGTTGTCATTTTTATGGGGAGAAATTTGAAAAAGACAAACACATTAAAAAAATGCAAAAAGCCAAAAACATTAAAAAATGAGAAACTGTATCCGACATGTTTGGGAAATGATGGTACATTGGCTGATAGTGTCTGACTCATGGATAAAGTAGATGAAACAGCCTTAAGACCATTTGATCGTTGTGCAAGGTAGGCTCGGCAAATCAGAAAGTATACAAATGTGACATACACTAAATCTGATGCTTGACCTAGTGGACAACATCTTGATGCATATCTCATGATGTATCAAGAAAAAAGATATGTGAAAAATAAAATGACAAGTCACTGTGTATACATTTGTTCATTTTGCAAAGATTTAAACTTGTTTGATTTTCTTTATTTTGTCAAACGATCGGACTTTCTCTGCGTATTGAAAGATCGACCTGATCGTTGTTCGTTTGATGTTCTGCTTTATTTTCTTTGGTGTTTCGTATAACTCATCGGACTTTCTCTGCGTGTACGGGAGTACCGACCTGATTGTTGTTGAGTTATACAACTTCAACTTGTTTTATTTTCTTATTTTGTTAAATCCGAGGCCTTATCTGCGTATCGAAAGATCGACCTTAAGGTAGACAATTTAACGTTCTTATTTCTTTTTGCATGGAACACAGTTGACTATATCATGGTTACCATCATTATGTGATTAAAATCACAAATGAAATCACAAAATGTGATAAGCAAAAGCATATCTGAGTATGTCTGATAGTGTGGGGTACACTAGTCAATGAAAAACTAATCAATATCTTAACATATCCAGATGTTATGAGTATGATTGTGCCAGAGTTTAAAGTTGGACAAATTATATCTGCAATCGGCATGGTTTGTGTGCTTCAATAATCGAAATTGAAGTGTAGCTCAGCATGTTATGTCCAATATGATCCCAAGTTGTGATCTTTCTCACAAAAGACAAAAATAGTGTCTGATTCTGTAATGCTTTTACTTTTCTTATCAGAAAATACCAAAAATATTTTAAGTATGTTTTGATATAAAGTTTCTAAAAGCCAAAAAGATTTTGTTTCTTGTTTGTTTTCGATTGATCAACACGAAATACAACTTCAACTTTCAAAATCAAAATATCTTGGAGTCTCTAAAAAACGTTTTGCGCCAAGATTATTTATGTTGGCAGGTTTCTTTGTGGCAAGAGAACATCATCACTTCAAGTCTTCTGAAGTTTGTTGATAAAGAGATTACACACGATGCAATATCAAGTATTCAAGATTGAGCTCATCATCAAGATCAAGGAAGAGTTTCATTAAAGATGCATGATAGAAGTGTTAATGGAGGAGATGATACTGAACATGCTGAGGGGGAGTTTGTTGATACATGGTCCTGATCGTCATGTGAAGTATCGAATACAAGACGAAGGTGTGCATATGAGCTATGGTCCGAACTCTCAGCGAACCTGGAGTTCGGACAGGTCCGAACATGTGGCCGAACCTCAGGTTCGGCCGGTCGTGATTTAGCTAGTATAAATATGTCATCTTGTATAGAATTCATAAGCTTCTGAGTCATATCTTCTCTGTGTACTTTGTGGAAATCTCTGTGGTTAATACAAGTCATTTGTATTTACTCTTCGTGTTTACTCGTTTACATTGATTTCATTACGACTAAGTAGAAGATCCATATGCTCAAGCAATTTCAATTGGATCATTTCCTATGGTCAGATCACAAGACCATATTTATTTCATTTTGCCCAACCAAAAACAAAAAATTTCTAATTTTTCAAAGTTTATTGAAACTTCACTAATTTTCAAAAATTTTGTGCCCTTAAAGATGTTAGATAAAATATTTTTGAGATTTTCTAGGAATTTTGTTTAAAACACAATGAAACACTTTACTCTTGGCCAAGAAATTTTGACCAAAAACTCCATAAGACTCAAGGAGACTTAAATTATAATATTTTTTGTGTTTTTCTAAAAAAAAAATTTTAAGGTAAAATTCTTTTGGCTTTTCAAGAGAGGACTGAAAAAATTGAAAGTGATATCTTTTGGGTTTTGCAGAAAAGGAATATAGAAAGGCAGAAGGCGGACAAAGACAATACCTCTAAACTACACAAACTAAGACTAAGGCACTAACCCATAAGGAGCCTAAAGATAAGCTTAATCAAAGTGGATCATTCCTACTGATTGAACTAGGAAGTTAAACTTAGAAACATCAAATCCCTAGATGAAGAGGTCTGCTAGTTGATTCACAGAGGAAACATGAACTAAAGTGATAAGATTTTTCGCATGACAGTCGCTAATGAAGTGATGCCTAATCTCTATGTGTTTTGTTTTATAGTGTTGAACAAGATTCTTAACAATGAACATAGCAGAATTATTATCAATGTTAATAGGAGTGGACATGAAATTCAAGCCATAATCTAGAAGCTGATTTTGGATCCAGAGGACTTGAGAATAGCAAGAGGCGTCAGCAATGTATTCCGCTTCAGTAGGCGAAGTAGACACGTTTGACTATCTCTTGCATTGCCATGAAACCAGTCAATTCCCTTAGAATTACGCTCGTCCGGTGGTTGACTTCCGATCCATTTTGTAACCCCCGTAATCACAATCACAGAAGCCTCCTAGATAAAAGAGCTCATCCTTGGAATACCAAAGCCCTCTCTTTGGATTGGACTTCAGGTATCTGAAAATTCGTTTCACGGCTGTCAAGTGAGACTGTTTTGGTTTGGATTGAAATCTTGAGCAGAAAAACACGGCAAACATGATGTCAGGACGACTAGATGTCAGGTACATGAGCGACCCAATCATTGTTCTATACAAGTGTTCATCAACACATTCACCTACAAGGTCTGGATGGAGTTTAACTTGAGTCTCGACAGGACTGGAAAATCCCTTAGAGTCATGAAACCCAAACTTCTTCAGAATTTCTTTCACATACTTTCCCTGACTCATTAGAATACCCTCAGCATTCTGTTTCACCTCAATCCCTAGAAAGAATGTGAGTTCACCCATTGAACTCATTTCAATCCGGTTTTGCATCAGATTCATGAACTCATGACAGAGAGTCTTATTGGTAGATCCGAAGATGATGTCATCCACGTATACTTGAACCAGTAGCATATCATCACCCACATATCGTATGAACAGTGTTTAATCAATCACCCCTCTCTTGTAGCCATTTTCCAACAGATAGGTAGACATAGTCTCATACCACATCCCGGGTGCCTGCTGCAGTCCATAGAGAGCTCTTTCCAGTTTGTACACCTTATTTGGAAAGGACGGATTAACAAATCCAAGAGGCTGATCGACGTACATCTCCTTCGTCTAACTCACCGTACAGGAAGGCAGTCTTCACATCAAGTTGATAAATAATTATGTTCTTTGACGCGACATATGCCAAGAAAATCCTGATGGCTTCAAGACAAGCTACAGGGGCATAGACTTCATCATAGTCTAATCCATATGTCTCCATGTACCCGTTGACCACTAATCTTGTCTTATTTTTTATGATTATTCCTATATCGTCTCTTTTATTCTTGAAGATCCACTTGACAGGAATAAGTTTCACACCAGGAGGAGTGTCTATAAGTTGCCAAACATCCAAGAGTTTGAATTGAAGTAGTTCAGCATGCATAGCCTCTATCTAGTTGTCATCTTTTATAGCACTAGCTACGGAAGTAGGTTCATCTTGAGATACGAAACATAAAAAAAGGCAAGTGTTTATTGTTCCTGATTGACTTCTGGTGACTCTCTAATTGAGTGGACCATTAATGTTAGCGATGGGATGTTTCTTTTGAATTCTAGTCTCCTCTACAACCAGAACTAGAATAGTTGATCTAGAGTTCCCATCTACACATCATTACCCAGTGTTTCACCAGTTTCAATCACAATTGTGTCAACTGAGTCTGAACCATTATTACTGAGCTCATTCTCGGGTTGATTTTCTGGGATTTCTTGATTTTCTTGATTTTCTTGATTTTGATTGGGCATTTCATCTTCAACGATTTCTTCTGTTATTTGGATTCCAACAGGAGTGACAACTGGAATAGTGGAAGATGAGGTTGAAGCTCACGTTGATTCATTTCTCCTAGTAAATTCGAGAAGATCATCGGAATATATCGTATCCAGTATCGATGATGTAATTGAAGCAGAACCCTCAGGTGCAGTAGCATCCACATTATTAGCATCTTCTTGCATGTTTCTAGTATCACTTGAAATCACGAAATCACCATAATTAAAAGAAGCACAGAATTTCTCTAAGTCATACATGTCGTCTGAGTCAGGTTCTCTAGAGTTATGGGTATGCTCGTTAAAGTTAACATTGCAAGACTCTATAATCACCTGAGTTCTTCTGTTGTACACTCGATAGGCCACAGAGGTCATCGAATATCCAACAAAATAACCTTCATCTGCCCAAGAGGCAAACTTAGCTAACTACTCAGACTAGATCAACACCGTACACGGACATCCAAATGGTTTTAAGCGCTTTAGAACTGGCTTTTCTTAAGAAAACAGTTCAAAGGATGTCTTGTTGGCATGTTTGAATAAAAGAGTTCTATTCAAGACATAACAAGCAGTATGGACTACTTCTGCCCAAAAATATTATTTAAGGTTAGAATCCATGAGCATCGTCCGAGCACACTCGATTATTATACGGTTCTTTCTTTTAGCAATCCCATTCTGTTGAGGAGTATAGGGAGAGCTAAATTGACGAGTGATGCCCTTTTCGTTGCAGAACGAATCGAAGACGTGGTTTCTAAACTCTGTTCCGTTGTCTGATCTGAATATTAGAACTTGCTCTCTGCTGGCGTTCTTTTAAGAAGAACAGCCAGGAATATCGTGAGTAATCGTCAGTGATGATTAGGCAGAAAGATTTTCCCCATAAACTCTTAATACTAACTGGTCCAAATATATCCATATGCAAATGTTGAAGGATTTTTGTTGTTCTTCCAGGCGACTTTGGCTTATAAGACGTTTTGTGTTGCTTTCCCTTCGAGCATGCAACGCAGTTATCGATTTGCACGAATTATTTGTCAGGTAACCCAAAAACATGTTTTCCCCTAACCAGGCAGTTCATATTGCGGAAATTAACATGTCCCATCCACCGATGCCACAAGGTTGAATCTTCCTCTAAAGCTTTAGCCAAGAAGCACGCAACTGAACTAATCGGTTTTGTAGTATTCATGTCCAGTGCATACATGTTCCCCCTACGATTAGCGTGGAATAAAATCTGATCATCATGTACTTTGAAACCAGGTTTTAGAATGAAGCACTCATGATCATCGGAGAACATTTGCATCTTATTGTCACATATTTGTGAGATTCTCAGTAGATTGAATTGCAGATTTGACACAAGGTTGACTTTTTCAAATGAAACTTCACCATTTGTTAGATGACCAATTCCAATTATTTGACCACCTTTCTTATTTCTTCCAAAAGCAACAGAACCTCATGCAGATATCAGTTTGACATCATGCAAAAGGTCCTTGTCACCCGTCATGTGCCTGGAACAACCACTATCCATGTACCATAGATTTATTGACTTCTTTCACTGTTCCTACACAAACAAAAATTTGATTAGTTCACAGATGAACGCAGATCTTTAGGACCTTGGGTTTTCCTGGCAGTCAGTTTCTTAGGCGGACGAGGAGCTGGAGTGGTGGCCCGAGCAAAAGGCTTTCGAGGATCAGTCAAAGGAGACCATGGTGCACGAGGTCTCGAGGAAATGGGAGATGGGCTATTTACTATTACAAGGACTGCCGGTTGAAACTACCCGGTACTTTCACCCAAACCTCTTGTAGAGTGAGGTGTCATGCCTCTGAAGAACTGTTAGTTCTGGAAATTTGGCATGAGCATTTGCTGATTATTCATGTATTCATAGTTTTCGCTATAAATTCCATAAAACCGAGGCCCTGCTTGAGTGAATGGAGGCATAATCATTCTTGGTCGATAGGGTGCAACCATAGGTGGATTGTAGCCCATGTGCGCTTTTATTGAGTTAAATGGAAAACCCCTTGCAAGATGATTTGGGTCTCCGCATACAAAACACCCAATAGTGTTAGCAGACCCACATGGATTCACGGTAGTAGATGGAGCCACATTTTGAACATGTGTGGTATTTGTCTCAACAACACATTCCCCTTCCCCCTGATCAGTAGCTTCCTTATTTCGTTTTTTGTTGTTGTTTTTCTTCTTAGTAGCCAAAAAAACACCTTTATTTTCTTCCAAATTCACGGGTTCAGCAACAACGAGTTCAGCAACTTGGTGTTACTTGACTTGTACATCTTGGTAGAAGACATCAGAGTGACTTGAGGTGGGATCATCACAAGTGTAGAAGCCGAGGAAATCACCTTACCATTGGTGATTAGTGAAGAAGTGTTGTGTGTCACCCATGGGTTTACCATCACCCAAAGACAGTTTATTTAGATCATTAGATGCCAGCTCACTTGAAAGATCAAGATGGACATAATCTAAGTTATCTGTTTTAGTTTTGGGCTTTCTCCTCTTTGAAACCTTAGGTTTCTTGGAAACATATTTTATCTTAAACACCATTTGAGTTTCACTAAAGAGTGAAGGTTGAGAGATTATCTCATTATCAGATAATAATTTTAAGAACTCAGATTCTGTCTTTTGCGTAACTGTATCCTCAGAAAAGACAGTGTCAACTAACTAAAATCAGCTGGATTCAAAATCATCTAAGTTTAGTGCACGTTCAACGGATGGAAGGCTCGAGCCACTTTCATAGACAGACAGTTTGCCTTCCATTTGATGAATTTCTGACTTGCATGGAATTGCCTCATTATTTAAAAACCTGATGCGGCTTCGGGAGTTTATTTTAGTTAGTTCAGGCATAGGAAAATAGTTATGATTGAAGGGGTGTTCAACTGGAGCATCCTCAATTTCCCAGGTTGAACCCAAACCACTTTTTAAACGTCTCAAAATATCCTTAGCCACATCACTTGCTAAGTTAGAGGGGTTAAGTTTCATCATGTCAATAGTTTCCCGAGCCTGAACATAGTTCTTGATTAGGGACGAGTGACGAGTCAACAGATCCTCTAACCGAGTATGCAGAGCCATTTCAACATGTTTCATGACCTCAATATCATCCTGCAAGGACTTTATTTTGGCTAGGAAATCCAGTTCCTTAGCCTGCATAGACTTGACAAGACATTCAGACCAAATTTAAGTCTTTTCTCATCCATTGCATAGATTCAAGTGCGGAAATCATGAATCCATGATCAAACCAAGTTGTTTGTTTGTTGAAATCTTTAGATTTCCATGTCTAAAACTCAAGAAAACGAGGGTTATTATGGAATCACAATGTTTTATTAGCTGAGATTTGTTATTATGGAATCGCTAAGATTTGTTATTATGGAATCACAATGTTTTATTAGCATAAACCAAGTGAATTAACATGAAATAACACTGAGCATCGATCCGAACATTCACATCACAATAGTTAAGTACAAAAGCAATTATCTTAATATCAAGCAAAATAAGTAATGATACTACTGATAAACACAATATATAAATCATTGACAATGATCATCAAAACATTAAGATAATTGTTTCAATACTAATACATGTGAAATGAAAGATTTATAATTGAGTCTAACACTAAGGATGCTATGTTTGAGTTGCCACCAACCCAAGATAGATCTTATAAATTCCACCTTTGGTGGCAATACAAACATGACAGACTGACAACTACTTAATCTGACTGAGTTGCTTCAACAAGAACCTCCATTTTTTTCTAGCAAGATTCCTGTAGCGATAATCTAAGTAGACGACCTGTGCCTCATACAATATCCAAATGCCTTCTCGTGAGAATATATTCAAATCAGAGTAGTCCCACATCTCCAACACCCTTTGACATCTCCAACCGAGGATTTCCATCCCATCATCTGATTCAACGTTGGGGGTCATATCTCTAAGCTTCTTAGCAGTGAATTGCACCAAAGCTTTCCGATAAGGTGCCATTTCCTTCCAATCATCAACCAAAGGAGGGACTTCTTTCTTCCCGTTCATCGAGTTGTCACTTGACTTTCTTATTTTCTTCAATTATGTGATTTTGGACCATTGTTCGAAGTATAGGAAGTTGCTTTATGTTGTAGATCTTGCGGGCATAACCTTTCTTGTCTAGAAAGTCTTGCATTTCTTTCTTGGTCACATAGTTGACTCTAAGCGTAGCTGTATTGGGACTAGGAGGACGTGAAATATGATCAAAGATCGCTGGAGGAGGAGACATGTATTGTGCGTGCATTTCGCGGGTCTTTTCCCTTAGGTTGTCATTGAATTGCACGTACTAAAACTTTTTATCTGTGTCAAAAAAAATGGTTCACTCTAGTATCGTTTGGCTTTTCGGAAAGCTTGTATTTATAGAGGTGGTTCTCCATATCTTGCTCGTCGGTATACAATTCAACCAGCTGGGCATCCGAAAGAGTCATCAAGTAGGATAGAGGTATGCCTCAAGGCATGAGTTCTCTGACATAATTGGCTATCAATGAGGTGTCAGACGGATCAATATTGTCTCCAGCAAGGTTGGGGATTATTCTTATGTGTGGTTCTCTCGCCTCATAATTATTTGGTTCAGTTAGCTCAAAAGGCTCTGATCCAGTACCAATTCTTGAGGACGACTGCCATGTTGTAGTTGTTTAAGGGCTTGTTCCCTAGCAAGCAGATTTAGTGTTCTTTCATGTTCCATTTCTTCTCTGGCGAGTCTAAGAGCTTCATCTTTCTTCCTTTGTTTTCCATTTCTTACTCATGTACTTCTTCAGGAGTCAACTTCTTCTTGCTTTTGCTAGGTTTGCTAGAAGGCCCAACTTCTTTTACAGTACCTGAAACAGTTATAGCTAGACCACCGCCTGTACTTAGGACAGAATCAACTGGAATGGATTCAGCAGTAGCACTAGTGGTGGTTGAGGCAGGCTCAGAAGCATGAACCTCCTTCTTGCGTAACTTCTCTTTCTTCAGTATGATGAACTGGTGAAGTCATTGGTGACATATAGGTATCATCTTGCATTTGAGGCTCACTAAACACAGGCTCAGATCTCAGAGGAGTTGGAGGTAAGATATTAGCCAGATCATCCATGATCTCATAGATGATTTCCTCATCATATTCATCATCAGTAGTGAATTTCGGGTTTATAAAGTTTGTTGCGCTAGAGTCATAGATAAGATTGTTTAGACGATCAGCCAACAAGAGGTCATTGTAGATCTCATCTAGAATCAGGCTAAGAGGTTGAAGTTGCAACGCTTCTCTTGCTTCTTCATTTTTTTCAGTAACCACTACACTGCTTCAGTTGCTGGGGCCAGTAACGAGGGTGTTTGCATAAAGTTCGCAAATCGTATTTCTCCCAAGATCTAGAAATTCAGGATCAACATGCATGTGCTTTAGTTGTTCTGAAATATCAGAGATAGCAGTTGCAGGCATTTCAATGCTTATTAGTTGTTGTACTTAAGGAGCCAATTGAAGTTGCAATGAAAGTTCAGGAATGACATGAGGTACATCTGGCTCTCCCAATGTTATTCCAAGAATCTCTCCTGAAGATGATTGATTTGCTTCAAGTGCAGCACTTAAGAATCTTTGTAGCTTGAGGTTCTCGGGAGGTGGCACCAAGCTTATGACGGAATGATATATTTTATCTTCATCTTCTCCACATGGTTCATCATTTAAGAAGGAGTCACAAAAAGAAATGTCCACTTCAGACTCGGAAGATTCATCATCACCTCATGGGAAATCAGCAAGATAAGTGTCATCTCCATCTTGTTCTGTGACAACGATAGAAGATTTGTTTCCAGATTCTTTGCCAGCCTAGCTTCAGCTTGGCAGTTTATTTGGTTGAACTTTTTCAGCGGATGGGGCCTGGTCATCATCTGTACATCGCCATGACTTGCATTTCCACTACCACCCACATCATCATCATTAGCTCTGGCAGCTTGATTATTTCCTAAGATTGCTCTCTTTTCTTCTCATTAGCTTTGAGAAACTCGTGATCTTGTTCTTTGATCCTATCATTACCTTATTTAAGCTTATCAGCAGTAGATAAAATTGGTTTCTCTCGATAGTCAACTCTTGATGAACCACAGAGGTGTCTGCCCCATATAAAATTGGTGAGTAGGAGCAGTAGGCATAGGCTCAGACTCTGATTGAATGGCTGGATCTTGACTTGTGATGGTATTGTCAGTAGTTATGTCCAATTCTTGAATAGTTGCTTCAATACCGGTGATGGGAGCAGATTGAACAATTTGTTGTACAATATCTAGTCTGGGTTGAACAATTTGATGCCACATCAGCATTAGCATCGTTATTTCATTGATTTTCATCCATATCTTCCTCGAATTAAATTCCCTCAATCATGTACGGGAAGAATGGAATTGATCACTTGTTTAGTGTATATGAAAAGTAGGGTCCTTACACTATCAAATTTTAAATTTATAGAAGTTTTCATTCACCAGGGGACTATACCAACACACTAAGGCAAGTATACCTTGTTGTGCATAGAACAGTATTGGTAAATACCAGATTGTCGAACCTCAGGGACACATAATGGTTAAACAGTCTCAATTAATAATTATTGCCGGGTTTCACATTTATGATTTATAAAAATGAACTTTAAATAAGATTATGATAGTAAAGCAATTGGAAGTAGCTGAGAAAGTTCAATATTAAGAGAGGACCGTTTAGGCATTGTCTCATCCACCTAGGTTTGATAGACGCACAAGTTACGTTTATACCTTATCGTTATGGTGAATTAGGGTCCTAAGACAAGGCTACCTAACTCCTATGGATAGGTTCACGGTTAGGGCTATAGACACGCCCTACACGGTTACTACTGTTCCATGGTTAAGGACTGATAAGTTGTTTGTGTTTCAAAGTGCCCTAGGCTATGTCCGAGCTACCGGTAACTCAACTCACAACTGGTTGAAGGGTTAGGATAGGTATGGCCATAACGATTCTAGGGTTGTGAAGCGGTTGTGTTCCTATTGCATGGTTGACCTAATAGGTCCTGGATATGACTGAGCATCGATAGACCCGACCTATCGGTGACTAATCGGTTACTAGACAATATCAATGGTGGCTACTAGCAGAGGGTAGGTGATTTCTCACTCATCCCTACGGGTCGGACTCCTAATTGGATACTAGGGTTTCCTAACGATCACGACTATTTCTAGTTCGTGCGTACACCGCAGATTCTGTGACTTGGTTATATGATAGATTCCTAACTCAAGATGGCCTGCATACTAAAGCTAGGTTTCCACAAGGTTAAGAAATGGTCTAGATTCAACAGGGAATCAATCTCATCAACCAAACAATAAGAACAAAAGGTCTACTTTGAAAACACAATCATAAACGTAAACCGATACAATAAACGATCAAACCATAGTTAGATTCGTCTTGGCCTAAACGATCTTATGAGTTTAGCCAAGCATGTTCATAATCAAAAAAAATTTAATAAGTGCAAACTGAATTGCATAATCAAACTCAAAAAAAATACCAAAATGTAGCTCGCAATGATGAAAATCAAAGATTCTCGACTCGTCGAATGCTTCAGAAGGCATCACACCAGTCTTGTTCTCTGCTCTCCTAGATGTGTTGAATGGTGGAAATGTCTCCCCTATTTATAGGGGTCGAATTCTGAAGTTTCCAAATAGGGATCGCCTGGTCTCGGCCGTGACAGTGCCTCTCACGGCCTGGGCAGGCCATGAGCTGTCGTCTGGTCAGCTCTAATGTCGGTCACGGCTTGTATGGGGTATGCTAAGTGTCGGTCACAGCTTGTAGGCCGTGACAAGGTGTCTCACGGCCTTGACAAGGTCTTCATGGCTTGGCTTCAGTGCTCACATCTTGGACAGGGTGTGATAAGGGTCCTCACGGCCTAGGCCAGGCTATGACAGGGGGTCTCACGGCCTACAAGCCGTGAGGTTTTTCAGCTTCTTGAATTTTTCCTTTTCTTTCCTTATTATCCGCACCAAGCTCGATTTTTCCTACAAACTCATGATATTTATCAGAATTTCATATATTTTAGCATTTTCAACCTTAGTTCGCTAACTTCGACCCCAAAACCCATTATCATTTCGTGTCCAAAACCACACACATCAAACATCCCCATTCTTAAACATTGCTTATCCCCAAGCAATCACTTTTAATATCGACACTACTACAAATCTATCTTAACCACATAGATATCTAAGTGTACATATTCAGTCTACAAGATTTACGATCAATACTAGGGTTTACAACATATTCAGTCTACAAGATTTTCTAGGCTTAATCTCACAAGGGAAATCGGGTGAGTGGGTTTTTGTTGGTTCACAAACTCAATCGAAAAACTTTGATCATGTGATTTTTATAAAAATAAACGTTTGAGAAAAACCGTTCTTGCGACTTGCAGACACGATAAGACACAAATAAATTATCTATGATTTACGTTAAAAATGGTGTACTTTCGTGTCATGTGAGATTGTAGAACACAGTAACGATCTTGCTAATGCATGGTTTAACCGGATTTGGTAACAAAGATGTAAATAAACTTTTCGTTTATTGATTTCCAAGCTCAAACACTCTAGAGAGAGATTACAGGTTACACCATAGAAAACACACAGTTAAAAGCCTCTAACCTCGACAACTACTCTCTCTAACTGAGCTAAAACTATTTATATAAAATCTGTCCAGCGGACCAACTAACCAGCGTACCAGATGGTCCGGCGTACCATCTGGTCCGCCACTGGTCCGCTAAGACCAGAATACACAAACTTCTCTATTACATAACAAGACCTAGCACTAGACAACAAAACTTGTTTTAACAAACTCCCCCTTGTCTTGTGCTAGTCTTCAAAAACTTCCATCTACGTCTTCTTCCAATGTTGAGTCCGGTTGTTCCCAGCGTGAATCTCGAACGCAAAATAAACTCTGATCACTCGTTGAAACTGCAACGCTTGTTCAGCATAATCAGCCTTGTACAGAATGTTATTATGATAGAGCTTGTCAATATCATTCTTAGATAGATTGATCAACCACATTGGATCATACAACCTAACCACCTTGTTCTGCTCTTTCACAACCACAACTGCTTCACCAGTAACTTCATCATAATGCCACCATCTTAACGTTTTGATGAAATCTTGTTCGAGCTTCTTTAAAGGAATCTTCTTCAGTTGTATCGGCTTCTTATACTTCAGAATCACAACCGGCTTTCTAGTGACAGGATGAATATCTGTTGGATGTTCAATGTACTTCGGTCTTTGCGGAGTCATAAACCTAAAGTTGCCTTGACATTCTTCTTTCAATTTGTTCTTGAAAATCTCAGCCAACACATTTCCTTCATAATTCAAGAATGGCCTTCTTGACAGATCTCTAACATCACACATCGGAAGTGTATTAAATCTTGTAGCATGTTTCAAATACATCACCCCAAACTCCTTCTTGATTGCATAACACTTAAGTTCTGAATCATACATCCAACTTATTATCCCACCAGTAGCTACACCACCTTTTCTGTCAAAATACTTCTTCTGATCAACAGTCTTAGCTGGTTTCACTACTGGCAACTTCTTAGCTCTTTGTTCTTTTAACCACGCTTCAAATAGTAATTTATTTTCCTCTTCTTCTGATAATTTCTCAGATTCATTTAACTCTGGTTGTGCAGTTTCAGATTCTTTCTTCTTTAATTCTTCATCCATCTTTTCTTCATCTTCATTTCCAAAGAAATTGAAACCTCCAGAATGATCATCAGAAGAAAATTTTCCATACACCTTCGGATCATCCGGATATTCTTCAGCCGTCATATCTTCAACTTCAACAGTCTCTTCTTCATAATCCACATGATCATCTGAATTTTCTTCTGTATAAGGATCAGCAAACGGAACATTATCCACATCATCCACATTTAACGCAAAAATAGCAGCTAATTTCTCCTTTGAATATGGAATGATAAATTCTCCTTCTTTCAATTCAACCCTGGACACCGGAGTAACATCATACACGTCTTTTTCTGACGACTCCCCTTGAGTTGTAGATGGTCCAGCAGCAGCAGAAGATACTCCAGCCGCACTAGTACCAGAACCACTACCACCAACGCTTGCCAGTACTCACCATAGGAGCTTTGCCTTTATCCACTGTCGTAGTTTTTGCAACAGGTTCCTCCAAACCAGGAGTATATAATGGATCATCATTTTTATCCTCGACCTGTTTGGTTCTAGTCTCATACACTGAAGTATCTAGATTCTGAGACTTTAAGTAGGCAATGTGTGCCTTAGAACCTTTCTTCACTGGAATTTCTCTGGTATTATGCAAAATTGTGACATAATCACCAGAGTCAGAATCATTGTCAGCCGACGACCAATCGGTATCATCATCAGAAACACCAGCATCACCAACTATATCATCAGCTAAAGTATTAACAGCTTCAGGTTCAATAACATTCTTTGGAATAACTTGCTCGGGTTGTTCTTGTTGTTGCACAGGTTGCTGATCTTGTGCTATCGGTTGTTGTACATTTGGTGCTTGATTTGCTTGAATTTCAGGAACTTCTTCTTCATTCTCAGCAATCTCAATGGGAAAACCGTTCTCATTATACTCTACTTCATCATCTGAACTTTCAGGATGTTTTGCAGCACCATTAGCCGGAGCTACATAGTCTGGATTAGCAAGATGACCAATTAGCCTTTTCACTGAAGGAGGAATATTGTTTCCTTTTCTCTTTTGATATACTGGAAGTTTTCCAACCGCAACTTGGTTCATATGCTTCATTACCAAAACAACATTCGGATTCTTCGGAAGATTTGGATGAAGTTCATTCAAGATCATTTGTACGAACCGCGGATACATAATACTCTTCACTTGTTTTGTCAATATGTTCTCCTTCATATAACTGAAAATCCACCCAGAAAAATTGAACTATCTATTCATCACCAAAGCCGCAAAGAAAGATAGAACTTTCAAATCAAATTCCTCTTGACCTCTAGTACGATTTCCAAAACATTTGATAATCATGTGCATCAGGTACTTGTACGGAGGACTCAAATTGGCCTTGAGATACCATGGAACATATAACTGTCCATCATATTTTATCCTTCGCAATAAGGCAATCAAATCTGCTTCGTCAAATTCTGTTGGAAAATCTGCTTGATTGTTCAATCTCAACACTCGTCGAACATCACCTTCAGAAATAATAACATCTGTTTGAAGAATTCTTGCACGAATGACTGAAGGCTCTACAGAACAGTCTACTTGTGCTGAGTTCCAAAACATCATCAGTATATCTTTGTAAGGTGTACATTCATGAGTAGCAACATAGTAAATCCTCGATCTTCTCATAAAGTAAAAAATACCCAGAAAATGAGGTCTCCAACGAGCCGAAGCATCGAGAAACGCACAAACATTATGTTCGCCGTTTAATTTAAAATCTGCCATATCTGGAAAAATCACAAACACAAACATCCATTAAAATCATAAGATATAAGCAAAATTACTTACGACCCACTTCAATTTTACTTGAAACACTCAAACGATTAACATTTTTGGAAAATCTGATCAACGGACCATTTGCGGACCAAAATTGGTCATACGGACCATGTGGTCCGGCGGACCAGATACATTGACCGCGTACCAGATAAAATCATCTGGTCCGGCGGATCATCTTGCGGATCAAATTAGTCACGCGGACCATCTGGTCCGGCGGACCAGAATATTGACCGCGTATCAGATTTAGTCAAGCGGACCAGACACGGACCAATTCAAATTTGGTTCAAAAGTGGTCCGCCGCGGACCATTTGGTCCGGCGGACGAACAGTTAACCGAAGAGTCTTTTGTAAATTTGACACACCAAATGGATTTTGTTTTAAAATCGAAGAATAAGGACGTGTTCTAGACACAATTCCGACCCAGTACATGTCTTTGAAACCGATTAATACCAACAACAACCCAGTTAACCCTTTCAATCCAGTTTTTGCGAAAAACCCGAGACTAAAAACTTAAAAATTTTCACAAATTAAGCAACCAAATTGCAAATGAAGACCATTAATAGATGCGGAATTGAAGCACCTACCTGTAACTTCAAAAATCACGAGCAGCAGTTCGTTATCCAGAGAAAAATCGAATAAAAACCAGATCTGTGTGTGTTTTAGGGGTTTTTAAAAAAAAACTGATGGTCCGCGGGTTATGAGAAACCCCGGATCAGATTGATCTATATATACCTAATGTTGTCCGCCGGGCGTACCATATGGTCCGCCGGACCACATTAAAGACCATTTTACCCCTTTAGCCCTTAATTCTCACATTTTGCACCCGAAACTTCATCGTTATCAAATTTTAAAACATGATGAGCTGATTTTAGCATCGATTGTGGTTCTTTCATCAATAATGAGCCATATCCGAATTCAGTCGATCGAAAATAAAGCAGAATAAAAATCTTTTTGACTTTTATCAAATTTATATCAAAACACACCTAAAATCTTTTTGATTTTCCGAACTTATGCTAAAACTCACCAAAAATCTTTTTGAAATTTTCTGAAATAACAACAATATGAAAACAAGAAATTTAAATGCGATAATTTATGTTTTTGTGAGAAAGATCACAACGTGAGATCATATTAGTGAAATGCACTTAACACATTTCAATTTCAATCTATTTAACATGCAAGTCAAGCAGTTCACGAATACAACATTTTCATGTTTATTTCAGTCAAATCAAATCAATGTTTACTGCTTTCTGATATGAATTAGGTATATTTATCATGCGTAGAAATCATGGTACCCACAAATTCAAGCAATTTGAAAATCTGATTTATTCTCTTTTTGTCTATTTTCACTTTTCTTTTATTCATCCATGAATATTTACAGATGTAAGGTGTTCGTAGCGTTTCATGCAAATAGAAATCAGAACCCTAAACAAACAACAATCAGGTCGATCTTTCGATACGCAGAGAAAGTCCGATTGTTTAGGAAAATAAGAAAGTAAAAACAAGTTGAAATTGTATAACTCAACAACAATCAGGTCGGTACTTCCGTACACGCAGAGAAAGTCCGATGAGTTATACGAAACACCAAGAAAAATAAAGCAGAACGTCAAACGAACAACGATCAGGTCGATCTTTCGATACGCAGAGAAAGTCCGATCGTTTGACAAAATAAAGAAAATCAAACAAGTTTAAATCTTTCAAAAGAACGCATGCATACACTAGAACACTTATTTATTCTGTTTTTGCATTTTTCCACCTTTTATCAAGACTACTCAAACACAAGAACTATGTTACACCACTGATTTCAAGCAAGCATTATCTTTATATCATACTAGCAAGTATTAGATATTGATTAACACATTCAATGAAACATACAAGAACCTACAACCTTTCAATCTAGTTTATCCATGGTCAGTAACATTCACCGATGTACCATCATTTCTCACAAGGTTGGATCACATTTCTCAATTTTGTATTTTTCAAATTTGTTTTACGTTTTTGGATTTTCCAATTTTTTATGCTTTTTCATGTTTCAATACAGAAAAACACACACAATTCACACTATTTTTTGTATTTTTCATATTAATCTCCCCCTAAAAAGCAGAAAAATAAAGAAAAACAGTAAAAACGAAAAATTAATCAACTGAATTAGACGGCATCCAGCTTTGTAATCCCATTAATTTGCAACAAAAATTTTAAACGAGTTCTGTCAAAAGCTTTGGTAAAAAATCAGCTCGTTGAAAATCTGTATGAATCTTTTGCAAATCAATTAATTTCTTTTCGTAGCTATCCCGGATAAAATGATATCTGATATCAATGTGCTTAATTTTGGAATGCTGAACGGGGTTTTTCGTGATCGAAATAGCAGCTGAATTATCAATAAAAATCGGGGTAGTTAAAAAATTCAAACCATAGTCGCGTAGCTGCTGTTGTATCCACAAGACTTGAGAACAACAACTAGAAGCAGCCACATATTCTGCTTCTGCAGTAGATGTTGCAACTGAGGTTTGCTTCTTGCATTGCCAAGAGACCAATCTCTACCCCAAAAACTGACATCCAGCGGTAGTTGATTTAAAATTGATCTTGCACCCACCAAAATCCGAGTCAGAGTATGCTGATAATTCAAACTTATTATCATTAGGATACCAGATACCAAGATCCAGATTACCCTTCAAATAAGCAAAAATCCATTTGACCGCTAGCATATGTGAAGCTTTCGGAGCCGCCTGATACCTAGCACACAGACAAACAGCAAACATTATATCAGGACGAGATGCGGTTAAATACAAAAGAGAACCAATCATAGCTCTAAACAATGTCGGATCAACAGATGCACCGGATTCATCTGGTGCGATATCATGTGAAACCTGAATTGGAGTACTAGGAATCTGAACATCGCCAATTTTGAATCGAGTCAACACGTCAGACACATACTTTGATTGATGCAAAAATATGCCCTTAGCGGACTGTTTAACTTGCAGACCCAAAAAGAAACCCATCTCTCCCATTGAGCTCATTTCAAACTTAGTTTGCATAACCCGCTCAAACTCTTTGCATAAACTGTCTTTTGTGCTACCGAAAATAATGTCATCAACATAAACCTGAACTAGCAACAAATGTTTCCCGAACTTCTTTGAAAATAGCGTATAATCCACCGTGCCACGCTGAAAACCATTTTCGAGCAAGTGAGTTGAAAGAGTCTCATACCAAGCCCTGGGAGCTTGGTGAAGACCATATAAAGCTTTGTCGAGCTTGTACACTTTGTCAGGAAAGTCTGGATCATAAAAACCAGGTGGCTGCTTCACATAAACCTCTTCACGAATCTTCCCATTCAGAAACACACTCTTGACATCCATCTGATACACTTTGAATTCGTGATGTGCCGCGAAAGCAAGAAATATTCCGATAGCTTCAATTCGTGCGACAGGAGCATAAACTTCATTGAAGTCAATGCCTTCTATTTGGGAAAAACCTTGAACCACCAATTGTGCCTTGTTTCTGACAATGTCACCACGATCGTCTTTCTTACATTTAAAGACCCACTTTGTGCCACACGGTTCCATAGAGTTTTTGGGTAAATCAACGAGATGCCAAACGCCCAACTTTGTAAATTGCCGCACCTCTTCTTGCATTGCTTCTACCCAAGAAGCATCCTCCAATGCTTTATCAACATTAGAAGGTTCTACCTGAGATAGAAAACATGAATGAAAAACTTCATTCTGAACCCCAGATTCTCTGATTTCGGCAATCAAAGCATCAATATTTCCTGCCAATTGATTTCGTGTACGAACTCCCGAAGACGGATCTCCAATAATGTTTTCTTGAGGATGAATATAGTTAATCCTAAGAATTGTTGAATCAGCAACTGCCTGAATATCTTCCAAATTTGATAAAGATGCCTCTGCCACTTCTGAACTTGATAAATCACCAATCGGTAACGAATTTGGTACAGAAGAGCTTGTACTTGGCAAATGAATTTGATCATCTACAGGTGTAGATTCAGCTTCATGAAACATACTTTCATCATCATCAGAAGAACTCATAGTGTCTAGACTAGAAGCACTCTGACTAGACGAAGCAACAGCAGTGCTTGAAAGCTTTGGAATCCATGAACCTGGACCAAGAGTTGTCAATGAGTGTAGCATAGAAGCTAAAATATCAAGATCCTCCTCTTCCTCAGATCCAGATGGTGCAACCGTGAACGAATCAATTAGAGACTTATAATCATAAGACTGAACATCAACCAATTTGGGATGTAGGAAAGTATGCTTCTGACAATCCACATTCACATGATTCTCAATAGTCTTGGAAGACGGAAAGTAAACATGCTTCATCGGATGATGATATCCAACAAAAACACCCTGAACAGCTTTTGACGCAAACTTCCCACCTTCTTTGAGAACCGTGCAAAGACACCCAAACGGTATAAAGAAATTCAAATTAGGCTTTCGACCTTTAAGTAATTCATAACTTGTTTTATTGAATCTCTTTACAATCAGAACGTGATTGAGCACATAACATGTAGTGTGAACAGCTTCGGACCAAAATTTTATTGGTAGATTTGCATCAGCCAACAAGGTTCGAGCCGTCTCAATAAAAGTTCTATTCTTTCGTTCAGCGACTCCATTTTGTTGCGGATTATACGGTGCACTAATTCATGAACAATCCCAAGTGAATCACAAAATGCTGCCATCTTAGCATTCTTAAACTCAGTTCCATTATCAGTACGAATGCGACAGATTTTATGCTTGTACATTGATGGAAACTTGGATAACAGCTTCTGAATTTGATCAGGAGTTTCATCTTTTGACGCTAGAGACACCACCCATGAAAATCGAGAAAAGTCATCCGTAATAACCAAACAATAATAACTACCCTCAATGCTACGAACATTCACAGGACCAAAAAGATCCATATGAAGTAGCTCTAAAGGAGTCACAATCGAATTTAAACGTTTAGACGGATGAGACTTTTTCTTTTGCTTACCTTTCTTACAGGACACACAAACATCATGTATAGAAAATTTATTCTTTGAAACGCCTTCAACCATATTATTTATTACCAAATAATTCATTTTCCGGTAATTGATGTGTCCCATACACCGATGCCACATGATGGAGTCTTTTTCTGTAGCCTTAGAAATAAAGCATGTAGCGGAAACCGCAGAAGAAGTCTGATTCATGTTCAACACATATAAGTCACGAAATCGAGGAGCTCGTACAACAATCCAATCATCAGGAATTTGAATTCCGGGTTTTAGAATTAAGCACTCTGAACTTGTGAAAGCAGCAGTGTACTGCTTATCACAAATTTGAGAAACACTCAGCAAATTATGTTTGTAAAACGCGTATTCGATCTTGCTAGTGCACTATTACAATCGGATTCGGACACACAAGGTAAATAATCTTCTTTATATTGATCACAGCTTGTAAACAGAGAGTACACAGAGTATTCAGGTTACACTTTGTAAAACACACACTTAAGAAAGCTCAAACCTCACTCACACTCTCTGAATCAAACTGAAACCTATATATAGAGACTGGGCCAGCGGACCAACTTACCAGCGTATCAGGTGGTCCGGCGGATCACCTGATCCGCCACTGATCCGCTGGATACATAAAACACAAACTTATAAATTACATATTCAAAACATCAAGATCTAGCACTAGACAACACAAAATGCTCTAACAAACTCCCCCTTGTCTTGTGCTAGTCTTCAGAAGCTTTTGATTCTGTCTTCTTCCAATCACGTCTTCTGTTATTTCCAGCATGAATCCCACTACCAAAACAAACATTTATCACTTTCTGAAACTGCATTGCTTGATCACGACATTCAGGTTTGTAGAGAATCTTGCTAGAATGTAGCTTTTCAATATCATTCTTTGATAAGTTTATCAACGACATCGGGTCATAGATTCTTACAACCTTATTGTCTTCTTGAATCACAATAACAGCTTCACCAGACACCTCATCATAATACCACCACCTCAAAGTCTTGATGAAATCTTGTTCAAGCCTTTTGAGAGGTATTTTCTTGAGCTGAATCGGCTTCTTATATTTCAGAATCACTACTGGTCTGCCGGTGATATGATGGATATCTGTTGGATGATCAGAGTAAGTTGGTCTTTGTGGAGTCAAAAACCTGAATCTTCCTTGACATTCTTCGATTAACTTCTCCTTAAACACAGCAGCCAACATATTTCCTCCAGGATTCAAAAATGGACTTCTAGCCAAGTCTCTCACATCACAAACCGGTAATGTATTGAACCTTGTAACATTCTTCAGATATACAATCCCGAACTCCCTCTTTATTGCATAGCATTTGAGTTCAGAATCGTACATCCAGCTGATAATCTTTCCAGAAGCTTGTCTTCCTTTTCTATCAAAAAACCTTTTCTGATCAACAGATTTTGAAGACTTTTCAACTTGGACAGGAAATGGAAGTTTCTTAGCCCTTTGATCTTTTAACCAAGCTTCAAATAACAGCTTCTTTTCTTCTTCTTCAGACATATTAACAGATTCAGTGCTTCAGGTTGTTCTGATGGTTTTTCTGTTTCAACCTTATCCTCACTGTCTTTTCCAAAGAAATTAAAACCTTCAGAATAGTCGTTATCAGAAAAATTTCCATACATTGTTGGATCATCAGGATATTCTTCTGCTGTCATATCTTCCACTTCCACATGTTCATCTTCAAATACCACCTCTTCTTCTGAATCATCTTCCTGATATGGCTCAGCAACTGGCACATTCTCAACATCATCCACATTTAGAGCAAAAATAGCTGCCAGCTCTCCCTCTTTCATTTCAACCCTCGATATCGGAGTTACATCATATATTTCTTTGTCTGTAGACTCCCCCTGAGATGTCGTGGCTGTACCAGCAGCAGCAGATGATGTTCCTGCCGCATCAGTACCAGTACCAAAACCACCAGCACCACCCTCAGGATTATCAGGATCATCGTTTAAAAACTTCATCACATCCTCTTCTTCTCTGCACGTTTCTTCAGGATTTGGCCTTTTCTCCCCCTGAGCAGCTAAAGCTGTAAGCACTTGCTTAAGCTGCTCACCCATAGACAGAGACAACATCTTTAACTGAGCAATTTCCCGATCTTTTGCCTCATCCTGAGCTTTTAATCGAGCAAGTTCCTTTGTATGAGATTGATCTCTGGCAACCAATTCTTTACACAAATTTTTCAGCCCAGAAATCTCTTCAGCCTGCACCTTGTTTGTATGTTCTACTCTCTCAAATCGAGCTTGAAACAATGCAAGCTTCAAATCAACAGAAGAAATTGTGGAAGTAGTTGAAGACGTGGAAGCAGAACCAGTAGTTGACGGTCTTTTGATGGTTAACTTTCTGATTGGAGGTTGTTGTGAACTTTGAACATCAGCTGTTTTGGTGGTTGGTTGGATTGGAATAGAAGACGACGTAGTCACTTTCTGCTTCTTGCTGGGAGGACTTTGCCCAGATTTTCTCGCATCAGCAAGAAATGAACCAGGCTTCACTCCTTTATATCCTACAGCCACACTTTTCATACGTTTGCCAGAAGCAACTGCAGGAGATTTGCCTTTATCGACCGGCTTTGACTTAGCCACAGGCTCCTCCATACTAGGAGTATAAGATGGATCATTATCAGTATCTTCAGCCTGTTTGGTTCTACTCTCAAAGACAGATGTATCTTGATTGTGAGCTTTTAGATAAGCAATATGAGCCTTAGAACCTCTCCTTACAGGAACTTCTCTTGTATTGTGCAAGATGGTAACATATTCACCAGAGTCTGATTCAGTTTCTGACGAACTACCAATAACATCATCACCCTCATCTGGAATATTCACCCGGTCAGATTCATTGACAGCTTCAGTAGTTACTGGCTCTGGATTTTGTTCTTGAACTACAGGTTGTTGTAAGACAGGTTCTTGCACAACAGGTTCTTGTACTACAGGCTCTTGATTTACAGGTTGCTCACCATCATCATCTTCTGCAACCTCAGTTGGAAATCCATGATCATTGTAATGTAGTTCATCATCAGAACTGTCATCATGTTTAGCAGCACCATTCTCAGGAGCTCTATAATCAGGATTAGCAAGATGACCAATCAACCTCTTATTTGGTGGAGGAATGGCATTTCCCTTTCTCTTGTAGTACACAGGGATCTTGCCAACAGCTACTCTATTCATATGCTTCATATCTATGATAGCAGCAGCGTTCTTTGGAAGATTTGGATGTAAATCATTCAGAATCATCTGTAGAAATCTTGGATACATGATACTGCGCACTTGTTTCACCAAGATATTTTCCCTCATGTAGTTAAAGACCCAACCAGAAAAATTGAATTCTCTGTTTAATACCAAAGCACTAAAGAAAGACAGCACCTTCAAATCAAACTCTTCTTGGCCTCTTGTTCGATTTCCAAAACATTTAATGATCACATGCATCAAGTACTTATAAGGAGGACTCAGATTTGCCTTAAGATACCATGGAACATATAGTTGTCCTTCATACTTGATCCTTTTCAATAACGCCACCAAATCTTCTTCAGGAAATTCAGTCGGATAAGTATCTTGATCATTGAATCTTAAAACCCTTCTCACATCAGCTTCAGATATCACCACATCAGTTTCTAGAATCTTTGCACGAATAACAGATGGAGTCACCGAACAGTCTACTTGTGCTGAATTCCAGAACATGACTAACAAGTCTTTGTACGGCGGACATTCATGAGTTGCAGCATAAAATATTCTTGAACGCCTGACGAACTCAAAAATGTTAAGAAAATGCGGCCTCCACTTTTCTGCAACATCAAGAAAGGCACAAACGTTTTGTTCTCCAATTGATTTAAAATCAGCCATTTCTGTTCATGTCATCAAAACAAACTGTCATTAGAATCAATTAATATAATCAAAACGCTCAATGACAATCGCTGATATTAAATAAATCGCTCAAACGACTAACTTTTGAAAATTTTTCTGAGCGGATCAATCCACGGATCAAATTTATGTATCCGGATCATCTGGTCCGGCGGACCAGTTGCGGATCATATTATTCAGCAGATCATTTGATCCGGCGGATCACTTGATCCGGCGGATCACAATCGTTGACTGCGGATCAGATTAGTCAACCGGATCAGCTCCGTATCAATTTGAAAATCTGGTCCGGCGGATCAGTTGATCCGGCGGACGATCGGTTATCGAACAGTCACTGTGAATTTTTTGCAACACTAAAGTGTTTGTTTTGGAATCACAGAACAAGAATTCAATCTAGAGTATACTACGACTCGAACCATGTGCTTTGAAGACATTAACATTGGTTAAAACAGGTTAAACAAGCATCAAGTGGGTTTGTTCAAAAAACCGAGACTGTAAATCACAAATTTAACCCTAATTAAACAACCATTGCAGAAATTAAACCCATCAACCTGTGCGCAATCAAACAACCTACCTGTAGCATCAAAAATTTCGGTCAGAGCTTCGGTAACGACTGAGATATCAAGAAAATTATGAAAAGAGGGGGTTTGAGGGTTTTCTGTGTTGAATGTACTTGATCCGCGAGTAATGAACTCTCGCGGATCAGATTGGTATTTATACCCAGATTTGATCCGCCGGCGGATCAGCTGATCCGCCGGATCAAAGAATGACCAAATTGCCCTTTTTCATCAGATTTCATTTTTCATCAAAAATGTTCAATGTTTTTCAATCTCAAATCCTTTATGAACTGATTTTTGCATCGATTGTGGTTCATCAAACAACAGATTGTCGATTCTGAAATTCAGTTGATCCAAAACAAAGCAGAAATAAAATCTTTTTGAATTTTGACAAATTTATATCAAAACACACTAAATTTTTTTTTTTGATTTTTCGAACTTATGCTAAAACACACCTAAAATCTTTTTGAATTTTCTAAAATAAGCAGAAAAAGTAAATCAGCAGAAAACAAGAAATCAAACAACCGTAACAATAAATTATATTTTTGTGAGAAAGATCGCAACATGAGATCATATCAGTGAGATGCACTTAACACACTTCAATTTCAACCTAATCAGCATGCAAATCAAGTTGTCCACGAATACAACACATAATGTTTATTTCAGCCAATTCAAATCAATTTTTACAGTTTTCTGATATGCATTAGGTATGTTTATCAAGTACAAAAATCATGGCACCCACAAACTCAAGTAATTGATAATCTGATTTATTCTATTTTTGATTTTTCACTGATTCATCACAGAATCTATTTACAGAGACAATTGGTTCATAGTGTTTCATGCAAAAAGAAAGCAGAACCCTAAACAAACAACAATCAGGTCGGCTGGTAGGCACGCAGAGAAAGTCCGATTGTTTAGGAAAATAAGAAATAGAAAATAAAGCAGAAAGCGTATAATCCAACAACAATCAGGTCGATCTTTCGATACGCAGAGAAAGTCCGATGGATTATACTAAACACCAAGAAAATAAAGCAGAACGTCAAACGAACAACAATCAGGTCGATCTTTCGATACGCAGAGAAAGTCCGATCGTTTGACAAAATAAAGAAAATAAAACAAGTTTAAATCTTTGCAAAATAAAGCATGCATACACTAAGACCATCTCTTATTCTCTTTTTGAATTTTTCACATAAGCTCAGCATTAAACAAAAACAAGAATCATGGTTCGCCACAGATTTCAGACAGGCATTATCTTTATATCATACTAACATGTATCAGATATGAATGGCACATTCAATGAAACAAGCAAGTATCTACAGCCTTTCAATCTAGTCTATCCATGGTCAGTAACATTCACTGATGTACTATCATTTCTCACGAGGTTGGATCACATTTCTCAGATTTTTAATTTTCCAATTTTTTTATACTTTTGCATTTTTCAATTTTTTATGCTTTTTCATTTCTAGAACACAAAACAACACACTATTTTTGTATTTTTCATATATCTCCCCCTAAAAAGCAGAAAACAATAACAGAAAAAATAAAACGAAAAGCAAAAACGATCAACTGAACCGAATCATGTGACATTGAACTTAGTAATTCCATTGATTTTCAACAAAAATTGGAATCGAGTTTTATCAAAAGCTTTTGTAAACAAATCAGCTCGCTGAAAATCCGTGTGAATTTTCTGCAAATCAATTAGTTTCTTTTCAAAGCAATCACGGATAAAGTGATATCGAATCTCAATGTGTTTAGTTTTAGAATGCTGAACTGGGTTTTTAGTAATGGATATGGCAGCCGAGTTATCAATAAAGATCGGAGTAGTAAGAAAATTCAAACCATAGTCGCGTAACTGCTGTTGTATCCACAAGACTTGTGAACAGCAACTAGAAGCAGCCACATATTCCGCCTCTGCTGTAGACGTTGCAACCGAAGTTTGCTTTTTACATTGCCACGACACCAATCGTTCTCCCAAAAACTGACATCCTGCAGTTGTAGATTTGAAATTGATTTTACATCCACCGTAGTCAGAGTCAGAATATGCTGATAACTCGAACTTATTATCATTAGGATACCAGATCCCCAGATCCGGATTACCCTTCAAATAAGCAAAGATCCTCTTTACCGCCATCAAATGAGAAGCCTTTGGAGTAGCCTGATACCTAGCACACATGCACACAGCAAACATTATATCAGGACGAGATGCAGTTAAGTACATAAGCGAACCAATCATAGCCCTAAACAATGTGGGATCAATAGATTCACCAGTCTCATCTGGTGCTAAACCATGTGAAACCTGAATTGGTGTACTAGGAACCCGAACATCGCCAATCTTGAACCTTGCCAAAATATCAGACACATATTTGGTTTGGTGTAAAAATATTCCTTTGGCCGATTGATGAACTTGAAGACCTAGAAAAAACCCCATCTCGCCCATAGAACTCATTTCAAACTTGGTTTGCATCACACGTTCAAAATCCTTGCATAACGCGTCATTTGTGCTTCCAAAAATGATATCGTCCACATAGACTTGGACAAGCAACAGATCCTTTCCAAACTTCTTCGAAAACAGTGTACAATCCACCTTTCCACGCCGAAAACCGTTTTCCAGCAGGTGCGTAGATAAAGTTTCATACCAAGCTCTCGGGGCTTGATGCAATCCATATAACGCTTTGTCTAACTTGTACACTTTGTTTGGATAATCGGGATCATAAAAACCAGGCGGCTGCTTCACATACACTTCCTCACGAATCAACCCATTAAGAAATGCACTCTTGACATCCATTTGATACACTTTGAATCCATGATATGCCGCGAAAGCTAAAAAGATTCTGATAGCCTCAATCCTTGCAACAGGAGCATAAACTTCATTGAAATCAACACCTTCAATCTGTGAGAAACCCTGAACCACCAATCGAGCCTTGTTTCGAACAATTATGCCTCGATCATCTTTCTTGCATTTAAATACCCATTTAGTACCACATGGTTCTTTGGAATTAGCGGGTAAATCCACGAGATGCCAGACACCCAATTTCTGAAATTGTTGCAACTCTTCTTGCATAGCCTCAACCCAAGAAGCATCTTCCAACGCCTGATCGACATTGGTTGGTTCAACTTGAGACAGAAAACAAGAATAAAACACGTCATTCTGAACTCCTGAATCCCTGATTTCAGCAATCAAAGCATCAACGGAATCTGCTAGTTGATTACGTGTGCGAACTCCAGAACTCGGATCACCAATGATATTCTCTTGAGGATGAATGGTGTGTATCCTCAAAGTAGTTGAATCAGCAACAGGAATATCATCCGCCAAATTATTAGGTAAACTTGCATCTGCTTCTTCTGTTCCTGACAGATCATCTAACGGTAAAGAAACTGGTACCGAAGAACTTGTACTTGGTAACGATATTGGATCGTCAACAGGTGTTGACTCAGCTTCATGATACGAACTTTCATCATCATCGTCAGACGAACTCATCGTTTCCAAACTAGAAACATCCTGACTAGACGAAGTAGTAACCGATGAATTAGGAAGCTTAGGAATCCATGAACCGGAACCAGGAGTAGACAATGTATACATGATAGCAGCAGATAAAATTTCAGACTCATCTTCTTTAGCAGAACTCTTTTGTGCAGCCGAGAACGAATCAACAAAAGAGTTATAATCAAAAGCTCGAGAATCAACCGATTTAGGTTGGCGAAAGGTATGACGATGACAATCCACATTCATATGATTCTCAATGGTCTTGGAAGATGAAAAATAAACTCTTTTCATTGGATGATGATATCCAACAAAAATGCCTTTAACAGCTTTAGCATCAAACTTTCCACCTTCCTTGAGAACCGTGCATGAACACCCAAATGGTTCCAAGAAATTCAAATTCGGCTTTCGACCTCGGAGCAATTCATAACTTGTCTTGTTAAATCTTTTAACAATCAGAACACGATTGAGTACATAACATGCAGTATGAACAGCTTCAGACCAAAACGTAATTGGTAACTGTGCATCCGCTAGCATCGTTCGAGCAGTTTCAATCAATGTTCGATTCTTTCGCTCAGCAACCCCATTTTGTTGTGGAGTATACGGCGCACTGAATTCATGATAAATTCCCAATGAACCACAAAAATCCTTCATTTTGGCATTATTGAATTCAGAACCATTGTCAGTACGAATTCGACAAACTTTATGCTTGTACAACGATTCAAACTTAGACAACATGTTCCGAATAGAATCTGGAGTATCAGCCTTGGACGCCAAAGAAGCCACCCATGAAAATCTTGAGAAATCATCCGTAATCACTAAGCAATAGTAACTACCCTCAATACTACGAACATTCATAGGACCAAACAGATCCATATGAAGCAGTTCCAAGGGAGTGACAATGGAATTCAAACGCTTAGAAGGATGAGACTTCTTTTTCTGTTTACCTTTCTTACATGAGACACACACATCATTTATAGAAAATCTATTTTTGGAAACGCCTTCTACCAACGAATGATTGACCAAGTAATTCATCTTTCGGTAATTGATGTGACCCATGCGCCTATGCCACAGAATTGATTCCTTTTCAGTAGCTTTTGAGATGAAGCATGTAGCAGATACAGCAGATGAAGTCTGATTCATATTTAACACATATAAGTCCCGAAATCTTGGAGCTCGCATCACAATCCAGTCTTCAGGAATTCGAATGCCAGGTTTCAAAATCAAGCATTCTGAACTTGTAAAAGCAGCTGTGTACTGCTTATCACAAATTTGAGATACGCTTAACAAGTTGTGCTGCAACTCTTGCACAAATTGGACTTTTTCAAAAGTAATCTTCTCGTTACCCAACTTTCCTTCACCGGTTATCTTCCCACCTTTATTGCCAGCAAAAGTAACATTTCCTCCTTGAATTGGTTTGACTTCAGACAGCAAGGAAATATTACCCGTCATGTGCCTGGATGCTCCACTATCAACGACCCAAAAGTTGTTAACAGCTGGCTTTTGAGCACCCTGCACATAGTAGCAAGCAATTAGTGAGTATCTAGACCCAAGCATTCAGCTTTGGGTCGACCGGTATCTTCTGAAAAATCCTCAGTGGCTTTTGAAGTCATTTTAGGCAGCCACTTTTGCCTAACAGATGGAATAGATGAATCAGCAGTAGAATCTGAAGTAGAATTATTACCAAAAACTTTGTAAGATTTATTGAAAAAGTTTCTCCTTTTAAAATGTTGTTTGGTAACAATCTTTTCATCACCCATCTTGGTCTTTGTAATCAAAACTATTAGTTTTTGATGAATACTGACCATCAGAGTTGTAAAAACTCTTTGGTGAGTAAGATGATTGTTTTGATTTAGTCTTAAACTTTTGATCAGGTGATGACTTTGGTTTTTCAGAAAGCCTTTGAGCTTTGGAGGATGATGCTTGATCATTTGAACCAGACGGCACATCAGACAACACAATGAACTGCTCGTCTACAACATCTGACTTAACCACCTCAGAAGGTTCTACATACCACACTTTGGCAACTCGTGATGGATCAACACAAATTAAAGGAAAATCTAAATCAGAAAACACTGACTCACTTCCTTTCAGACTATACATTCTCAATTTCTGAGACGTATCACCATCAACAGTTTTGCCTTTCGAAGTTTCATCAAACTTACCATTTGTGGCAAATTTCTTTTCACGTTTCTGAAATTTCTGAGGTTTCTTGTGATTGACCTTAGAATTTCCAGCAAACTGTCCAAACCCAATACCATTTAATTTTGCACTTCTATCAGGTGCTTCTGGTATTGTATTGACATCAGGCGTACTTGTGTTACTTACAGAAACAGCATTTCTTTCAAAAAACAAATCTGGACCTTTAGCAAATTGTGAATTTTCAAAAGTTTTCATTGTTTTTGCAGTTTCCAGAATTTTCTGAGCAGCCTCTAATGGTGTCAGTTTGACACTTTGAGGCTTCACTTCAGTGACAGGTTTTTCAACCTTAGAATCACTGGACTCAACCTGTTTTGACACCTCAACCTTAGGTTTGGAAACATGTTTGCCTGATTTCTTCTTATCAGTGCTTTTGGATTTATCAGATGATCCCTCAGTAAACATTGAGTAATCAAACACAACTTTGGTCTCAGATTCCTTTGGGCTTAAACCATGAACAATGGGTGGAGGAACTGAGTTACACCCGGATTCTTTGAGCAAATCTTTTAGATTTTCATCTTTGCAAAGAAAACTTGCAAAGGAAGATGAATTTTTGAAATTTTCAAGTTGCCTGTTAAGATCCAAAATTTCAATGTTTAATTCGGAAATTTTAGCATTCGCTTCAGCAAGCTTCTTTTCACAAAAAATATAATCTTCTGTTTTGTTATTAAGCTCAATTTTTGTGCTCAGAACCACAGCATGTTCACTTTTCAGTTCAGCTTTAACAGCTTCCCACCGTTGTTTGTAAATTTTGACATTCTCCTCTGCTAATGAGTATTTGTCAAAATACATGGTTTTCTCAGCAGAGACTTCCTTCAACTGATTAGCAGAATTAAGACAAAGTTCACAAGAAGTAGAATTAACCTGAACGTTGGCCATAAATGCATGTTGACCTTCAGCAAAGAAATCTTCACCAGGAAGATCAGGATCATCTTCAATCTTTACACTCTTCTCCTCAGTACACAGAAAAGCAGATTCATCTGGAAAATCAGCAGCCCAATCATATCCTTCTCCAGTTTGTGAAACCAACGCTTTATTGTCTGAATTTGAGCCACTAGCATTTGCATTTGAACTTGAAGGATTAGTATTGCTCCCTGATGGCTTGTTACTCTGTGCAGCATACTTTTGATACAACTTTGAAGTTTCTTGTTGCTTTCCCTTGGTACACTCCTTGGCAAAATGCCCATAATTCTGACAATTGTAGCAACGAACCTTAGACTTATCAAATCCAAGTTTTCCTTCAGGATTTAAATCCTTCCGACCCGTTCTTTGCATATACTTTTTGCCTCTGCGAACAAGCATTGCCATGGACCAGTTAATATCCATCAATTCTAAGTCATCAGGATCAATCTGTTCATAGTCTTCATCAGTTAACTCAGCACTAGTTAACTTTCCTGCAACAACTCCATCATAAGACGAAACCATTGCTGAAAATAAAGCCATGAAGTCATTTGTAGTCTTTGCTGAAAAAGCACTCTGATTGTGACTTGAAGCAGGAGATGACTGATGTGAATACACAGGATATGTTACAGCAGCTTTACTAGCATAGCTTCCACTTGAAGAACCTCTAGACATGTTTGCATGACCACTTGACGTATTTTCTACATAAAAAGCAGTAGATGGTGGGTTTGTGCTAGCTTTTGCTTTAGCATGCATGGTAGAAGCATTTTCACCAAAATAGACATCAGGATTCTGAACTTGAGATGGTAAAGTTTTCACACGCATCATATCCAGTTCCCTTGCTAGTAAATTCCTTGTAAGTTCATCATATGTAAGATCATCAAAGCTTTTATCATGAGTCAGCAACAAAATGTAACCTTCCCATTTCTCAGGCAAAGCATCTAATAGCTTTTCTTTCAATTCTCCAGCTTCAATTTTTACTCCAACAATATCAAATTCACTAACCAAATGAGACAACCTTGAAATGAGATCATTAATGGTTTCATTCGGAATATGAGCAAAATTATCATACTCTCGTAACAACACTTTCTTCTTGCTCTTCTTGTATTGTGCATTACCTTCACATCGATGACATAAGGCATCCCACAATTTCTTAGATGTATTATGCATTTTAAATTGATGCAAAATATCCTTAGGTAAAGCCATTGATAAATTGGAATACGCTTTTCTTTCAAGTTTGAAAGCTTCTTTCTCAGCATCGTTCATCTTGTTGAACGGCTTCTCTTGACCAATAAACTCCCCAGTTGTGAATTTTGGAATCTCATACCCATCAAGCATAGGAGTCCAAACACTAACATCGTTCACACCGATATACGATTCATACCGTGTTTTCCAATTATGAAATTCCTCAAATCTCATCAGTTTAGGAACTTTATTCGTCGTTCCTATTTCATTATCGTAGTTCAGCAACGCTTGAACAGTCGTAGACATAGCAGCAAAAGCTTGAAACGGATCCATGATTAACCAAACTTCAATTCTGTAGTCAGCGGATCAGAATGTCGACCTCCGGATCAAACTTAATCCGCCGGATCAAATTTCAGGTAAACGGATCAGAATTTGCCTACCGGATCAGAATTTGTCCACCGGATCAAACTCACCTAGCGGATCAACTGATACGCTGCGGATCAATTGATACGCTGCTAACCTGATACGCTGAAACTGCCGCGTATCAAACAATAACTGCCACGGATCAGTGTTTGAAGATTGCTTAGCGGATCAAATTCAGCGGATCACTGAATTTATGAAGTTACACGAGCGGATCAGAATCTTCAAGCGGCGGATCACCAGCGGATCACCCGCGGACCAGAAACAACACGCATAATTTTTGACTATTTTTGATTTTTAATGCTTGAATTCAAAGTACAACTAAGCGAAACTGAACTAGAAGCAATCTGAACGAAGAAAACTTGCTGAATTGATGAGAAACTGAGAAGAATTGATCAAAATCTTACCAAAATTGAAATTTCTCTCTCTAAAAACCCAAAACCGAACTGTAACTCGCAGCAACTGAGCAAACCTGCTCTGATACCACTTGTAAAACGCGTATTCGATCTTGCTAGTGCATTATTACAATCGGATTCGGACACACAAGGTAAATAATCTTCTTTATATTGATCACAGCTTGTAAACAGAGAGTACACAGAGTATTCAGGTTACACTTTGTAAAACACACACTTAAGAAAGCTCAAACCTCACTCACACTCTCTGAATCAAACTGAAACCTATATATAGAGACTGGGCCAGCGGACCAACTTACCAGCGTATCAGGTGGTCCGGCGGATCACCTGATCCGCCACTGATCCGCTGGATACATAAAACACAAACTTATAAATTACATACTCAAAACATCAAGATCTAGCACTAGACAACACAAAATGCTCTAACAATGTTGCAACTCTTGCACAAATTGGACTTTGTCAAATGTGATATTCTCATTTCCCATTTTACCCTCACCGGTAACCTTGCCCCCTTTATCGCCAGCAAAGGTAACATTTCCTCCTTGAATTGGTTTAACATCTGATAGCAAGGAAATATTACCCGTCATGTGCCTGGATGCTCCACTATCAACGACCCAAAAGTTGTTAACAGCTGGCTTTCGAGCACCCTGCACATGTTAGCAAATAATTAGTGAGCATCTAGACCCAAGCTTTCAGCTTTGGGTCGACCGGTGTCTTCAGAAAAGTCCCTAGTGGCTTTTGAGGTCAATTTAGGGAGCCACTTTTGCCTTAACCCAGAAGTAGATGAATCTGTGGTAACATCACATGAAGATGAACAACCAAATGATTGTTGAGTTTTTAAAAAATTTTCTCTTTTGAAGAATTGTTTTGTGACCACTTTTCCATCTACCTGTTTTGGCTCAGAAACATTTTCAGATTTTTCAAAAGTAACAGCGGAAGCTCTTTTCTCAGCCAAAAGCGGACATCTTTTTCTTAGATGACCCTTTTGATGACAATGATAACACCTCCTACGATCAACAAAAACTGCAGGAGAGTTTCCTCCTAATTCAGTTGAGGTGTTACCATCAGTCATATGTTTAACCACTTGACTTGGTTTCTTAGCCCTAAATCTTCAAGATTTATGCTTTGGAAGTGGTTTAAACAATGGACCAATCATAATCCTCACAAAAACCGTACGATTCATACTCAAAACTGTTTGTGTTAGCAGAAAATTGACCATCGTAATTATAAAAATTCTTAGGTGAATACTTTGAAGTTTTTGACTTTGATGAAAATTTCTGAACTTTTGGAGTGTGAGTCTTGACAGAATTCTGATCATCTGAACTAGTTCTGAGTTTCAGCAAAGAACCAGTTTTCACATGTTCATGATTAGACACACATTTTTCATCTGAATCAGCATAAAACACTTTGGAAACTTTTGTTGGATCAACACAACATAATGGAAATTCTTCATCCAAAAATATGGTATCACTACCTTTCAGACAATACATTTTCACTTTCTTAGACGATTCACCAACTTCAGTTTTACCCTTCTGTTTGTCATCAGAATTTCCAAACTTGACATTTTTCTTGTCTTTCTGTTGAACTTTCTGAGGTTTCTTTTGATTGACCTTAGAAACTTCATCAGGATGTCCAAATCCGATGCCATTAAACTTAGCTGATTTCGGTAGAGGTACCGGAATTGAGTTCACATCCGGTGTGGTGGTGTTACTTACAGTTACAGACTCATGTTTGAAAAACAAATCACGACCTTTTGTAAACTTTGTCATTTCAAATTCTTTCATTGTTTTTTCAGTTTCAATGATTTTTTGTGCAGCCTCTAAAGGTGTAAGTTTGTCATTCACCGAAACACCAGATTCAGATTGTTTGGAACTTCTTTGTCAGATTTAGACACAAGTTTGACAGGTTTTCTTTTATGAGTGCCCTTATTGTTATCAGATGAACCCTCAGCAAACATAGAATAATCAAACACAACAGCTGGATTGATCTCAGGTTCAGTTGGTCCTTTACCATGAAAAATCGGTGGAGGAACTGAAGTACACCCTGATTCTTTGAGCACTTCTTTTAAATTTTCATCTTTGCAAAGGAAACTTGCAAAGGAAGATGAATTCTTGAAATTTTCTAATTGTCTTTGAAGATCCAATATCTCAATGTTTAATTCAGAAATTTTAGAATTTGCTTCTGCAAGCTTTTTCTCACAAAAAATATAATCTTCAGTTTTGTTATTTAACTCAATTTTTGTGCTCAGAATCACGACATGCTCACTTTTTAGTTCAGCTTTAACAGCCCCCCACCTTTGTTTGTAAATGGTGACATTTTCTTCTGCTAACATGTATTTATCATAATACATAACTTTCTCAGCAGAAAGTTCTTTCATTTAATTAGCAGTTGTTGTGCAAAATTCACAGATATTAGAGTTAACCTGAATATTAGCCATAAAGGCTTGATGACCATCAGCAAAGAAATCTTCTCCCAGAAGATCAGGATCATCTTCAACAGCTACATTTTTCTCTTCAGTGCATAGGAATGGAGACTCATCGGGACAATCTGCAGCCCAGTCATATGCTTCACCGGTTTGAGATACCAAAGCTTTAGAATCTGAGTTTAATCCACCAGCATTTGTATTTGAAATTGATTGATTACCACTGCTTCCTGATGCTTTGTTACTCTGAGCAGCATATTTCTGATATAACTTCGAAGTCTCCTGTTTCTTTGCCGAGCTACACTCTTTTGCGAAGTGACCATAATTTTGACAATTGTAACATCTGACTTTGGATTTATCAAATCCAAGTTTACCTTCGGGATTGAGATCTTTTATGCCTGTTCTCTTCATAAACTTCTTACCTCTTCTGACAATCATAGCCATAGACTAATTGATATCCATCAATTCTAAATCATCCTGGTCTATTTATTCATAGTCTTCATCGGTCAATTCAGCACTAGTCAATTTTCTTGCTATAACTCCATCATACGACGAAACCATCGCTGAAAATAGTGCCATAAAATCATTTGTTGTTTTAGCTGAAAAAGCACTTTGATTTGATGTTGGAATAGAGGATGATTGACTTGAATAAACCGGGTAAGTCACTGCAGCTATTTGAGTAAAAGTGTCACTTGAAGAACCCGAGACATATTTGCTTGGCCACTTGAAGTATTTTCAACATAAAATGCAGTTGTTGGTGGATTTGAATTCGCTTTCACTTTTGCATGCATAGTAGATGCATTCTCACCAAAATATACACCCGGATTTTGAACTTGAGCTGGTTGAGTTTTAACTCGTTTCATGTCTAATTCCCGAGCCAGCAAGTTTCTTGTAAGATCATCATATGTAATGTCATCAAAACCCTTATCATGTGTCATAAGCAAGATATAACCTTCCCACAATGCATGTAAAGCATCTAATAGCTTTTCCTTCAGTTCACCCGCTTCTTTACTCACTCCGACTATGTCAAGTTCACTTACCAAATGTGTTAATCGGGAAATCAGATCATTAACAGTTTCATTTGGAACATGACAAAAATTGTCAAATTCCTTCAACAGCACTTTTTTCTTACCTTTCTTATATTGTGCATTTCCTTCACATCTGTGACATAAAGCATCCCATAAAGCCTTTGACGTTGAATGCATTTTGAATTGATGCAAAATATCTTTTGGTAAAGCCATTGATAAATTTGAATAAGCCTTCTTTTCCAATTTAAAAGCTTCTTTTTCAGCATCATTCATCTTATTGTACGGCTTTACTTGACCAGCCAATTCACCAGTTAGAAATTTTGGAACTTCATAACCATCCAACATTGGTGTCCATACCGTAACATCCGTTACACCAATGTATGATTCATAACGAGTTTTCCAATTATGAAAATCTTCAAATCTCATCAATTTTGGAACTTTGTTTGTAGTTCCTATCTCGTTATCATAATTCAGTATTGCTTGAACAGTTGAAGACATCGCTGCAAAAGCCTGGAACGGATCCATGATCGTTTAGTCAATAACTGTTCTGGCGGACCAAAATATCAACCTCCGGATCAAACCTTCGATCTCCGGACCAAATTCAAATGACCGGACCAAAGTACTGTTACGGACCAAAATGATCCGCCGGATCAGATTACTAACGGACCAACTGGTACGCTGGAGTTACACTTGACGGACCAATCTGGTACGCTGAAACCGCCGCGGACCAAAATAAAACTGCAACGGACCAACTGATGAAGATTGCCTACCGGACCATCCTCAGCGGACCACAATCTCGATGAAGATTAACGTGCGGACCAGATGTTCTTGACCCGTACCAACACCGGACCACCAGCGAACCAATGTAATTTCGAGTAAATTTGATAATTTTCGGTTGTTTTCGCTTCTAACCACAGCAGAACTCAACCAAATCGATCCAGGAGCATCTTAAACGTGAAAATCATACTGAATTGACGTGAAAATTAGACGAATTGATGAAATTCTTACCACAAATGTCGTTTCTCTCTCTAGAACCAAACAAAACCGATCTGCAACCACAACAATCGAGCAAACCTGCTTTGATACCACTTGTAGAACACAGTAACGATCTTGTTAATGCATGGTTTAACCGGATTTGGTAACAAAGATGTAAATAAACTTTTCGTTTATTGATTTCCAAGCTCAAACACTCTAGAGAGAGATTACAGGTTACACCATAGAAAACACACAGTAAAAAGCTCTCTAACCTCGACAACTACTCTCTCTAACTGAGCTAAAACTATTTATATAAAATCTATCCAGCGGACCAACTAACCAGCATACCAGATGGTCCGGCGTACCATCTGGTCCGCCACTGGTCCGCTGAGACCAGAATACACAAACTTCTCTATTACATAACAAGACCTAGCACTAGACAACAAAACTTGTTCTAACAGAGATCAGGAAAATCTTTCAAAATTTTGGGGGATTTCAGACTTTTAATATGGTGAGGGAGTTATATTCTATGTGCTTAGCCAACCCTTGCCATCCCCATACTTAGAAGATTGCATTGTCCTCAATGCAGAAAATTAGTAATTATAGAGACCTAAAAAATGAGGCTTTTGCATTAGATGAATTTTGGGTTTAGGTTAATACTTGTGGGCTAGTAACTATTTGTAATTGGGCTAACTTTAGTAGGTTTAATGTGGGTTTGGAGTCCGATCGGTTTAAGGATGGGCTTAGGGTTCGAATTTTGTAAAGAGATTGACTTGTTTACCAAGTCAATCTCTACTATATATAGAACCATCTTTAATCGGTTTAGGGTTGCTTGTGTTTTGTTGCGGATTGTGTGTATAACCGAACCACTTTGGTGATCGGTTTTGGTGTTTGGCAATCGATAAACAAGGATTCTCAAGTTTACTCATCGGTTTGTGTTCTTTGTTTGTGTTTCCTAGTTTATTATACTTTTCGATTATTGCTTATATTGTTTATACTTGAATCACCTAGCTAAACCGGATTCCGCACGGTTTTGCTAGTCTTTGATATCGCGTGAGGGTTAGTTTGATCCTTACAATTGGTATCC
>JBCNJP010000010.1:53066484-53196909 GCA_039602395.1 Deinandra increscens subsp. villosa
CATTATTGGTCCTATAAACACCTTATTGGTTGTATAAACACCTTATTAAGACTCATTGGTACCAATTGACCCCCATTTCCCATGAATACACCTTATTGGGCCACCATTATTCTAATGAACACCTTATTGGTTATATACACACCTTATTGGGAATCATTGGTCCTATGTTTAACTTATTGGTTATAAGTACACCTTATTGGGACATCATTGGTCCAATGTACAACTTATTGGCTATGTACACACCTTATTTGGACTCATTGCTCCCAATTAACCCTCATCTCCCTTGAACACACCTACTTGGGCCATTATTAGTCCAAGCTACAATTTTTTGGTTACATACACACCTTATTAGGACTCATATGTCCCAATTGACCCTCATTACGCCTGAATAGACCTTTTTGGGCCATCATTGGTCTAATGAACACCTTATTGGTTATATACACACCTTATTGGGACTCATTGGTCCCAGTTGACCCTCATTTCCCCTGAACACACTTTATTGGGACATCATTGGTCTTATGTACAACTTATTGGTTATAAACACACCTTATTGGGACATCATTGATCCTAGGTACAACTTATTGGCTATGTACACACCTTATTTGGACTCATTGGTCCCAATTGACCCTCATTTCCCCCTGAACACACCTACTTGTGCCATTATTAGTCCAAGCTACAATTTATTGGTTACATACACACCTTATTAGGACTCATTGGTCCCAACTGACCCTCAATCTTCCGCTTGAGCGTCTTCCGCTTGAACATGTCTTCAACCGGAAATCTTCATCTTGAACCGGTTGACTCAGAAATTCATTTCCATACACTATGTACACACCTTATTTGGACTCATTGGTCCCAATTGACCCTCATTTCCCCCTGAACACACCTACTTGTGCCATTATTAGTCCAAGCTACAATTTATTGGTTACATACACACCTTATTAGGACTCATTGGTCCCAATTGACCCTCAATCTTCCTGGACACACCTTATTGGGCCATCATTGGTCCAATGAACAACTTATTGGTTATATCACACCTTATTGGGACTCATTGGTCCCAATTGACACTCATTTCCCCTAAACACACCTTATTGGACCATCGTGGGTTCTATGTACAACTTAATGGGACCTCATTGGTCCTATGTACAACTTATTTGTTATATACACACCTTATTGGGACTCATTGGTCCCAATTGACCCTCATTTCCCCTAAACACACCTTATTGGGCCATCATTGGTCCAATGAACACCTTATTGGGACTCATTGGTCCCAATTGACCCTCATTTCTCCTGAACCACCTTATTGTGACATCATTGGTCCTATGTACAACTTATTGGTTATAAACACACCTTATTGGGACATCATTGGTCCAATGTACAACTTATTGGCTATGTACACACCTTATTTGGACTCATTGGTCCCAATTGACCCTCATATCCCCTGAACACACCTACTTGGGCCATTACATTTTATTGGTTATATACACACCTTATTAAAACTCATTGGTCCCAATTAACCCTCATTTCGCCTAAACACACCTTATTGGGCCATCATTGGTCCAATGAACACCTTATTGGTTATATACACACCTTATTGGGACTTATTGGTCCCAATTGACCATCATTTCCCCTAAACACACGTTATTGGGCCATCATGGGTTCTATGTACAACTTAATGGGACCTCATTAGTCCCATGAACAACTTATTTGTTATATACACGCCTTATTGGGACTCATTGGTCCCAATTGACCCTCATTTCCCCTAAATACACCTTATTGGGCCATTATTGGTCCTATAAATACCTTATTGGTTGTATAAACACCTTACTGGGACTCATTGGTCCCAATTAACCCTCATTTCCCCTGAACACACCTCATTGGGCCATCATTGGTCCAATGAACACCTTATTGGTTATATACACACCTTATTGGTACTCATTGGTCCCAATTGACCCGCATTTCCCCTAAACACACCTTATTGGGCCATTATTGGTCCTATAAACACCTTATTGGTTGTATAAACACCTTATTAAGACTCATTGGTACCAATTGACCCCCATTTCCCATGAATACACCTTATTGGGCCACCATTATTCTAATGAACACCTTATTGGTTATATACACACCTTATTGGGAATCATTGGTCCTATGTTTAACTTATTGGTTATAAACACACCTTATTGGGACATCATTGGTCCAATGTACAACTTATTGGCTATGTACACACCTTATTTGGACTCATTGCTCCCAATTAACCCTCATCTCCCTTGAACACACCTACTTGGGCCATTATTAGTCCAAGCTACAATTTTTTGGTTACATACACACCTTATTAGGACTCATATGTCCCAATTGACCCTCATTACGCCTGAACACACCTTTTTGGGCCATCATTGGTCTAATGAACACCTTATTGGTTATATACACACCTTATTGGGACTCATTGGTCCCAGTTGACCCTCATTTCCCCTGAACACACTTTATTGGGACATCATTGGTCTTATGTACAACTTATTGGTTATAAACACACCTTATTGGGACATCATTGATCCTAGGTACAACTTATTGGCTATGTACACACCTTATTTGGACTCATTGGTCCCAATTGACCCTCATTTCCCCCTGAACACACCTACTTGTGCCATTATTAGTCCAAGCTACAATTTATTGGTTACATACACACCTTATTAGGACTCATTGGTCCCAACTGACCCTCAATCTTCCGCTTGAGCGTCTTCCGCTTGAACATGTCTTCAACCGGAAATCTTCATCTTGAACCGGTTGACTCAGAAATTCATTTCCATACACTATGTACACACCTTATTTGGACTCATTGGTCCCAATTGACCCTCATTTCCCCCTGAACACACCTACTTGTGCCATTATTAGTCCAAGCTACAATTTATTGGTTACATACACACCTTATTAGGACTCATTGGTCCCAATTGACCCTCAATCTTCCTGGACACACCTTATTGGGCCATCATTGGTCCAATGAACAACTTATTGGTTATATCACACCTTATTGGGACTCATTGGTCCCAATTGACACTCATTTCCCCTAAACACACCTTATTGGACCATCGTGGGTTCTATGTACAACTTAATGGGACCTCATTGGTCCTATGTACAACTTATTTGTTATATACACACCTTATTGGGACTCATTGGTCCCAATTGACCCTCATTTCCCCTAAACACACCTTATTGGGCCATCATTGGTCCAATGAACACCTTATTAGGACTCATTGGTCCCAATTGACCCTCATTTCTCCTGAACCACCTTATTGTGACATCATTGGTCCTATGTACAACTTATTGGTTGGAAACACACCTTATTGGGACATCATTGGTCCAATGTACAACTTATTGGCTATGTACACACCTTATTTGGACTCATTGGTCCCAATTGACCCTCATATCCCCTGAACACACCTACTTGGGCCATTACATTTTATTGGTTATATACACACCTTATTAAAACTCATTGGTCCCAATTAACCCTCATTTCGCCTAAACACACCTTATTGGGCCATCATTGGTCCAATGAACACCTTATTGGTTATATACACACCTTATTGGGACTTATTGGTCCCAATTGACCATCATTTCCCCTAAACACACGTTATTGGGCCATCATGGGTTCTATGTACAACTTAATGGGACCTCATTAGTCCCATGAACAACTTATTTGTTATATACACGCCTTATTTGGACTCATTGGTCCCAATTGACCCTCATTTCCCCTAAATACACCTTATTGGGCCATTATTGGTCCTATAAATACCTTATTGGTTGTATAAACACCTTACTGGGACTCATTGGTCCCAATTAACCCTCATTTCCCCTTAACACACCTCATTGGGCCATCATTGGTCCAATGAACACCTTATTGGTTATATACACACCTTATTGGTACTCATTGGTCCCAATTGACCCTCATTTCCCCTAAACACACCTTATTGGGCCATTATTGGTCCTATAAACACCTTATTGGTTGTATAAACACCTTATTGAGACTCATTGGTACCAATTGACCCCCATTTCCCATGAACACACCTTATTGGGCCACCATTGTTCCAATGAACACCTAATTGGTTATATACACACCTTATTGGGAATCATTGGTCCTATGTTTAACTTATTGATTATAAACACACCTTATTGGGACATCATTGGTCCAATGTACAACTTATTGGCTATGTACACACCTTATTTGGACTCATTGCTCCCAATTAACCCTCATCTCCCCTGAACACACCTACTTGGGCCATTATTAGTCCAAGCTACAATTTTTTGGTTACATACACACCTTATTAGGACTCATATGTCCCAATTGACCCTCATTACGCCTGAACACACCTTTTTGGGCCATCATTGGTCTAATGAACACCTTATTGGTTATATACACACCTTATTGGGACTCATTGGTCCCAGTTGACCCTCATTTCCCCTGAACACACTTTATTGGGACATCATTGGTCTTATGTACAACTTATTGGTTATAAACACACCTTATTGGGACATCATTGATCCTATGTACAACTTATTGGCTATGTACACACCTTATTTGGACTCATTGGTCCCAATTGACCCTCATTTCCCTCTGAACACACCTACTTGTGCCATTATTAGTCCAAGCTACAATTTATTGGTTACATACACACCTTATTAGGACTCATTGGTCCCAATTGACCCTCAATCTTCCTGGACACACCTTATTAGGCCATCATTGGTCCAATGAACAACTTATTGGTTATATCACAATTTATTGGGACTCATTGGTCCCAATTGACACTCATTTCCCCTAAACACACCTTATTGGACCATCATGGGTTCTATGTACAACTTAATGGGACCTCATTGGTCCTATGTACAATTTATTTGTTATATACACACCTTATTGGGACTCATTGGTCCCAATTGACCCTCATTTCCCCTAAACACACCTTATTGGGCCATCATTGGTCCAATGAACACCTTATTGGGACTCATTGGTCCCAATAGACCCTCATTTCTCCTGAACCACCTTATTGTGACATCATTGGTCCTATGTACAACTTATTGGTTGGAAACACACCTTATTGGGACATCATTGGTCCAATGTACAACTTATTGGCTATGTACACACCTTATTTGGACTCATTGGTCCCAATTAACCCTCATATCCCCTGAACACACCTACTTGGGCCATTACATTTTATTGGTTATATACACACCTTATTAAAACTCATTGGTCCCAATTAACCCTCATTTCGCCTAAACACACCTTATTGGGCCATCATTGGTCCAATGAACACCTTATTGGTTATATACACACCTTATTGGGACTTATTGGTCCCAATTGACCATCATTTCCCCTAAACACACGTTATTGGGCCATCATGGGTTCTATGTACAACTTAATGGGACCTCATTAGTCCCATGAACAACTTATTTGTTATATACACGCCTTATTTGGACTCATTGGTCCCAATTGACCCTCATTTCCCCTAAATACACCTTATTGGGCCATTATTGGTCCTATAAATACCTTATTGGTTGTATAAACACCTTACTGGGACTCATTGGTCCCAATTAACCCTCATTTCCCCTTAACACACCTCATTGGGCCATCATTGGTCCAATGAACACCTTATTGGTTATATACACACCTTATTGGTACTCATTGGTCCCAATTGACCCTCATTTCCCCTAAACACACCTTATTGGGCCATTATTGGTCCTATAAACACCTTATTGGTTGTATAAACACCTTATTGAGACTCATTGGTACCAATTGACCCCCATTTCCCATGAACACACCTTATTGGGCCACCATTGTTCCAATGAACACCTAATTGGTTATATACACACCTTATTGGGAATCATTGGTCCTATGTTTAACTTATTGGTTATAAACACACCTTATTGGGACATCATTGGTCCAATGTACAACTTATTGGCTATGTACACACCTTATTTGGACTCATTGCTCCCAATTAACCCTCATCTCCCCTGAACACACCTACTTGGGCCATTATTAGTCCAAGCTACAATTTTTTGGTTACATACACACCTTATTAGGACTCATATGTCCCAATTGACCCTCATTACGCCTGAACACACCTTTTTGGGCCATCATTGGTCTAATGAACACCTTATTGGTTATATACACACCTTATTGGGACTCATTGGTCCCAGTTGACCCTCATTTCCCCTGAACACACTTTATTGGGACATCATTGGTCTTATGTACAACTTATTGGTTATAAACACACCTTATTGGGACATCATTGATCCTATGTACAACTTATTGGCTATGTACACACCTTATTTGGACTCATTGGTCCCAATTGACCCTCATTTCCCTCTGAACACACCTACTTGTGCCATTATTAGTCCAAGCTACAATTTATTGGTTACATACACACCTTATTAGGACTCATTGGTCCCAATTGACCCTCAATCTTCCTGGACACACCTTATTAGGCCATCATTGGTCCAATGAACAACTTATTGGTTATATCACAATTTATTGGGACTCATTGGTCCCAATTGACACTCATTTCCCCTAAACACACCTTATTGGACCATCATGGGTTCTATGTACAACTTAATGGGACCTCATTGGTCCTATGTACAATTTATTTGTTATATACACACCTTATTGGGACTCACTGGTCCCAATTGACCCTCATTTCCCCTAAACACACCTTATTGGGCCATCATTGGTCCAATGAACACCTTATTGGGACTCATTGGTCCCAATAGACCCTCATTTCTCCTGAACCACCTTATTGTGACATCATTGGTCCTATGTACAACTTATTGGTTGGAAACACACCTTATTGGGACATCATTGGTCCAATGTACAACTTATTGGCTATGTACACACCTTATTTGGACTCATTGGTCCCAATTGACCCTCATTTCCCCTAAATACACCTTATTGGGCCATTACATTTTATTGGTTATATACACACCTTATTAAAACTCATTGGTCCCAATTGACGCTCATTTCGCCTAAACACACCTTATTGGGCCATCATTGGTCCAATGAACACCTTATTGGTTATATACACACCTTATTGGGACTTATTGGTCCCAATTGACCATCATTTCCCCTAAACACACGTTATTGGGCCATCATGGGTTCTATGTACAACTTAATGGGACCTCATTAGTCCAATGAACAACTTATTTGTTATATACACACCTTATTGGGACTTATTCGTCCCAATTGACCCTCATTTCCCCTAAATACACCTTATTGGGCCATTATTGGTCCTATAAATACCTTATTGGTTGTATAAACACCTTACTGGGACTCATTGGTCCCAATTGACCCTCATTTCCACTGAACACACCTCATTGGGCCATCATTGGTCCAATGAACACCTTATTGGTTATATACACACCTTATTGGTACTCATTGGTCCCAATTGACCCTTATATCCCCTAAACACACCTTATTGGTCCATGATGGGTTCTATGTACAACTTAATGGGACCTCATTGTTCCTATGTACAACTTATTTGTTATATAAACACCTTATTGGGACTCATTGGTCCCAATTGACCCTCATTTCCCCTAAACACATGTTATTGGGCCATCATGGGTTCTATGTACAACTTAATGGGACCTCATTAGTCCCATGTACAACATAGTTGTTATATACACACCTTATTGGGACTCATTGGTCCCAATTGACCCTCATTTCCCCTAAATACACCTTATTAGGCCATTATTGGTCCTATAAGTACCTTATTGGTTGTATAAACACCTTATTGAGACTCATTTGTCCCAATTGACCCTCATTTCCCCTGAACACACCTTATTGGGCCATCATTGGTCCAATGAACACCTTATTGGGACTCATTGGTCCCAATTGACTCTTATTTCCCCTGAACACACCTTATTGGGACATCATTGTTCCTATGTACAACTTATTGGTTATAAACACACCTTATTGGGACATCATTGGTCCTATGTACAACTTATTAGCTATGTACACACCTTATTTGGACTCATTGGTCCCAATTGACCCTCATCTCCCCTTAACTCACCTACTTGGGCCATTATTAGTTTAAGCTACAATTTATTGGTTACATACACCTTATTAAGACTCATTGGTCCCAATTGACACTCATTTGGCCTGAACACACCTTATTGGGCCATCATTGGTCCAATGAACACCTTATTGGTTATATACACACCTTATTGGGACTCTTTGGTCCCAATTGACCCTCATTTAATCTAAACACACCTTATTGGGACTCATTGGTCCGATGTACAACTTATTGGTTATAAACACACCTTATTGGGACATCATTGGTCCAATGTACAACTTATTGGCTATGTACACACCTTATTTGGACTCATTGGTCCCAATTGACCCTCATTTCCCCTGAACACACCTACTTGGGCCATTATTAGTCCAAGCTACAATTTATTGGTTACATACACACCTTATTAGGACTCATTGGTCCCAATCGACCCTCATTACAGCTGAACACACCTTATTGGGCCATAATTGGTCTAATGAACACCTTATTGGTTATATACACACCTTATTGCGACTCATTGATCGCAATTGACCCTCATTTCACCTGAACACACCTTATTGGGACAACATTCGTCCTATGTACAACTTATTGGCTATGTAAACACCTTATTTGGACCCATTGGTCCCAATTGACCCTCATTTCCCCTGAACACACCTACTTGGGCCATTATTACTCCAAGCTACAATTTATTGGTCACATACACACCTTATTAGGACTCATTGGTCCCAATTGACCGTCAATCTGCCTGAACACACCTTATTGGGCCATCATTGGTCCAATGAACACCTTATTGGTTATATACACACCTTATTGGGACTCATTGGTCCCAGTTGACCCTCATTTCCCCTGAACACACTTTATTGGGACATCATTGGTCTTATGTACAACTTATTGGTTATAAACACACCTTATTGGGACATCATTGATCCTATGTACAACTTATTGGCTATGTACACACCTTATTTGGACTCATTGGTCCCAATTGACCCTCATTTCCCTCTGAACACACCTACTTGTGCCATTATTAGTCCAAGCTACAATTTATTGGTTACATACACACCTTATTAGGACTCATTGGTCCCAATTGACCCTCAATCTTCCTGGACACACCTTATTAGGCCATCATTGGTCCAATGAACAACTTATTGGTTATATCACAATTTATTGGGACTCATTGGTCCCAATTGACACTCATTTCCCCTAAACACACCTTATTGGACCATCATGGGTTCTATGTACAACTTAATGGGACCTCATTGGTCCTATGTACAATTTATTTGTTATATACACACCTTATTGGGACTCACTGGTCCCAATTGACCCTCATTTCCCCTAAACACACCTTATTGGGCCATCATTGGTCCAATGAACACCTTATTGGGACTCATTGGTCCCAATAGACCCTCATTTCTCCTGAACCACCTTATTGTGACATCATTGGTCCTATGTACAACTTATTGGTTGGAAACACACCTTATTGGGACATCATTGGTCCAATGTACAACTTATTGGCTATGTACACACCTTATTTGGACTCATTGGTCCCAATTGACCCTCATATCCCCTGAACACACCTACTTGGGCCATTACATTTTATTGGTTATATACACACCTTATTAAAACTCATTGGTCCCAATTAACCCTCATTTCGCCTAAACACACCTTATTGGGCCATCATTGGTCCAATGAACACCTTATTGGTTATATACACACCTTATTGGGACTTATTGGTCCCAATTGACCATCATTTCCCCTAAACACACGTTATTGGGCCATCATGGGTTCTATGTACAACTTAATGGGACCTCATTAGTCCCATGAACAACTTATTTGTTATATACACGCCTTATTTGGACTCATTGGTCCCAATTGACCCTCATTTCCCCTAAATACACCTTATTGGGCCATTATTGGTCCTATAAATACCTTATTGGTTGTATAAACACCTTACTGGGACTCATTGGTCCCAATTAACCCTCATTTCCCCTTAACACACCTCATTGGGCCATCATTGGTCCAATGAACACCTTATTGGTTATATACACACCTTATTGGTACTCATTGGTCCCAATTGACCCTCATTTCCCCTAAACACACCTTATTGGGCCATTATTGGTCCTATAAACACCTTATTGGTTGTATAAACACCTTATTGAGACTCATTGGTACCAATTGACCCCCATTTCCCATGAACACACCTTATTGGGCCACCATTGTTCCAATGAACACCTAATTGGTTATATACACACCTTATTGGGAATCATTGGTCCTATGTTTAACTTATTGGTTATAAACACACCTTATTGGGACATCATTGGTCCAATGTACAACTTATTGGCTATGTACACACCTTATTTGGACTCATTGCTCCCAATTAACCCTCATCTCCCCTGAACACACCTACTTGGGCCATTATTAGTCCAAGCTACAATTTTTTGGTTACATACACACCTTATTAGGACTCATATGTCCCAATTGACCCTCATTACGCCTGAACACACCTTTTTGGGCCATCATTGGTCTAATGAACACCTTATTGGTTATATACACACCTTATTGGGACTCATTGGTCCCAGTTGACCCTCATTTCCCCTGAACACACTTTATTGGGACATCATTGGTCTTATGTACAACTTATTGGTTATAAACACACCTTATTGGGACATCATTGATCCTATGTACAACTTATTGGCTATGTACACACCTTATTTGGACTCATTGGTCCCAATTGACCCTCATTTCCCTCTGAACACACCTACTTGTGCCATTATTAGTCCAAGCTACAATTTATTGGTTACATACACACCTTATTAGGACTCATTGGTCCCAATTGACCCTCAATCTTCCTGGACACACCTTATTAGGCCATCATTGGTCCAATGAACAACTTATTGGTTATATCACAATTTATTGGGACTCATTGGTCCCAATTGACACTCATTTCCCCTAAACACACCTTATTGGACCATCATGGGTTCTATGTACAACTTAATGGGACCTCATTGGTCCTATGTACAACTTATTTGTTATATACACACCTTATTGGGACTCATTGGTCCCAATTGACCCTCATTTCCCCTAAACACACCTTATTGGGCCATCATTGGTCCAATGAACACCTTATTGGGACTCATTGGTCCCAATAGACCCTCATTTCTCCTGAACCACCTTATTGTGACATCATTGGTCCTATGTACAACTTATTGGTTGGAAACACACCTTATTGGGACATCATTGGTCCAATGTACAACTTATTGGCTATGTACACACCTTATTTGGACTCATTGGTCCCAATTGACCATCATATCCCCTGAACACGCCTACTTGGGCCATTACATTTTATTGGTTATATACACACCTTATTAAAACTCATTGGTCCCAATTGACGCTCATTTCGCCTAAACACACCTTATTGGGCCATCATTGGTCCAATGAACACCTTATTGGTTATATACACACCTTATTGGGACTTATTGGTCCCAATTGACCATCATTTCCCCTAAACACACGTTATTGGGCCATCATGGGTTCTATGTACAACTTAATGGGACCTCATTAGTCCAATGAACAACTTATTTGTTATATACACACCTTATTGGGACTTATTCGTCCCAATTGACCCTCATTTCCCCTAAATACACCTTATTGGGCCATTATTGGTCCTATAAATACCTTATTGGTTGTATAAACACCTTACTGGGACTCATTGGTCCCAATTGACCCTCATTTCCACTGAACACACCTCATTGGGCCATCATTGGTCCAATGAACACCTTATTGGTTATATACACACCTTATTGGTACTCATTGGTCCCAATTGACCCTTATATCCCCTAAACACACCTTATTGGTCCATGATGGGTTCTATGTACAACTTAATGGGACCTCATTGTTCCTATGTACAACTTATTTGTTATATAAACACCTTATTGGGACTCATTGGTCCCAATTGACCCTCATTTCCCCTAAACACATGTTATTGGGCCATCATGGGTTCTATGTACAACTTAATGGGACCTCATTAGTCCCATGTACAACATAGTTGTTATATACACACCTTATTGGGACTCATTGGTCCCAATTGACCCTCATTTCCCCTAAATACACCTTATTAGGCCATTATTGGTCCTATAAGTACCTTATTGGTTGTATAAACACCTTATTGAGACTCATTTGTCCCAATTGACCCTCATTTCCCCTGAACACACCTTATTGGGCCATCATTGGTCCAATGAACACCTTATTGGGACTCATTGGTCCCAATTGACTCTTATTTCCCCTGAACACACCTTATTGGGACATCATTGTTCCTATGTACAACTTATTGGTTATAAACACACCTTATTGGGACATCATTGGTCCTATGTACAACTTATTAGCTATGTACACACCTTATTTGGACTCATTGGTCCCAATTGACCCTCATCTCCCCTTAACTCACCTACTTGGGCCATTATTAGTTTAAGCTACAATTTATTGGTTACATACACCTTATTAAGACTCATTGGTCCCAATTGACACTCATTTGGCCTGAACACACCTTATTGGGCCATCATTGGTCCAATGAACACCTTATTGGTTATATACACACCTTATTGGGACTCTTTGGTCCCAATTGACCCTCATTTAATCTAAACACACCTTATTGGGACTCATTGGTCCGATGTACAACTTATTGGTTATAAACACACCTTATTGGGACATCATTGGTCCAATGTACAACTTATTGGCTATGTACACACCTTATTTGGACTCATTGGTCCCAATTGACCCTCATTTCCCCTGAACACACCTACTTGGGCCATTATTAGTCCAAGCTACAATTTATTGGTTACATACACACCTTATTAGGACTCATTGGTCCCAATCGACCCTCATTACAGCTGAACACACCTTATTGGGCCATAATTGGTCTAATGAACACCTTATTGGTTATATACACACCTTATTGCGACTCATTGATCGCAATTGACCCTCATTTCACCTGAACACACCTTATTGGGACAACATTCGTCCTATGTACAACTTATTGGCTATGTAAACACCTTATTTGGACCCATTGGTCCCAATTGACCCTCATTTCCCCTGAACACACCTACTTGGGCCATTATTACTCCAAGCTACAATTTATTGGTCACATACACACCTTATTAGGACTCATTGGTCCCAATTGACCGTCAATCTGCCTGAACACACCTTATTGGGCCATCATTGGTCCAATGAACACCTTATTGGTTATATACACACCTTATTGGGACTCGTTGGTCCCAATTGACACTCATTTCCCCTAAACACACCTTATTGGGCCATCATGGGTTCTATGTACATTTTAATGGGACCTCATTGGTCCTATATTCAACTTATTTGTTATATAAACACCTTATTGGGACATCATTGTTCCTATGTACAACTTATTGGTTATAAACACACCTTATTGGGACATCAGTGGTCCTTTGTACAACTTATTAGCTATATACACACCTTATTTGGACTCATTGGTCCCAATTGACCCTCATCTCCCCTTAACTCACCTACTTGGGCAATTATTAGTTTAAGCTACAATTTATTGGTTACATACACCTTATTAAGACTCATTGGTCCCAATTGACACTCATTTGGCCTGAACACACCTTATTGGGCCATCATTGGTCCAATGAACACCTTATTGGTTATATACACACCTTATTGGGACTCTTTGGTCCCAATTGACCCTCATTTAATCTAAACACACCTTATTGGGACTCATTGGTCCGATGTACAACTTATTGGTTATAAACACACCTTATTGGGACATCATTGGTCCAATGTACAACTTATTGGCTATGTACACACCTTATTTGGACTCATTGGTCCCAATTGACCCTCATTTCCCCTGAACACACCTACTTGGGCCATTATTAGTCCAAGCTACAATTTATTGGTTACATACACACCTTATTAGCACTCATTGGTCCCAATCGACCCTCATTACAGCTGAACACACCTTATTGGGCCATAATTGGTCTAATGAACACCTTATTGGTTATATACACACCTTATTGCGACTCATTGATCGCAATTGACCCTCATTTCCCCTGAACACACCTTATTGGGACAACATTCGTCCTATGTACAACTTATTGGCTATGTAAACACCTTATTTGGACCCATTGGTCCCAATTGACCCTCATTTCCCCTGAACACACCTACTTGGGCCATTATTACTCCAAGCTACAATTTATTGGTCACATACACACCTTATTAGGACTCATTGGTCCCAATTGACCGTCAATCTGCCTGAACACACCTTATTGGGCCATCATTGGTCCAATGAACACCTTATTGGTTATATACACACCTTATTGGGACTCGTTGGTCCCAATTGACACTCATTTCCCCTAAACACACCTTATTGGGCCATCATGGGTTCTATGTACATTTTAATGGGACCTCATTGGTCCTATATTCAACTTATTTGTTATATAAACACCTTATTGGGACATCATTGTTCCTATGTACAACTTATTGGTTATAAACACACTTTATTGGGACATCAGTGGTCCTTTGTACAACTTATTAGCTATGTACACACCTTATTTGGACTCATTGGTCCCAATTGACCCTCATCTCCCCTTAACTCACCTACTTGGGCAATTATTAGTTTAAGCTACAATTTATTGGTTACATACACCTTATTAAGACTCATTGGTCCCAATTGACACTCATTTGGCCTGAACACACCTTATTGGGCCATCATTGGTCCGATGAACACCTTATTGGTTATATACACACCTTATTGGGACTCTTTGGTCCCAATTGACCCTCATTTACTCTAAACACACCTTATTGGGACTCATTGGTCCGATGTACAACTTATTGGTTATAAACACACCTTATTGGGACATCATTGGTCCAATGTACAACTTATTGGCTATGTACACACCTTATTTGGACTCATTGGTCCCAATTGACCCTCATTTCCCCTGAACACACCTACTTGGGCCATTATTAGTCCAAGCTACAATTTATTGGTTACATACACACCTTATTAGGACTCATTGGTCCTAATCGACCCTCATTACAGCTGAACACACCTTATTGGGCCATAATTGGTCTAATGAACACCTTATTGGTTATATACACACCTTATTGCGACTCATTGATCGCAATTGACCCTCATTTCCCCTGAACACACCTTATTGGGACAACATTCGTCCTATGTACAACTTATTGGCTATGTAAACACCTTATTTGGACCCATTGGTCCCAATTGACCCTCATTTCCCCTGAACACACCTACTTGGGCCATTATTACTCCAAGCTACAATTTATTGGTCACATACACACCTTATTAGGACTCATTGGTCCCAATTGACCGTCAATCTGCCTGAACACACCTTATTGGGCCATCATTGGTCCAATGAACACCTTATTGGTTATATACACACCTTATTGGGACTCGTTGGTCCCAATTGACACTCATTTCCCCTAAACACACCTTATTGGGCCATCATGGGTTCTATGTACATTTTAATGGGACCTCATTGGTCCTATATTCAACTTATTTGTTATATAAACACCTTATTGGGACTCATTGGTCCCAATTGAACCTCATTTCCCCTAAACACACCTTATTGGGCCATTATTGGTCCTATAAACACCTTATTGGTTGTATAAACACCTTATTGGGACTCATTGGTACCAATTGACCCCCATTTCCCCTGAACACACCTTATTGGGCCACCATTGGTCCAATGAACACCTTATTGGTTATATACACACCTTATTGGGACTCATTGGTCCTATGTACAACTTATTGGTTATAAACACACCTTATTGGGACATCATTGGTCCAATGTACAACTTATTGGCTATGTACACACCTTATTTGGACTCATTGGTCCCAATTAACCCTCATCTCCCCTGAACACACCTACTTGGGCCATTATTAGTCCAAGCTACAATTTATTGGTTACATACACACCTTATTAGGACTCATATGGTCCCAATTGACCCTCATTACGCCTGAACACACCTTTTTGGGCCATCATTGGTCTAATGAACACCTTATTGGTTATATACACACCTTATTGGGACTCATTGGTCCCAATTGAGCCTCATTTCCCCTGAGCACACCTTATTGGGACATCATTGGTCCTATGTACAACTTATTGGTTATAAACACACCTTATTGGGACATCATTGATCCTATGTACAACTTATTGGCTATGTACACACCTTATTTGGACTCATTGGTCCCAATTGACCCTCATTTCCCCTGAACACACCTACTTGGGCCATTATTAGTCCAAGCTACAATTTATTGGTTACATACACACCTTATTAGGACTCATTGGTCCCAATTGACCCTCAATCTTCCTGAACACACCTTATTGGGCCATCATTGGTCCAATGAACACCTTATTGGTTATATACACACCTTATTGGGACTCATTGGTCCCAATTGACACTCATTTCCCCTAAACACACCTTATTGGGCCATCATGGGTTCTATGTACAACTTAATGGGACCTCATTGGTCCTATATTCAACTTATTTGTTATATACACACCTTATTGGGACTCATTGGTCCCAATTGACCCTCATTTCCCCTAAACACACCTTATTGGGCCATTATTGGTCCTATAAACACCTTATTGGTTGTATAAACACCTTATTGGGACTCATTGGTACCAATTGACCCCCATTTCCCCTGAACACACCTTATTGGGCCACCATTGGTCCAATGAACACCTTATTGGTTATATACACACCTTATTGGGACTCATTGGTCCTATGTACAACTTATTGGTTATAAACACACCTTATTGGGACATCATTGGTCCAATGTACAACTTATTGGCTATGTACACACCTTATTTGGACTCATTGGTCCCAATTAACCCTCATCTCCCCTGAACACACCTACTTGGGCCATTATTAGTCCAAGCTACAATTTATTGGTTACATACACACCTTATTAGGACTCATATGTCCCAATTGACCCTCATTACGCCTGAACACACCTTTTTGGGCCATCATTGGTCTAATGAACACCTTATTGGTTATATACACACCTTATTGGGACTCATTGGTCCCAATTGACCCTCATTTCCCCTGAACACACCTTATTGGGACATCATTGGTCCTATGTACAACTTATTGGTTATAAACACACCTTATTGGGACATCATTGATCCTATGTACAACTTATTGGCTATGTACACACCTTATTTGGACTCATTGGTCCCAATTGACCCTCATTTCCCCCTGAACACACCTACTTGGGCCATTATTAGTCCAAGCTACAATTTATTGGTTACATACACACCTTATTAGGACTCATTGGTCCCAATTGACCCTCAATCTGCCTGAACACACCTTATTGGGCCATCATTGGTCCAATGAACACCTTATTGGTTATATACACACCTTATTGGGACTCGTTGGTCCCAATTGACACTCATTTCCCCTAAACACACCTTATTGGGCCATCATGGGTTCTATGTACATTTTAATGGGACCTCATTGGTCCTATATTCAACTTATTTGTTATATAAACACCTTATTGGGACTCATTGGTCCCAATTGACCCTCATTTCCCCTAAACACACCTTATTGGGCCATTATTGGTCCTATAAACACCTTATTGGTTGTATAAACACCTTATTGGGACTCATTGGTACCAATTGACCCCCATTTCCCCTGAACACACCTTATTGGGCCACCATTGGTCCAATGAACACCTTATTGGTTATATACACACCTTATTGGGACTCATTGGTCCTATGTACAACTTATTGGTTATAAACACACCTTATTGGGACATCATTGGTCCAATGTACAACTTATTGGCTATGTACACACCTTATTTGGACTCAGTTGTTCCCAATTAACCCTCATCTCCCCTGAACACACCTACTTGGGCCATTATTAGTCCAAGCTACAATTTATTGGTTACATACACACCTTATTAGGACTCATATGTCCCAATTGACCCTCATTACGCCTGAACACACCTTTTTGGGCCATCATTGGTCTAATGAACACCTTATTGGTTATATACACACCTTATTGGGACTCATTGGTCCCAATTGAGCCTCATTTCCCCTGAACACACCTTATTGGGACATCATTGGTCCTATGTACAACTTATTGGTTATAAACACACCTTATTGGGACATCATTGATCCTATGTACAACTTATTGGCTATGTACACACCTTATTTGGACTCATTGGTCCCAATTGACCCTCATTTCCCCCTGAACACACCTACTTGTGCCATTATTAGTCCAAGCTACAATTTATTGGTTACATACACACCTTATTAGGACTCATTGGTCCCAATTGACCCTCAATCTTCCTGAACACACCTTATTGGGCCATCATTGGTCCAATGAACACCTTATTGGTTATATACACACCTTATTGGGACTCATTGGTCCCAATTGACACTCATTTCCCCTAAACACACCTTATTGGGCCATCATGGGTTCTATGTACAACTTAATGGGACCTCATTGGTCCTATGTACAACTTATTTGTTATATACACACCTTATTGGGACTCATTGGTCCCAATTGACCCTCATTTCCCCTAAACACACCTTATTGGGCCATCATTGGTCCAATGAACACCTTATTGGGACTCATTGGTCCCAATTGACCCTCATTTCTCCTGAACCACCTTATTGTGACATCATTGGTCCTATGTACAACTTATTGGTTATAAACACACCATATTGGGATATCATTGGTCCTATGTACAACTTATTGGCTATGTACACACCTTATTTGGACTCATTGGTCCCAATTGACCCTCATCTCCCCTGAACACACCTACTTGGGCCATTATTAGTCCAAGCTACATTTATTGGTTATATACACACCTTATTAAGACTCATTGGTTCCAATTGACCCTCATTTCGCCTGAACACACCTTATTGGTCCATCATTGGTCCAATGAACACCTTATTGTTTAAGAAGCAGGCTATGCTTTCTAATGCCCCTGACTCCCTGCAGGCTTGTAGTTTATTGGTTTCTTCATCAACGAAGACTAAGTCTATCAGGAAAATTATTCAGAAGTTAATGCTTGCTGCCGCTGTCTACTATATTTGGCAAGAAAGAAATTGGAGAATTTTTCAAGAGAAAGAAAGGAAAGAAGATGTGCTCTATAAACAGATTATTGAGATGGTAAGAATGAGTTTGCTGGGGTTGAAAATCAGGAAAACCCCCGTCACAATGAAAATGAGTAGCATTTGGGGATTTAAGGTGCATGATCATCACACCAACTAATTCTGTTCATGGGTCTTCAAATATTCTTGGTTTGCTGGAACTAAGTGAGATTGAATAGGCTGGAGTTAGATCAAAGAGAGAGAATGATTGGATCCTTTTTAAATTTCTTTTCTCACTTTCACATTTCATTATGGAGAGGGGTTTTGGGGTGGGACTGGGTTGGATGGTGGTATTTACAGTTTTCATTTATACTGTATTTCCATGTGTGTAGATATGGTGAGGTAGGATGGGTGGGTCCTATTTTGGGTTGGGTCCTCATATCTGATGTTGGGTCCACTATAATGCTTGGGGTAGTCATCTGGCAACTTAAGTTGCTTCCTTGTTTTTCTTCTGTTATATATGAGTCTGTCCTTTCTTTTTTTAATGATCTGTTGGTTATTTGGTCCACATATGGATTGATAACTGATTCTGCTTTGTTTGGAAGGGGATTAGGAACTTGGTGGCATTTGATATGCACCTGCCTGGGAGACATAAGGCTGGATCATGCTGGGTCTTATAGGACATATTTTTCCTCCCCAAATTTTTGTATTTGTAGCACTATTCACCAGCATGAAAACCCTCTGGTTAAAACACTTGTGTCAGCCTGTTTTGTTTTTGTCTTTGAGTCTGTGGGTCACTGGTTTATCATGTTTTGGGTTGGGGAGGGTGGTGTGCTTTCTTTATTTTTGGTGTATAGAGTAAAGGTGCTTGGTTCTAGAATTCTATACACCATGAAGCTTATCACAGCTGATTGCACTTGCTGGTGTGAGGTTAGCTTGTTTCTACAGGATATGATGTGCAGGGCAAGAGAATTTGATTCTAGAGTCCTATACATCATTTCATCATTACCTGTTGTGAACAAGGTTTATTTTGGAGATATGTGCTATTGGATGGATAGTTGGAGACTTAATGACCTACATGATTTTGTTGAGAAGCTGCTGGGAGCTACTGGATATTTTATCTGGATATGGAGGAATGTTCTATGGAATGCTGTCATAATCCTTGATCATTTGCAAGTTGCTGAGGTGCCTCTCCAGGATAGTATTGTTTGGAGGATGCTGCAGGCTTCTGTTGGGTGGCAGGATTGTATTAACAAGATTGAGGGGAAGAAAGGCAAGATTAAGGATTCTGAGTTTTGCTGTGGTAAAACTGGTACTATTGCCACTACTATCACTATTCAGCCTAGTAGCCTTTCTCTTTTGATGGTTCTTGATGGGATGCTGCTGAGTTTTAGTATTGATATTGGAGGGGTTTACAAGTTGTTAATGGGTTGTGTTGAGATGCCTCCTTTAGATGATGTTGTGTTTAGAATTGTCAATGCTGCTATTGGTTCTATGACTATAAGCACTACAGTTAATAGGCAGTCCTGCAGGCCCTATTTGTTAATGTTTTTTGGCGATAGTTGGCTGCTGTTACTTGCTATTTTACACAAGATCATGATCTGTATAGAGGTTATGGAAGGGAGATTGGTCGTTTATGCTAATAATGGATTGGTGACTGCTGGTAGTGATGTTGTTAATGAGTGGCTCATTGTTTGCTATAGGAAATCTACTGAGTTTGCTCCTTGGTTTGCTTATCATGCATGTAGCAATCATTTTCATTATCTGCTGTTGGCTGTTATTTTGGGAATTTTGAAATGGGATCGATGGCATAAATGTAGTAGTGGTTTAAGTTTTCACTATGAGGGCAGGAGGGCTACATTGATGTTATGGGGCTGCCATGATCTCAGGCTCTCAATAGTCCTGGATGGATGTGTTGCTGTTAACAAGTATTATGGTATGGAGTTTTGGATTCTATTGAGGATTTGCTCTTGGTTGGATACTGCTGATGCTACTTGGCAGGCACGTTATCTTGATATGGTCAAACTTATATCTTTGCTGCAGATGATGGCCTTATGGGAATATGTTCTATCATTTCAACCTTTTCAGTATGGGCTTTTAGGATGCATTGGATTCAAGAGGAAGATCTCTCCCCATATGGCAGGGATTAGGATTGGTTTAAGTTGGTATCTTAATTCTCTTATGGGCCGAACATTGGTTCCAAGTTGTATTTTTTATTGTTTTAATTATTGGTTGTTTTGGGCCAGTTGTATGTCTCTCAACCCTTGGCTGGACTAGTTTTTTTGGTGGGGGTTTTGTGTTGGCTCGTTGACCTGTAGCGAGTCCAACCTTTTCCCTTTTTCTTTTTGTTTGTTCTTTCATTCTTTTCTAATAAATATTTTCCGGGGCTTTGCCTCTTCTCCCAAAAAAAAAACACCTTATTGGTTGTATAAACACCTTATTGGAACTCATTGGTCCCAATTGACCCTCATTTCCCCTAAACACAGCTTATTGGGCCATCATTGGTCCAATGAACACCTTATTGGGACTCATTGCTCCCAATTGACCCTCATTTCCCCTGAATACACCTTATTGGGACATCATTGGTCCTATGTACAACTTATTGGTTATAAACACACCATATTGGGACATCATTGGTCCTATGTACAACTTATTGGCTATGTACACACCTTATTTTGACTCTTTGGTCCCAATTGACCCTCATCTCCCCTGAACACACCTACTTGGGCTACTATTAGTCCAAGCTACAATTTATTGGTTACATACACACCTTATTAGGACTCATTGGTCCCAATTGACCCTCATTTCCCCTGAACACAACTTATTGGGCCATCATTGGTCCAATGAACACGTTATTGGTTTATACACACCTTATTGAGATTCATTGGTCCCAATTGACCCTCATTTCCCCTGAACACACCTTATTGGGACATCAGTGGTCCTATGTAAAACTTATTGATTATAAACACACCTTATTGGGGCATCATTGGTCCTATGTACAACTTATTTGTACTCATTGGTCCCAATTGACCCTCATCTACCCTGAACACACCCAATTGGGCCATTATTAGTTCAAGCTACAATTTATTGGTTACTTACACACCTTATTAGGACTCATTGGTCCCAATTGGCCCTCATTTCGCCTGAACACACCTTATTGGGCCATCATTGGTCTAATGAACACCTTATTGGTTATATACACACCTTATTGGGACTCGTTGGTCCCAATTGACCCTCATTTCCCCTAAACACACCTTATTGGGCCATCATGGGTTCTATGTACAACTTAATGGGACCTCATTGGTTCTATGTACAACTTATTTGTCATATACACACCTTATTGGGACTCATTGGTCCAAATTGACCCTCATTTCCCCTAAACACACCTTATTGGGCCATTATTGTTCCTATAAACACCTTATTGGTTGTATAAACACCTTATTGGGACTCATTGGTCCCAATTGACCCTCATTTCCCCTGAACACACCTTATTGGGCCATCATTGGTCCAATTAACACCTTATTGGTTATATACACACCTTATTGGGACTCATTGGTACCAATTGACCCTCCTTTCCCCTGAACACACCTTATTGGGACATGATTGGTCCTATGTACAACTTATTGGTTATAAACACACCTTATTGGGACATCATTAGTCCTATGTACAACTTATTGGCTTTGTACACACCTTATTTGGACTCATTGGTCCCAATTGACCCTCATTTCCCCTAAACACACCTACTTGGGCCATTATTAGTCCAAGCTACAATTCATTGGTTACATACACACCTTATTAGGAATCATTGGTCCCAATTGACCCTCATTTCGCCTGAACACACCTTATTGGGCCATCATTGGTCCACTGAACACCTTATTGATTATATACACACCTTATTGGGACTCGTTGGTCCCAATTGACCCTCATTTCCCCCAAACACACCTTATTGGGCCATCATGGGTTCTATGTACAACTTAATGGGACCTCATTGGTTCTATGTACAACTTATTTGTTATATACACACCTCATTGGGACTCATTGGTCCCAATTGAACCTCATTTCCCCTAAACACACCTTATTGGGCCATTATTGGTCCTATAAACACCTGATTGGTTGTATAAACACCTTATTGGGACTCATTGGTACCAATTGACCCTCATTTCCCATGAACACACCTTATTGGGCCATCATTGGTCTAATGAATATCTTATTGTTTATATACACACCTTATTGGGACTCATTGGTCCCAATTGACCCTCATTTCCCCTGAACACATCTTATTGGGACATCATTGGTCCTATGTACAACTTATTGGTTATAAACACACCTTATTGGGATATCATGGGTCCTATGTACAACTTATTGGCTATGTACACACCTTATTTGTACTCATTGGTCCTAATTGACCCTCATCTCCCCTATACACACCTACTTGTGCCATTATTTGTCCAAGCTACAATTTATTGGTTACATACACACCTAATTGGGCCATCATTGGTCCAATGAACACCTTATTAGTTATATACACACCCTATTGGGACTCATTGGTCCCAATTGACCCTCAATTCCCCTAAACACACCTTATTGGGCCATCATGGGTTCTATGTACAACTTAATGGGACCTCATTGGTCCTATGTACAACTTATTTGTTATATACACACCTTATTGGGACTAATTGGTCCCAATTGACCGTTATTTCCCCTAAACACACCTTATTGGGCTATTATTGGTCCTATTGTAAAACACGTATATGATCTTGCTAATGCATGATTGTAATCAGATTCGGTTCACAACGAGGTAAATAAACGATTCTTCAATAGATCATAAGCTCGTTTACAAGAGAGAGATTACAGAGATAACACACTTGAAAACACACAGTTAAGCACTCACAACTCTCACAACTAAACTCTCTCTAATCGAACTTAACTATTTATACTAAACCTGTCCAGCGTACCAAATAACCAACGTACCAGATGGTCCGTGCGTACCATTTGGTCCGCCACTAGTACGCTGAGACCAGTTTATACAAAACTATCAAATACATAGACAAAACGGACCTAGCACATGACAATAAAACATGCTCTAACAAACTCCCCCTTGTCTTGTGCTAGTCTTCAGAAGCTTTTGTCTCAGTCTTCTTCCAATGCTGTCTTCGATTGTTTCCATCATGAATTCTAAAAGCAAAACACACTCTAGTCACTCGTTGAAACTGTAAGGCTTGCTCAGCATGCTAAGCCTTATACAAAATGTTTCCATGATAGACTTTGTCTATATCATCTTTGGACAAGTTGATCAACCACATTGGATCATAAAACCTAACTACCTTGTTCTCCTCTTTGACCACCACCACTACTTCTCCAGTATTCTCATCATAATACCACCATCTTAATGTCTTGATAAAATCTTGCTCAAGCTTCTTCAATGGTATTTTCTTCATCTGAACCGGCTTCTTGTACTTCAGAATCACAACCGGTCTTCCAGTCTTTGGATGAATATCAGTAGGACGCTCAGAATACTTTGGCCTTTGAGGAGTTAAAAATCTGAATTTGCCTTGACATTCTTCTATCAATTTGTTCTTGAAGAAGTCTACCAACTTATCACTTCCATGATTCAAAAATGGTTTTCTTGACAAATCCCGAACATCACAAACCGGGAAAGTGCTAAATCTTGTAGCATTATTCAAGTACATAACTCCAATAACTTTTGTCGGTTGAAATCTGAATCAAACATCCAACTGATTATACTACCAGTAGCTTCTCCACCTTTCCTATCAAATAATTTCCTCTGATCAATAACTTTTGTCGGTTTCATTACCGGCAACTTCTTAGCTCTCTGCTATTTTAACCAGGCATCAAATAACATCTTCTTTTCTTGTTCTTTTGACAAATTCTCAAACTCAGTTGATTCTGGTTGTTTTTCATAATCTTTCTTCTTTAATTCTTCATCAACTTTATCTTCATCTTCTTTGCCAAAGAAATTGAAACCTCCAGACTGATCATTATCAGGAAAATTTCCATAAACTTTAGGATCATCTGGATACTCTTCAGCAGTCACATCCTCAACTTCTACCTGTTCCTCTTCATAATTAATATTATCATCTGAATCCTCTTCTTTGTATGGATCAGCAAACCGAACTTTGTCAATATCATCCACATTCAAAGCAAAGATACCAGCTAGTTGCTCTTTCGAATATGGATTTATAAACTCCCCTTATCCTAACTCAACCCTGGTAATCAGAGTTACATCATATACCTCTTTTTCAGACGACTCCCCCTGAGATGCAGTGGATGTTCCGGCAGCAGCAGATGTTCCAGCTACACCAGCACCAGAACCATCTCCACCAACACCTCCTTTAGGGTCAGGATAATCTTTCAAATATCTCAAAATATCATCATCTTCTCTAAAACTTTCTTCAGGATTCGGTCTTCTCTCCCCCTGAGCATGTAAAGCTTTGAGCAAATGTTTTAGCTGCTCACCCATAGAAAGAGAAAGTTGTTGTAATTTCATCAGCTTGCTGACGATTTGTTGATTCCAACTCATCAAGTCTGGTTTGATGTAATGCAAGTTTCAAATCAGTAGAAGAAATGGTAGATGTTGTAGAAGCAGCAGTGGTTGAGGCAGAAGCAGAAGTAGTTGTAGAAGGCTTTCGGATAACTAGCTTTCTAACAGGTGGATTACTGGAACTTTGAACATTTACAGCTTGTGTAGTTGGTTAAACTGGAATAGAAGACTGATTTGTCACCTTTTGCTTCTTACTAGGTGGACTGCTACCTGCTTTCCGAGCATCGGCAAGGAATGAACCCTGCTTCACTGTCATGTTTGGCCTATCCATACGTTTAAACCGCTTGCCAGTGAATAGCATAGGAGCTTTCCCTTTATCTGCAGTCTTTGTCTTCCTAACAGGCTCCTCCATAAACAGGCTCTTCCATAGCAGGAGTATACGACGGATCATCATTAACATCTCTATCTTCAGCCTGTTTGGTTCTATGTTCATACTTTGAAGTATCCAGATTCTTTGACTTCAAGTATTCAATATGTTGTTTAGAACCTTTCTTTACTTGAATACCTCTGGTATTATGCAAGATTTCCACATAATCACCAGAATCTGAATCAGTATCAAACGAACTCGCATCAGCATCAGAAACATCGGCATCATCAATCATTTCATCATCCTTAACATTAACAGCTTCAGATTCATGAACAGCCTCTTGAACAACTTGCTCTTGATTTTCTTGATGCACAGGTTCTTACACATTGGGTTCTTGGTTTGCTGGTTCATCTTGATCTTCTTCCTCATTCTCATCTTCCTCAACAGGATAACCTTTATCATCATACTCCAATTCATCATCCGAACTATAATCATGTCTTGCAGCACCATTCGCAGGAGCTACATAATCAGATCTGGCTAAATGACCAATCAAATGTTTAACTAGAGGAGGTACATTCGCTGGTCCTTTCCTCTTCTGATAAACTGGTAGCTTTCCCACAGCAAATTCATTCATGTTCTTTAAAACCAAGACAGCTGCTGGATTCTTTGGAAGATTTGGGTGTAGATCATTTAAGATCATTTGTAGAAACCTTGGATACATGACACTTTTGTTTTGTTTTGACAAGATATTCTCTTTCATGTAGTTGAAAATCCATCCAGAAAAATTGAACTCTCGGTTCATCACCAAAGCATAAAAGAAGGATAGAATCTTCATGTCAAACACATCATAACCTCTTAAATGATTTCCAAAACATTTGATAACCACGTGCATCAAATATTTGTATGGAGGACTCAGATTCGACTTAAGAAGCCAAGAACCATATAAGTATCCATTATACTTTATTCTTCGTACTTCGTAGCAACGCCACCAAGTCAATTTCATCAAATATCGTCGGAAAAGTCGATTGATCGTTTAATCTCAAAACTCTACGTACATATGCTTCAGATACAATCACGTCAGTTTGAAGAATTCGTGCACGAATTACAGAAGGTTCCACAGAACAGTCCACTTGAATAGAATTCCAGAACACTATGAGTAAATCCTTGTACGGAGTAGATTCGTGAGTGGCAACATAGTAAATTCTCGATCTTTCCAAAAAGTCGAATATGCCAAGAAAATGTGGTTTCCATTGAGCAAATGCCCTTAGATAAGCACAAATATTGTGTTCATCATTTGATTTTAACGCCACCATTTCTGAAAAACATAAACACGAACAATCATTAAAGTCATGAGATATAACCAAAACTGTTTACAACTGATTCTAATTCAATTCGAAACGCTCACACGATTAACTTTTTGAAAAAATTGATCAACTGACCACCCTCGGACCAAATTGGTCACACAAACCAAATCTGGTACTGCGAACCAGAATCGTTGACCACGTACCAGAAAGGTCAAACGAACCAGATACAGACCACTTTAGGTCATGTACCAAATCTGGTACGCCACGTACCATTTGGTACGGCGGAGGAACAGCTAACCGAAGAGACAATTTCGATTTTGACACTCCAAATCGGATTTGTTTTGAAATCAATTGATGGGGTTTTGTTCTAGACCAAAAACCGACCCAATAAATGTGCTTAGAAGGGATTAAGATCATTGATAACCCATTAAACCAACCCCCCATTCGTTTTAGCGAAAAACCGAGACTTAAAACTCAAAAATCACACAAATGAGAACACCATAATGCAATCCAAGACCACCAGATGATTCGCAATCACAAGATCTACCTGTATCAGCTAAAATCTTGAGCAGAGGTTCGTTATATCTGGAGAAATCGAAGAAAAACTACAGAGGCAATTTTAGGGTTTTCGGAAGAAGGTTCGGAGCTGGTACGCATGTTATGCGTATCACGAACCAGAAAATCCCTTTTATATGTGAAATGGTCTGCCCCGCGTACCATATGGTACGCCGAACCACTTTTTTTCCATTTTGCCCCTGTTCATTTAACTTTGAAATTTTTCTCCAAAAATCACACTTTGTCAAATTAAGATTTGATGAGCTGATTTAAGCAACGATTATGGTTCTTTCAACAACAATTTGCCATATATGAATTCAGTTGATCCAAAATAACGCAGAATGAAAATCTTTTTGACTTTTATCAAATTTTATATCAAAACACACCAAAAACTTTTTGATTTTTCGAACTTAAGCTAAAACACACCAAAAATCTTTTTGGAATTTTCAGAAACAACAAAACAACTGAAACTAGAAATTTAAACGCAATAATTTATATTTTTCTGAGAAAGATCACAACGTGAGATCATACCAGTGATATGCACTTAACACATTTCAATTTCAATCTATTTAGCATGCAAGCCAAGCAGTTCACGAATACAACATTTTCATGTTTATTTCAGTCAAATCTAATCAATTTGTTACTGCTTTCTGATATGACTTAGGTATATTTATCAAGCATAGAAATCGTGGTACCCACAAATCCAAGTAATTTGAGAATCTGATTTTATTATATTTTTGATCTTCCTCTTTCTTTTTCTTTTATTCATTCATGAATATTTACAGATATAAGTCGTTTGTAGTGTTTCATGCAAAAAGAAAGCAGAACCCTAAACAAACAAAAATCAGGTCGATCTTTCGATACGTAGAGAAACTCCGATTGTTTAGGAAAATAAGAAAGCAAAAACAAGTTGAAATTGTATAACTCAACAACAATCAGGTCGCTACTCCCGTACACGCAAAGAAAGTCTGATGAGTTATACGAAACACCAAGAAAAATAAAGCAGAACGTCAAATGAACAACGATCAGGTCGATCTTTCGATACGCAGAGAACGTCCGATCGTTTGACAAAATAAAGAAAATCAAACAAGTTTAAATATTTCAAAAGAACGCATGCGTACACTAGAACACTTATTTATTCTCTTTTTGTATTTTTCATTTTTTTTATCAAGATTACCCAATCACAGGAATCATGTTACACCACAGATTTCAAGCAAGCATTATGTTTATATCATACTGACAAGTATCAGATATTGATTGACACATTCAATGAAACATATAAGAACCTACAGCTTTTCAATCTATTTTATCCATGGTCAGTAACATTCACTGATGTACCATCATTTCTCACAAGGTTGGATCACATTTCTCAATTTTTGATTTTTTCATTTTTTTAATGTTTTTGGATTTTCCAATTTTTTATGCTTTTTCATTTTTCAATACAGAAAAACACATATTTTTGTATTTTTTTCATATAAATCTCCCCCTAAAAAGCAGAAAAACAAAGGAAAACATTAACAAAAATAAAAAAAATGATCAACTGAACCAGTTTAGGTGGCATTCAATCTAGTAACCCCATTGATTTGCAACAAAAATTTAAAACGAGTTTTGTCAAAAGCTTTTGTGAACAAATCAGCTCGTTGAAAATCTGTATGAATTTTTTGCAAATCAATTAATTTCGTTTCATAGCAATCCCGGATAAAATGATATCTTATGTCAATATGCTTTGTTTTGGAATGCTGAACAGGGATTTTCGTGATCGACATAGTATCTGAGTTATCAATGTAAATTGGAGTAGTTAGAAAATTCAAACCGTAGTCGCGTAACTACTGTTGTATCCACAACACTTGTGAACAACAACTTGAAGCAGCCACATATTCTGCCTCAGCAGTAGATGTTGCAACCGAGGTTTGCTTCTTGCATTGCCAAGACACTAATCTCTCCCCAAAAAACTGACATCTGGCGGTAGTAAACTTAAAGTTGATTTTGCAGCCGCCATAATCTGAGTCAGAATACACTGATAACTCAAACTTATTATCATTAGGGTACCAGATGCCAAGATCCGGATTACCCTTCAAATAAGCAAAAATCATTTTTACTGCTAGCATATGTGAAGCCTTCGGAGCTGCCTGGTACCTAGCACATAAACAAACAGCAAACATAATATCAGGACGAGACGCAGTCAAATACATAAGGGAACCAATCATAGCCCTAAACAATGTCGGATCAACATTGGCACCAGATTCATCTGGTTCAAGACCATGTGAAACCTAGATTGGTGTACTTGGAATCCGAACATCGCAAATCTTGAAACGAGCCAAAATATCAGACACATATTTGGTTTGGTGCAAAAATATGCCTTTGGAAGATTGATGGACTTGAAGACCCAGAAAGAAACCCATCTCCCCTATAGAGCTCATCACAAACTTAATTTGCATGACTCGCTCAAATTCTTTGCATAAGCTGTCGTTTGTGCTTCCAAAGATAATATCATCAACATAGACTTGGACAAGCAATAGATCCTTCTCGAACTTCTTGGAAAATAGAGTACAATCCACCTTGCCACGCCGAAACCCGTTGTCAAGCAAGTGTGTTGAAAGTGTCTCATACCAAGCCCTTGATGCCTGGTGAAGACCATATAAAGCCTTGTCTAACTTGTACACTTTGTCCGGAAACTCTGGATAATAAAAACTAGGCGGTTGCTTTACATAAACTTCTTCACGAATCTTTCCATGTTGGGTTTTAAGAACTTTATCAAAGCCATTTTAACTCCTTAAAATGTAAAACGCAGCGGAAAAATCAAAAGAATAGTTTGATTAGTTGATGTTAAAACCGATTTTAACACTTGATTATAAAACCCAAAACCAAGGATCCAAATATGTATGCATGCTATCAAAACTAAAACCAACCATAGGGGGTTTTAGATATACCTTCTTCCAAGCTCAAGATTGTGAAGAAGATGATGTGGATGAACCGGCTTGCTATCTAACTTGAAAGCCTCAAGTGATGATACCCACGAGCTCAAGCAACAACCACCCTTGTTGCTAGGATTTCTTGAAGACTAACTCCTCCTTCCTCTCTTGTTGAATCCGAAACCAACAAGATCTTGGAATCAATTTCCAGATTTTCTTACAAGAAAAGTGTTCTTGCAATGGAAGAAGAGAGAGAAAGAACTTGAGTATTAGAGAAGGCAAAGTGCTATCAATGACTAGTCCCAATCTCAAGACCATATGTCTTGTTTAAATAAAAAGGCTCAACCACCCTCATAAAGAGGGTGGGAGGCCGGCTCTAGAGGGGGAAAAAGGAGGGGGAAAATGGTTTTTGAAATCTTTTAAAACCCTCCAATGAACCTAGTCCATTTTCTAGTCTTTGTTCATTTAGACACTATGCTTAAGTCATGTAACACATTACATGTTGTGTACTAAAATGAAGTATAACATATAACCTTTTATATGTTGTGTAACATGTTATTTAACCAATTAAATAACATTTTTATCTTGCTTCTATAATTTAAATCATCCACATGATTTAATACAAGTTCAATTAATTAGAAACCGATTTCTAATTATCTTCTATAAGTGACATTTATTTAATTGATCATATCTAAATAAATATCCATTGGGTGTTTGTCTAGCTCGTTATTGGGTATGACCCGTCTTGGATCATAACGTACTAGCCACATCAATCTAGTATGTGTCTTGGGCAGACCGAGTCCAACAATCTCCCACTTGCACAAGATTCATAGAAGATTGATGCAAGCAACAAATACCGCCTAACAACGGTTTGTTACCCCTAATACGCATGACTTAGTGCCATTCAATAACATCATCTCCTTCAAGTCACCACTTGAAATGTTTTAGGTGAAACGATCATTTATCCTTTTGTCACAAATGTCATGTTAAATCCTAGAGACATAGAGTGATCACTCTCTATTAGATTTAACTTAATTCAGGCCTTAGACATTTAACTCTCAACGAATAAGAGGGACAAATTCCATCTTGACTACATACGTCTCTCACAAACACCTAGTATCATGCTTGAGCTTAGCCTTATGTACTGCCATGTTTCAGAACAGCGAAGAACTAAGTCAAAGCATAATGCTTGGTGAATATCAAGACCCAATATGTATCTCAGGTCAGAGGATACAAATGATATTCTCCTTTACTCAAGCTTACTTATGATCAATCAATTAAGATTCCATGGGGTAAGACTTGAGAGCGGGTCGTCCAATATTTGTCTCCCACAAATATCTATGAACCTTGGTAGCAACCCATTGCTCCATATTCATACCTTATGAATATCCACCAATCCAAGTTCATAATAGTCTTACCTTCATATTCGTTCCCACAAATATGATCGACTACGGACATTTAGAATAAGTAACTTATTCACGGATTTAAACATGCAAAAATGGAACACTACACAATTTAAATGAAATCCCACATTCATATAAAAGTGTCAAAATAAACATTGTTCCGATATCCAAATACAAAATATAAATCATATCCAATCACTAGAATGTCGAAGTCCCATAGCACAAACATGACCCTCATGCTTTGGGCGTTCTAGGAGCTTCGTGAGTGGATCAGCGACATTGTCATTGGTGTGAACTTTGCGAATACATATCTTTCCCTTTGCAACTTCATCCCTTATGTAGTTGAATCTCCGCTCGATGTGCCTTACCTTTTGATGATCACGAGGTTCCTTGATTTGAGCAATCGCTCCCTCGTTATCACAAAGGATCTCTAGGGGTCCTTGAATGGTAGGAACAACCCCTAGTTCGGCAATAAATTTCTTCAACCATGCGGCTTCTTGCGCGGCCAAAGATGCGGCGATGTATTCTGATTCCGTAGTGGACAACGCAACCACATCTTGCTTTGAGCTCTTCCAAGAGACCGCCCCTCCATTCATAATGAAGATATACCCCGATTGTGAACGAGAATCATCTCGATCCGTTTGGAAACTCGCATCCGTGTAACCCCTTACAACGAGTTCCTTCTCATCGGATCCATATATTAAGAACATATCCTTAGACCTTCTAAGATATTTTAATATACTTTTGACAGCCATCCAATGGCTATTTCCTGGATTTTGTTGGTATCTACTTGTCATGCTTAAGGCGCATGACACGTCCGGTCTAGTGCATATCATAGCATACATAATCGATCCAATAGCAGACGCATATGGGATTCCTTTCATTTTGTCTTGCTCAACCTTTGAGCTTGGACATTGAGTCCTACTCAATATAGTCCCCTTTTGAATAGGTACCAAACCTTTCTTAGAGTTCTCCATCTTGAACCTTTTCAAGACTTTGTCAATGTATGCACTTTGATTCAAACCTATCAGGCGCCTTGATCTATCCCTATAGATCTTTATTCCCAAAATATAGGTGGCTTCACCAAGATCCTTGATGGAAAAGCAACTTCCAAGCCAGGTTTTTACACCTTCCAAGGTTGGAATGTCATTCCCAAATAGTAGTATGTCATCTACATACAATACTAGAAAAGTTATTATACTCCCACTAGCCTTCTTATACACACAAGCCTCATCCTCGTTCTTGATGAAGCCAAATTTCTTTATTTCTTCATCAAAACGCTGATTCCAACTCCTTGATGCTTGTTTCAATCCATAGATTGATTTCTTTAACTTACACACTTTGTTAGGATGTTTTGGATCGACAAAACCCTCGGGCTGAGCCATATAGACATCTTCCTCAAGATATCCATTTAGGAAAGCCGTTTTGACATCCAATTGCCATATCTCATAATCATAATGGGCGGCTATGGCAAATAATATCCTTATCGACTTTAGCATTGCTACAGGCGAGAAAGTTTCATCATAATCAACCCCTTGAGTTTGAGTGAAACCTTTTGCTACAAGTCGAGCTTTAAATGTGTCTAAGTTTCCATGCATGTCGGTTTTCTTCTTGAAAACCCACTTACTTCCAACTACCTTGGAGTTAGGAGGTCGCTCTACCAAGTCCCATACTTGGTTATCATGCATGGATTGCATCTCAACGTTCATGGCTTCCAACCATTTTTCCGATTCGGAATCGGACATTGCATCACGATAAGTGGTTGGTTCATCCGAATCTACCACATAGCATCCCTCCATGAAAAATCCATATCTTTCGGGTGGACTACTAGTTCTACCGGATCTACGAACGTTGTTTGTGTTTTGATCAACCATTTGATCATCTTCAACAATTTCTTGTTGAGGGCTAGTTTCAACCAAACGTGTATCGGCTTGTGGTTCTTGATCCTCCTCAAGTTCCACCGTTCTTGCACTAGTTCCTTCCATAAGGAACTTAGTTTCCAAAAACTCGGCCTTTCTAGCTATAAATACCTTTTGCTCTGTTGGATTGTAGAAGTAATATCCTATAGAATCTCTAGGATATCCTACAAATATACACTTAGTGGATCGGGGATCTAGCTTGTTTGAAGCATCATGCTTTACATAAGCTTCACAACCCCACACCTTTAGATAAGATAAGGATGGAACCCTTCCATGCCATAACTCAAAAGGTGTCCTTTCCACTTTCTTGGTTGGGGCCATATTCAAAATACGGGCCGCTGAGAGTAGGGCATAACCCCAAAATGATAGAGGTAAGGAACTTCTACTCATCATAGATCGAACCATATCCAATAGGGTTCGATTCCTCCTCTCCGATACACCATTATGTTGTGGTGTTCGAGGTGGACTAAGTTGTGAGACAATCCCACAACTCCGAAGATAGTTTTGAAATTCATTGCTAAGGTATTCACCTCCTCTATCCGAACGAAGGATCTTTATTGTCTTGTTGAGTTGATTTTCTACTTCATTCTTGAAGATTTTGAATATTTCAAAAGCTTCATCCTTGTGTGCTAACAAGTACACATACCCATAGCGACTATAGTCGTCGGTAAAGGTGATGAAGTATCTTTCACCATTCCTAGATGTTGGCTTAAAAGGTCCACATACATCCGAATGTATGATCCCTAGAAAATCTTTTGCTCTTTCGGTGGTGCCACTAAAAGGTGCCTTAGTCATCTTGCCTTGTAGGCAAGATTCGCATACTTCATAGGAATCACTATCATTTGTTTTCAAAAGACCACTCTTTTGTAACGCTAGTATGCGGTTCTTATTTATGTGACCAAGGCGGCAATGCCAAATGTAGGTGTCACTCAAATCTCTTTTGAGTCTCTTGGTGTTAGTTTGATACATTGAGCTATTGTATGATGTGTTTTCATGAACCAATTCATAAATACCATTTAAAGGGCTAGCTTTAAAATAAAACACGTCATTCATTGAAACATGGATATCATTGTTAACAAATTTAAAATCATATCCAAAATGTCTTAAACGGGAAACGGAAATTATGTTCCTAGTCAAACTAGGAGCATATAATACATTATTCAAAATTACTTCCAAACCACTTGGAAGTTCCAAAATGTAGTCTCCTTGGGCTTCAACTTGAACTTTCGCTCCATTGCCCATGAAGAGACTAACTTCTCCCGCCTTCAATTGCCTATTTCTTTTGAACCCCTGCAACATATTACATATATGAGTTCCACATCCGGTATCCAATACCCATGTGTTAGAAGAAATGGCATTAAGCTCAATATAAATCATAAAGGTCTTACCCGAGGTTTGACCTTCATTTTTCTTTTCTTTCAACCCTTTGAGATAGGTTGGACAATTCCTCTTCCAATGTCCTACCTCACCACACTCAAAGCATGGATCATTTGAAGCAATCTTTTGCTTCTTCTCCTTCGGTTTGGGGTTTTCTTTCTTGCCCTTCCCCTTGACGAATCCCTTTCCTTTGGCAACCTTTGCCTTTGAGGAACTAGAGGTAGAGCGAGACCTTTTCTTGCTACTACCTTCATTGATCGTTAGAACGGGCACAACACTTTTGCCCATCCCTTGCTCGGCCGTTTTGAGCATCCCATGAAGCTCGGGAATGGTCTTCTCCCAACCATTCATATTGTAATTCAATACAAAAGTGTCAAACTTCTTTGACAAAGAGTTGAGGATCAAATCCGTAGCCAACTCTTTTGAAACGGGACAATTGAGCCTTTCAAGACGATCAATGAGGCTCTTCATCTTAAGAACATAGGATGAAACCGTTTGTGACTCGTCCATACGACATGCATGGAGTGCTCGAACCGTTTCGAAGCGCTCGGTTCTTGCCTTTTGTTGGAACATTTCCTTCAATTGGCATATCATGTCGTATGCCCCATGATTCTCTAAATCCTTTTGTAGCTCGGGGATCATACTTGCTAGCATGAGGCATGAAACTTGGACGGAGTCCTCGGTGTACTTCACCCAATCGGCATAAGCCTCAACGTCTTCGACATCGGGTTCGTCGGGGATAGGATCGTCCAACACATAAGACTTCTTTTCTTGTTTGAGAACAATTCTCAAGTTGCGGTACCAATCCACAAAGTTGTCTTGGTTGAGACGATTCTTGTCTAAGATGGATCTTAGCGATAGGTTATGGACGTTTGTGGCGGGGATGATTTCGTTATTATTGGCCATCTACAAAATTTAACAAAGTTCTATTAAGTATCTTTGATATCAATATTAACCTTTTAATTTAATTAATACCCTTTTATGTCTCATAGACAATTAATAAATTAAAACCTAGAATCCAACGTTACATTTAAGTTGTGGTTAGGTGACCTTTATCCCATGACTTAAATTAACAAGGTAGTCAACGTTTGACAATTGCAACTCTTTGCAACTTCTAGTAGTATGGGATCGATTAAACATCTTATGTTTAGTTGGCATGTTTAATCCCATCAATGCCTTTGGTTCCCCATGCTTCGGTGACCCTATTCACATGGTCCCCAAATCAAGTTGTCCTACTTATACACACGTGTAAATTTACACATGTAAGTGGTTAGGTGACCTTTATCCCACATACATGGTAAACCTACCTCAAATATACAAGTTCCCTCAAATACGGTTAGGTGACCTTTATCCCATAAAGAGTTTACAAGCAAATTGAGTGTTGTACAAAAGGATGGCGTTTAAACTTGTTTTCAAAAGGGTCGTTTTTAGTTTTCATAATTCTAGTGTAGAAAACTCTATGTACCATACAATTCACATGCATTCAAATGTATGGTACCCTAGTGTTGTTTGAAATCCATATTTCATGGTTCTTTTAATAAAACCCATTTTATTGATAAATCATCATCAACTTAATAAAACCCATTTTATTAGTCTTTGTTAATGATATTTTAAGAACCGGTTTTAGCTTGTTAATGTTTATTAGTTTGTTTTAGCATGCATATCCAAATATCATCCAAACATGAAAATAAACAACCACACAAGCATAATAAAATAGGTGCATAGCCATAGCCAACTATTGACAACACCTGCTAGCCGTAACAGGAGTGTGTCATGGACAACACCTTTTAGCAGTAACAGGGGTGTTTCTGGGACAACACCTGTTACCTGTAGCAGGGGTGCAGAAGCACTCCTGCTATTTAAAAGGAGTGTCTCGGTCTCTCCTAAGGGACAAAACACAAGTGATGTGTTGTGAACTCCCACTTGACCCCGCATCCAAATGCTTCAAGTGACCTCCTTTGGTTGTGTTTTGCTTGACTCCTTTGGGCATCCAAGATCCTCCATCTTGTGCATTCTTCCTTTTTACAAAATATGGATCCTAATACATTTTTCTAGTAAAACAAAATGCACCTAATCTATTACATTACATACCAAATGAAATAAATAGATTACATGCCCAAAATGAGGAACTTGAAATTATTACAACTTTTGAATAATTACAACAAGCACAAACATTTTCCAATTTTTTATGCTTTTTCATTTTTCAATACAGAAAAACACATATTTTTGTATTTTTTCATATAAATCTCCCCCTAAAAAGCAGAAAAACAAAGGAAAACATTAACAAAAATAAAAAAAATGATCAACTGAACCAGTTTAGGTGGCATTCAATCTAGTAACCCCATTGATTTGCAACAAAAATTTAAAACGAGTTTTGTCAAAAACTTTTGTGAACAAATCAGCTCGTTGAAAATCTGTATGAATTTTTTGCAAATCAATTAATTTCGTTTCATAGCAATCCCGGATAAAATGATATCTTATGTCAATATGCTTTGTTTTGGAATGCTGAACAGGGATTTTCGTGATCGACATAGTATCTGAGTTATCAATGTAAATTGGAGTAGTTAGAAAATTCAAACCGTAGTCGCGTAACTACTGTTGTATCCACAACACTTGTGAACAACAACTTGAAGCAGCCACATATTCTGCCTTAGCAGTAGATGTTGCAACCGAGGTTTGCTTCTTGCATTGCCAAGACACTAATCTCTCCCCAAAAAACTGACATCTGGCGGTAGTAAACTTAAAGTTGATTTTGCAGCCGCCATAATCTGAGTCAGAATACACTGATAACTCAAACTTATTATCATTAGGGTACCAGATGCCAAGATCCGGATTACCCTTCAAATAAGCAAAAATCATTTTTACTGCTAGCATATGTGAAGCCTTCGGAGCTGCCTGGTACCTAGCACATAAACAAACAGCAAACATAATATCAGGACGAGACGCAGTCAAATACATAAGGGAACCAATCATAGCCCTAAACAATGTCGGATCAACATTGGCACCAGATTCATCTGGTTCAAGACCATGTGAAACCTAGATTGGTGTACTTGGAATCCGAACATCGCAAATCTTGAAACGAGCCAAAATATCAGACACATATTTGGTTTGGTGCAAAAATATGCCTTTGGAAGATTGATGGACTTGAAGACCCAGAAAGAAACCCATCTCCCCTATAGAGCTCATCACAAACTTAATTTGCATGACTCGCTCAAATTCTTTGCATAAGCTGTCGTTTGTGCTTCCAAAGATAATATCATCAACATAGACTTGGACAAGCAATAGATCCTTCTCGAACTTCTTGGAAAATAGAGTACAATCCACCTTGCCACGCCGAAACCCGTTGTCAAGCAAGTGTGTTGAAAGTGTCTCATACCAAGCCCTTGATGCCTGGTGAAGACCATATAAAGCCTTGTCTAACTTGTACACTTTGTCCGGAAACTCTGGATAATAAAAACTAGGCGGTTGCTTTACATAAACTTCTTCACGAATCTTTCCATTTAGGACATCACTTTTGCCATCCATCTGATACACCTTAAATCTGTGATGTGCTGCGAAAGCTAGAAATATCCTAATAGCTTCAGATTCTTGCTACAGGAGCATACACTTCGTTGAAATCAATGCCTTCGATCTGGGAAAAACCTTGAACCACTAATCGCGCCTTGTTTTTAACAATGACACCACGATCGTGTTTCTTACATTTGAATACCCATTTCGTTCCACAAGGTTCTTTAGAATTGATAGGTAAATCCACGAGATGCCAAACGCCCAATTTTTGAAATTCCTGCAACTCTTCTTGCATTGCTTCTACCCAAGAAGCATCTTCCAACACTTTATGAACATTGGTAGGTTACACTTGAGATAGAAAACACGAGTGAAAAACTTCATTCTGAACCCCAGAATCTCTAATTTCTGCAATTAAAGCATCAACATTCTCTGACAATGGATGTCGTGTACGCACTCCCAAATTCGGATCTCCAATAATGTTCTCTTGAGGATGAATATTGTGAATCCTAAGAGTTGTTGAATCAGATACTTCAAGATTATCTGCCATATTATTTAAATTTGCATCTGCTTGTTCTGAACTTGATAAATCACCAATTGGTAAAGAATTTTGCACAGAAGAACTTGTACTAGGTAAATGAATTTGATCATCAATGGGTGTCGATTCAGCTTCATGAAAAGTACTTTCATCATTAGAAGAAGAACTCATTGTTTCTAAATTAGAAACGTTCTGACTAGATGAAGCAACAGCAGTAGAAGTACTTGGAAGCTTAGTAATCCATGATCCTGGTCCAGGAATCTTCATTGTGTGTAGCAATGCGGCTAAAACATCAGGATCCTCTTCATCAGAATCAAGTTGTGCAGCCGTGAAAGAATCAAGTAAAGACTTGTAATCAATAGCCCGAATATCAGCCGATTTGGGTTGTAGAAAGGTATGTTTTTGACAATCCACATTCACATGATTTTCAATGGTCTTGGAAGAAGGAAAGTAAACACGTTTCATTGGATGATGATAACCAACAAAAATTTCGTCAACAGCTTTAGCTGCAAACTTCCCACCTTCCTTGAGAACCATGCATAAACACCCAAATGGTTCCAAAAAGTTTAAATTTGGCATTGGACCTTTAAGCAACTCATAACTTTTTTTGTTAAATCGCTTAACAATCAGAACACGATTGAGTACATAGCATGCAGTATGCACTACTTCAGACCAAAACTTTCTTGGTAAATGTGCATCGGCCAGTAAAGTTCGAGCCGTCTCAATCAATCTTCGATTCTTTCGTTCAGCTACCCCATTTTGTTGCGAAGTATACGGCGCACTGAATTCTTGTTTGATTCCCATGGAATCACAAAAAGCTGTCAACTTAGCATTCTTGAATTCAGTACCATTATCAGTACGAATGCGACAGACTTTGAACTTATATATCGATTCAAACTTGGATAATAGCTTCTGAATTGAATCTGGAGTTTAATCCTTTGAAGCTAGAAACACCACCCATGAAAATCGAAAAAAATCATCCGTAATGTCCAAACAATAATAACTTCCCTCAATGCTGCGAATATTCACGGGACCAAAAAGATCCATATGAAGCGGTTCCAAAGGAGTTACGATTGAATTCAAACGCTTGGACGGACGAGACTTCTTCCTTTGTTTACCTTTTTGCAGGAGACACACACATCATTTATAGAAATCCGATTCTTTGAAATGCCTTCTACCAGATTATGATTTACCAAATAATTCATCTTCCGGTAATTGATGTGTCCCATGCAACGATGCCACAAAATGGATTCTTTTTTTGTAGCCTTTGATAGAAAACAAGTAGCAGATACCGCATATGAAGTCTGATTCATGTTTAACACATACAAATCACGAAATCTAGGAGCTCGCATAACGATCCAATCGTCAGGAATTTGAATACTAGGTTTCAGAATCAAGCATTCTGAACTTGTGAAAGCAGCAGTATACTGCTTATCACAAATTTGAGATACGCTCAGCAAGTTGTGTTGCAGCTTTTGCACAAATTGGACTTTATCAAATGAAATCTTCTCGTTACCCATCTTTCCTTCACCGGTAATTCTACCACCTTTATTGCCAGCGAAAGTAACATTTCCTCCTTGAATTGGTTTGACGTCTGAAAGCAAGGAAATATTACCCGTAATGTGCCTGGATGCTCCACTATCAACGACCCATTATTAGTCCAAGCTACAATTTATTGGTTACATACACACCTTATTAGGACTCATTGGTCCCAATTGACCCTCATTTCGCCTGAATACACCTTATTGGGCCATCATTGGTCCAATGAACACCTTATTGGTTATATACACACATTATTTTTTTTTTTGGAAAGGGTACAAAGACCCGGCAAAAATTTATTAAGAAAAGGAAAGAGAGAACAAAATTGAGAGTTTAGAGCGTAACCCGAGACATACCCACGGGAAGACAAAAAAAACCCGAAACCAAACAAAAACACTAATCCGGCCAAGGGTTTAGGCTGATAAGCCCAACCCAAAAACAACAAAGACTACATCTATATATAATACAACTTGGAACCATAACAAGGCCCATACCAAAAAAGTGTCGAAGACTACTAGAAATGTTTGACATCCTCCTAGGAGTAATTCCACCCATATTATTATCTCCTGTCATTAGTAGCATAGTGGCACTCCCTATATTCCATCCACAAACCAGACCAATCTGCAATACAATATAACCAGCCCAGCCAAATAAGATCACTGAGCCCAAATATGATGACATTAAGCTCGAATATCATATCCATCTGACTACTAAACCCAAAAAGGATTAGCTGAATTAGGCAGGCCAATCTGCACCTCCTTTTTATCCTATAACACATATGCTCAGCAGCCTTAGAAAATACCATCAGCAGGTGATTAATAACCATCATCATCCAAAAATTGTATGCAGCAGCTAGGAGGGTGATAACTGGAGTACCAAAGACATTACCATAACAGCCCCTAGTATATATTTTAGTATTCCAACAAAACTGTTTTATACTAGTAGTAGCAGTATGCCAGCAAACCAAATAAAATTCTATGTCCCTTATGCCCCTAACAGTAGCAACAACTATCAATAATATACCAGTAGCATACTAGCGGCACTTCTTTTCTAAACATAGGTTACCAACCAAATAACCTTCATACAAAAATGAGCTCAGTAACTGCACATAGAAATGGGCACAACAGCCACAATGAGTTATCCATCTTATACACAGAGTGATATCATCCAAATTAATGCACCCTATACCTAAAAAGCCATTCCATTTTCCATTCCATTTGGTGATCACATAATTGTTGAGCCAAGTAAAAGACCCAAAATCCACTAAGCTACAGGAAATTAATACAGGAATCATCCAATCACTCCATATCAACCACAGCCTTTTCACCAGAAACCATTTCCCCTTCATTTTCATGTGTTTGAAACTCATATTAAACCTTCTCAGATTCCTTTGAGTGTAACCAATAATAAGTAACAACACATTAGTAATTTTGCTGCCCTGATTACACCTAGCTGTGCAGGAACTCCTATAACAGTACCCAATGAACATTTTGATATGCATAAACCCATTTGACACAATTATACACTTAGCTTTGTTTAACATAACCCAAAAATAATGATCAATCCAACTAAGCCCATCATTAAGTTCAGTACAGAAACAGCTGATCCAGCCAAGAATTGTAATAGCTTGATTCATATCCCATCTCCAAACAAAAATAATAATATCCCTCATCCCTTTCCAGCAAGCCAATGTATCAAAAAGACCATTATCTAACAAAGGAATCTCATCATTTTCTTGAAGGTCATTGAGAAACCATATCCACCACCAAGCAAATATAAACTCACTCCACCAGGTGTCCTTAAATGATAATAGCAAAATGTTGTATAAAGCTCCAGAGCCAAAGTCCTTGACCTTATACTACAAAATCAAAAAAGACACATCTCCCTCCCTAACCCAATCCAACAGATCACTAAGACTCAATGACTCAAAAAAGGTAAAGTAAAAGGCTGAATCATCATAATAAACAAGAGGGTTTGCATACCAGTGAATAGTGCTAAAAATACAAAATTTTTGGGTGGAATAAGATGTCCTATAAGACCTGGTATGCTCCATCCTTATAACTCCCAGGTAGGTGCATATAACATGCCACCAACAACCTAACCACCAATTCAAAAGGGAAGAATCAGTTATTGATTCAAAGGAGAACCAAGTAACCAACAGAGTATAAAAATAAAACAAACAAGACACCATAGGGCCAGAAATGAAACAGGGAGGCAACCAAGGCTGCCAGATGACTACCCAACGTATTATAAGTTCCTCAACATCCAAATTGGAATCCCTAACCAAGCAAAACCCATCCCCACCTACCTCACCACATCTACACACCAAACTCAGCAAAGAAAGTGCACAAAGTGTGTATTGTGTACCAACCCATTTCCCATCCCAAACCCCAAAACTCACCTTGAAATAAAGAAGGCCCAGCCAATCCCATTTCAATACCCCACTCCACACACCATGATGTAAAATAAAAAGAAAAAAGAAGGATCCAATGTTTCTCTCTCTGTGGTCTAGCCCCAGTATATTCAATCTCCCCAAATCCCAGCAATTCAAGTTAGTTTGTAGTATCATGATGACTATCAGTTATGTTGCTTTTTCCATAAACCTTAAACCCCCATAATTCTCCCATCTAACCATTTCCACAATCTGACCACAAATAACTTCCACAGACCTTTCCTTTTCTTGAAATATTCTCCAGTTCCTCTCTTGCCATATAAAGTAGACAATAACACCAAACATCAATCTTTGTATGATGCTTCTAATAGATTTAGATTTAGGAGAAGCACTAATATAAGAAGTACACTCCTTAAGAGAATCAGGGGCATTATCAAGCATAGCCCGCCTCTTAAGTCTATTCCACACCTGCCTAGAGTAGTCACACTAAAAAAACAAGTGTGTATGGCTATCCCTTTGGTTTCTGCAAAATACACATTTCAATTCTCCTTCAACATCCCATTTTTGAAGCCTATCTTGAGTAACAAGTTTTCTTTTACATGCCATCCATAATGTGAAACTATGTCTTGGAATACTCTGACTAAACCACACAAGGGAAGCCCAGTGAACATCATGTTGCCTATCACAAAAATCATTGAAGGCAGCTTTGGTAGAAATTAAACCCAAGGACCCATCATTGGATCTCTAGACAACCTTATCAGCTTTCCCAATGATTAAATTAGGAGGTTCATAACTGAACAGCCCAGGGAACATATCCTTCCATTCTTCATGCCAAGCCCACCTCCCATCAACAACAACATCCTTCACTTTTGCAGAAGTGCTCAAACCAGCTATATTTATCACCCTGTTGCTAATGAAAGAACATAATGGACTTAAAGGATGCCACATATCAAACCAGACAGAAGTTGTCTCACCATTACCAATTTGTGTATAACAATGAGGCCAAACAATATCTCCACATTTCATAATGTTCCTCTATCTCCAACATTTATCTCTTTTGTTAGGTATTTCCCATAAACTTCTACCCTTCAATCTGTGAGTTTGAATCCACTTTGTCCAAATATTCTCCTTCCCACTAATAATGTTCCAAACCAATTTTGACACTAAAGCTTTGTTTCTGACTTTCAAAGACTTAATCCCAACCCCCCTTGAGTTTTAGGGAAGCACACTTCATTCCAACTAACCCGAACTTTCCCTTTGCAACTATCTGTTTGGGTCCAAAGGAATCTATTTATTATCCTCTCAATATCTTCAATAATAGAAATAGGCAGCAAAAACACAGAAGCCCAATAAACTTGCATAGAAGCTAAAACAGATTTGATTAATTGAAGCCTCCCAGCAAAAGATAATGATTTATTCTTCCATTCATCAACTCTTTTCTTCACCCTATCAATCAGGCTGGCACAGTCTTTGGAGTATAATCTCTTAGCCAGCAGGGGAAGCCCCAAATACCTCACAGGAAGCACCCCAACCTTGAACGGAAGCAGATCCATTATTTTAGCCTTAGTCCAAGGCAGCACATTGCCAAAGTACATGGTGCTTTTATTCATATTCGGAAGCAAACCAGAAACTCCACTAAATTCCTCAAGAGCCAACTTGATCACCTTAACTGAATCACACTCAGCATTCACAAAAATCAACAAATCATCAGCAAAACACAAGTTTGTGATACCCAGCTTCCTACACTTCCAGTGATAGTTAAAGTTTCCATCCTCCCTAATCCTTCTATTAATAATTAATGTGAGAACCTCCATAACCAAAGTAAACAGATAGGGAGACATCGGATCACCTTGCCTAAGCCCTCTTTTGTCTTTGAAAAACCCATGACTATCCCCATTAACATTAATAGAGTAGCAAGCGGACCTAAGACATTTCATAATCCAACCCACCATATAGGGATGGTATCCAAAATGAATCAAACACTTCTCCAGAAAATCATGATTAACAGTGTCATAAGCTTTTTGTAGGTCAATCTTCACTGCCAATCTCCTAGCTCCACCCTTTCTATGGTAATTCCTCATCAATTCTCGAGTAATCAACACATTATCAGAGATTTGCCTTCCAGGAATAAAGGCAGACTGGTTATTACTAACCACAAGATCAAGAGAGTGCTTTATTCTATTGCGAATAACTTTAGTAATTCCCTTATATAGCACATTGCAGCAGGTAATAGGTCTAAAATCAGCAACATTTGAGGGATTATGACATTTAGGAACAAAGGATATAATTGTGGCATTAATCTCAGTCAACAGTTTCCGATTTTCAAAAAACTCATGTATAGCTCTACAAACTTCATCTCCCACAATGGACCAAGAGGCTGTAAAAAAGTTGGCAGAAAACCCATCAGGCCCAGGAGCCTTATCATCATCAATATCAAATATAGCCTCTTTAATTTATTCCTTTGTAACTGGTCTAACCATATAATCAGCCACCTCCCTAGGAATATGCTTGGTAAAAAGAGAATTAGGATCAACCAGGGATTGCATAGGGACCTCACATCCCATAAAAGACTTGAAATGATAAAAAAAAAGCCTTCCCAACCTGCTCTCCCTCATGATAATTACCATTCACATCTTTTATACCATTGATTCTGCTCCTAGATTGCCAACCTTTAATAGCTTTATGGAAATAACTGGTATTCTGATCCCGTGCAGCAAGCCAATCAATCTTAGCCTTTTGTTTCAAAAATAATTCCTCATCTTCTTCAGCATCTTTCAAATCATGGAGATATATATTGGATCGTGGTTAACCTGTTAACCTTATCAAGTTACAAGAAGGTTTCAAACAAGAAAGGCAGAATCAGACTTGTTTGTGTTCTTAACAAAGATGCATTGATCCGAAAGTGTAACTAGTAAACAAGAAGTAAAGTACATGCACAAGAGATATAAATTCCAAGCACTACTATATTGATATTTCAATGATGTTTACAAGAGAGTTACAACTGAAATATGTGTTCTGGGATCACTCTAACAATGAAGTAAAACTAATATATATAGTGCAAGGAGGAAATAAGCTTTGTTTTATTGATTTCACAAAGAGAAAAATTACAAAGCTTTTGTTTCTCTCTCTAGAACACACTTAGAAACACACACTTAGTGGTTGAGAAACCATATACGGATCGTTTCCAGATCATAGAATGATAGAGACGGAAGTTTGTCATTAATCGATGTCGAATGATTACAAGAACCGAATGGAGTATACATCGATTTGAGCTCTGGAGGAGGTTTGGACAGAACCTCCTCTCACACACACTGACACACAGTGAAATGAACAAACTTAGAGATGATCAACATACTAACACCTATTTATAGGTTGGATGGTCAGCGTTCCACATAGGCTCCATACCAACTGGTACGGGCGGACCACCCAGCGTACCATCTGGTACGCTGGTTAGTATGTTGACCCTCTCACATACAATAAACCCTATACATTCAATCTATTCTATTCGTACAGTAACGGCCACACACAGAAACTTGTCCTAACAGTTTTTGAGAAAGCTGAGACCTTCAGGGTGTAAAGAGTCAGAAAGAGTAAACATACCTGGTGGCCTTTTCTCACCAGTAGTTCTTTCTTTTTCAATCTGACTCTTCCTGATGGCATCATACTCAGTTCTCAGTCTTGGCAGTCTGCAAGAGTTGATTCTTTTTGGGTTCTCCATCTGAATTTCCTTGAAGTACCATTTGTGAATCAGCAAGTCATCTTCCTCAGATAAATTTTGATATATGGTACCTTGCTTCTCTTGTGCATTCTCCTGGTCAAAGGAAAAATCAACAAATCTCTTCACATTCATTTCTTTTGCTTTATCAGCTCCAATGACTAGAATCATGTACATCCATCTGATCAAGTCATCACCCTTCATTTCATCAACCCATGCATCAGTAAATCAAGCCTTTCTTCTGAGCATCACACTGAACTGTCCTAGAAAAATGTTGTTATCTTCATTACTCTTCATCTGAATTTTTCTATACTCATTTCCTAAGACTTTTTTGTACTTTTCTACCTTGTCTGAAAGACCTTGTTCTTCAGCTTTGGCAATTCTTTCTTCTAAGTACAAATCAGATCTTCTCCTTGCTTCATTGATAAAGAACATCAGGTCTGAATTTTTGATGACATTCTCATAAATCCCTTCCTCTATGAGTAGTCGTTTTTGCTCTTCAAACTCTGCAGATTCCTTTTGTTCTTGAAATTTCTTCTGTATCTCAGCATTCTCCCTTTGTAATTGATCAAACAGAGCTCTTGTAGGAGGATCCATATCATCCTTTGGACCTCCTGTGCTCTGAATGTCATCATCCTCCATGGAAGTAAAACCAGATATGGTTCTCTCACTGAGAGAATCATTTGCAGCAGGCTTTGAAGATTCAGGAAGTGGAGTTGTAGCATTAGGACTGGCTTCCGAGGTAACTTGCTCAGGAATAGTCTTAGTACTAAGTTCCGAAGTAACTACCTTAGGACTGACTTCCGGAGCAATTTGTTCTGAAATAGTCTTAGGCAATTTCTTGGAAACAACTTCCGTAGTAACTTCTTTCGGAACATTCTCAGTTGTGAGAAGTTCTTCCGGAGTAACTTCCTTCGGAATTTCCTTAGCTGAGGTTGGTTCCTCTGGAGTAACATCCTTTGGAGTTTCATCAGTAGAGACAAATTCCTCCGGAACATCTTCCTTTGGAATTTCCTCGGTTACAACCTTTGCTGAAGAAGATGTTGGACTCTTAAGATGCAACAAAGCTTCAGTTACATCTATATCAAATAAATCTTCTTGAAGAGTCACATCTTCCACTGGTTCACTTTCAGGTTTATCAACCTGTTCTTCACTTCTTTCTCCTCCCTCAGCCTCAAACTGTTCTACACCTGTTTGAAGATACTCTTGCTCTTTTGCCATGTAGACATCAGATAAGAAGTTTCTGGCTTCTCCAATGTTCTGAGGATGGGCACTTGAAGCAGCCATCACAAATTTCATGAACTCCATGTGATTGATCTTGCATTCTTCAGGTGCTACCTGTATTAGCTGATCCATGTGAACATTAAGTAGACCTTCTATTGGGTTAAAGGGCTTAACTCCACAGATTTTGAATAGCTTCTTCTTCATCTTCTCAGGTAACCTCTCATTTGGATCAAAATCAATCTCACTAGAGCTAGCAGAGTCTTCAGTTGACTTGGTTTCAGCGGGAATTTTCTGAAAAGGTGTTAAAGAATTAGTTTTCTCCCCCTTTTTGGTAGCAACAGCTTCACCCGTTGGGTTTGATGCACTAGCCTTCTCCTGCTTAAGCCTTTCGATTAAGGTGTCCTGCTGTTGAATTGTGTGAAGCAGGGATTGCATCTGTTTCTGCAAAACAGTTTGGTTGGCCGTCAATTCTTTAAGTAAAGCACTGCCCTCAACTGATTTCTCAGTATCCTTGGGCGAAGAAGAGCCATCAAGCCTAGCTTGATCAAGCTCAACACCCTGGTTGTCTTGGCTCCTGGGATTCCCTGCAAGCACAGTTGTTGCCTTAGGTTCCATTTCTGGTTCCCTTGGTTTCAACTGGCTGCTGGTTGCCATAGATTGGATCTTAAGAATGTTACTACTGTCTAATTGTTCCAGTGGGGGTTTAACTGTAGTAGCAGCCCTTTCTACATGAACATCATCATCTCTCCTGATGTTCAACTCCTTAGGTGGTGAATGGGGGTTAGAAGAGACAGTCAATATTCATCCAATCATCTTCATGAGGTGAATTTGATGTGAAGAGATTGTCCTTTGAATTTTGATCTGTCTCTGCTTCATTCACAGGTATATTGAGGTTTAGATCTATGGAGGTAAACAAGAGGGATGAGGGTTGTACATCCAATCTAATAGAAGATGAAGTCTCAAGTGAGAAATCACCAGCAATGTGGCTGAAACCTTGGCTTTGATGTTGAGCAGACAGTGAGTCATGCTCAAGGTTCTCAGGTTGGGTGGCAATAGGAGACACAGGTGGAGTAGACCCTGTCTCCTTTACAACAACTTTTAAATGAGTAGGTGAGGAAGTTTTGGTGTAGGATTTTGAGTGCTTGACCTTCTTTCTTTGATATTGTTTGGTTTGAATTTTAGTTCTATAAAGAAGATCAATTTCAGGTGTGGGTTCAATAACTGATGGTGTAGTTTCAGTGTTGTCACCTGGAGAAGGTTGCTCAGTTGGTTCTTGAGCCTCAACTGGTTGCTCTTGCACCATAGGTGCAGGAATAACTCTTGGATCGGGTAGTGGATGGTCATTTTCCACACCAAGACAGTTGGAAATTGCAGTTTTAGAAAGCAAATAAGAAAAGATTTTCTCAGTTAGGTTCTTTTGCTGAAAGATGGTACCAGCTCTTGGAACATCAGGGAACTGTGTATTCAAAATGTATTGCAAAAACCTTGGGTACATGTTAAAAGGTTTTTCACAATTCTCCCTAAGCCCATCAAAAATCATTTTTGAAAAATTAAAGCATTCTCCCCTGATTACTGCATGAAGAGCAGTTGCTTGGACTTCACCGAGTTCCTCATGAGATCTCCTGGGGGTTAGGCACACCTACAGAGTATGGGCAAGAAATCTCCATACAGGTGGAATGTGGCATTTCTTCACAGTTTTGTTGTTGGGGTTTCCTCCATAACCGATGCCCATCAAAGTGAACTGGTAATCTTCTCTGGGAACAGTAACAATACCGTCTTTGTCTTGTAATTTTAAATGATATCTGATCATCTCTTCAGTGATGTACACGTCTCTTCTGTGAACCTTGCTTTCAATTTTCATAACCTGCTTGCCGTCTTCAATACGGTCACCCACTACAGCATTTGCCCAAAACTGGGTTATAGTTTCATCTTAAATCGTGAGACTTACGGTTAGGGAAAAATGGAGTTCTGACGAAGTAAGAAAATCTATCATTCCATCGAACGGGACCGACTTTGATGATTTCACAAGATAAGCTCTTTGATTGTGCTCGCTATGAAACGAAGATGTTGCCATTGTTCTGTATTGAGTGATTGCTTGAGAAATCGAGATGAATTTGAGTGGAATTGAAGGTAAAGCGAGAGCAATTTCTGAGAATTTTGGGGATTTAGGTTTCGAAAAGTGAAAGGTTTCTCTGAAAGTGACAGTTAAAAGGTGAGGAGAGAGGGAATTAACGGAAAGTGTAACAGTGGAGTTAGTGGGGTCAGCAGTTAACTGTCACTGTTAATGCATTAAAGGTTTGTATAATACAACAGTGAAGAACTGGAGGGGGTCCCACTTTATCCAAACAATTTAAATCCGTATAAGTTCCTCCGGAACTTTTCCTTCGGAACGATTTTGTTCCTTCGGAAGATTAAGGTTCCTCCGGAACTTCTTTCCTTTGAATTTGCTCCTCCTGTGGCCATGAAAAACTTCCGTAGGAAGTTGCCTCGGAGAGTGAGTTACTCCGGAATAACCTGTCACTTTGAAAAACACTTGAAACCAAATTAAAAACCTAAGAGAGTTCCCTCGGAACAGCTCTTTGATGAAAAGAAATACATCCGGACTAAGTTCCTCCGGAACTAAATGAGTTCCCTCGGAACAAGATCAGAAGTACTAAAACACTTGGAAAAACTCATTTCTTGACAATTTCACCAAGATTTAAGTTTGATTCAATTTAAAACACAGTGTTTTTGAGGTTTTCAGAGAATTGATTAGTTTATGAAGATGGGAAGTTAAAGACACATGAGCACATTAAGGACACAGAAAAGTATGTACTGAAGATAATAATTGACAGCAAAAGTTAACCAAAGTTCATCATCCCAATAGCTATTATGAGAAAGAAAAATCTTGCCTCATCAAATGCTTTTGTAAAAAGGTCAGCTAATTGAAGATCAGTATGAACTTTGTGTAACTTAATCAATTTCTTTTCTGCACAATCTCTAATAAAATGATACCTTACTTCAATGTGCTTTGTCCTTGAGTGCTTCACAGGATTGTTTGTTATGGAAATGGCACTGGTGTTACTTGCATACATAGGAGTTTCTAGAAAGGTGATTCCATATTCAAGCATTTGATTCTGAATCCATAGCACTTGACCATAGTAACTTGAAGCAGCAATGTACTCAGCTTCAGCAGTAGATGTAGAAACACAGGTTTGTTTCTTGCATTGCCATGATACGAGCCTATTTCCTAGAAATTGACATCCTCCAGATGTTGATTTCTTATCCAAGTAGCAGCCAACATAGTCACTGTCAGTGTAGGAAACAAGAGAAAAATCATTGTTCTTTGCATACCTCAACCCAAGTTTTGGTTGTCCTTTGAGATATTTGAAGATTCTTTTACTGCCTTCATGTGGGATTCTTTGGGATCAGACTGATATCTAGAGCATAAGCATACACTAAACATAATATCAGGCCTACTTGCAGTTAAGTACATCAATGAACCAATCATTGCCCTATAAGTGTGCTGATCAACAGATTCACTCTCTGAATCTGAATTCAGTTTATGAGATGTTGAAATAGGAGTTTTTGCAGGAGAGGCAGATAGCATATCAAACCTCTTGAGCATATCTTGAATATATTTGGACTGATTCAAGAAAATGCCCTCTGCAGTTTGTTTAACTTGGAGACCCAGAAAGAAATTAAGCTCACCCATTGAACTCATCTCAAATTGATCTTGCATTAGGGACTCAAACTCCTTGCACAACTTAGGATTGGTTTACCCAAAGATAATATCATCCACATATATCTGAACAAGCAACTTGTCTTTTCCCACATTTCTGAAGAAGAGAGTTTTATCAATGGCTCATCTCCTGTACCCATGGCCAAGCAGGTAATTTGAGAGAGTCTCATACCATGTTCTTGGTGCTTGCTTGAGACCATAGAGAGCCTTGATCAGTTTACACACCTTGTTAGGATGGTGTGGGTCTTCAAACCATGGCGGTTGACAGACATAAACTTCTTCTTTCAGTTTTCCATAAAGAAAAGCACTCTTCACATCCATTTGATAAACAGTGAAGTCTTTGTAAGCTGCATAAGCAAGGAAAATTCTAATTGCTTCTAATCTTGCAACTGGAGCAAAAACCTCATCATAATCAATTCCTTCCTCTTGAGCATAACCTTAAACAACAAGCCTAGCTTTGTTCTTGATTACAATTCCTCTTTCATCCTTCTTGTTTCTAAACACCCATTTTGTTCCAATAGGTTGAGCATCTTCTGGTAGATCAACCAGTTCCCAAACCTTATGTTTGTTGATTTGGAACAATTCCTCTTGCATAGCTTCAATCCAGTGATTGTCTTTCAGTGCTTGCTCAACTTTCTTTGGTTCTTCTTGTGACAGAAAGCATGCAAACAAACACACATTTGCATCTGCAGCTAATTTGCTTCTTGTAAGAATGGGAGCACTTACTTCACTAATCACATTCTCAATTGGATGAGTCTTGCTGACACTTGTATTCTGAAAACTTGGGAATTCATGACTCTGGTATTCTTTGTGAAAGGGGTAGGTTTGATGTAGTTGTAGCAGGAACAGGTTGATCACTCATGTTGAGGGCGGAGTTGATTTTTCCTTCAAGAATTGAGTCAAAGGAATTTGACTCATGAGAACCATCATGATCAACTGTTTGATTTACATTTGGTGAATATTGCATACTTCCTTCATCAGTGGTTTCTGAGACATAACCATCTGCTTGTGATTGTGTATCACTTGACTCTTATTCAACCCAATTTACTGGAGTGGGATCAACAACTTGTTGAATTTCAGCAGTTGGCTTGATAGATGGTTGATAGGTTTGAGTGCTGACAGAGGAGTAGAAGGGTCCATAGTTGTAGCTATCCTTCTTTGTCTCTGATTTCTCCCCCTGAGACTGCACATTCTCACTAAAAGACTTATCAACTATGAGGTTGAAAGCATTGGTTAGTGAATCAATATCAAATAACCATGAGGGTTCAGAACTAAACCTATTTCTAGATTTTTCATTAAAAAATACATTAATTGACTCTTCAATTATTTTAGTTCTGAGGTTGTATACTCTGTATGCCTTAGAGACTCCAGAGTACCCAACCATGTAGCCATCATCTGCCTTTTAAGCAAATTTATCTAAATTCTCATTGGTTATTAATATTGTAACAGGACAACCAAAAACTTTGAGAAAATGGATACTAGGTTTTCTTCTTCTCCAAAGCTCATATGGTGTCTTGTTTTTACCTTTAACCACAAGCACCCTGTTCTGAACATAACAGGCAGTATTCACTGCTTCTGCCCAGAAAGTTACAGGGAGCTTAGACTCAGCTAACATTGATCTAGCAGCCTCAATTAATGTTCTATTTCTCCTCTCAGCAACCCCATTCTGCTGAGGAGTTCTAGCAACACTATACTGCCTGGAAATACCTTTTTCTTCACAAAATGAATTTAAAACATGATTTTTAAATTCAGTACCATTGTCACATCTAATTGTTTTGACTTTGAAGTTTGACTGATTTTCAAGCTGTGTAATCAAAGTTTTCAAAAGTTTAGGAGTTTCATCCTTAGTTCTTAGGAAGAAAACCCAAGTGTATCTTAAAAAATCATCAGTTATAACAAAACAATAAGATTTCTTTCCCAAACTCATTACCCTTGTAGGACCAAAGAGATCCATATGCAACAATTCTAAGGGTTGAGAAATTGAATTTTCAGATTTGGACTTATGAGAGGACTTGTGTTGTTTTCCTTTTAAACAAGCAATACAATGTTCTTTACAGTTAAAATGTTTCTTTGGCAAACCATTTACTAATCCCAAATTGACTAGTTTGTTCATGGTTTTGTAATTAACATGTGTAAGTCTTCTGTGCCAAAGGTCAGACTCATCAATAGAAGCTTTTGATATCAGACAGGTGTTACCATTTTGAGATGTAGCACTTGCCATATCAAGTAAGTATAAGCCATCCTGTCTTTTAGCTTTAATCAAAATCATTTCAGCAGGAATTTTAAGACCAGGCTTAAGTACTAGAGCTTCTTCATCATTGAACAGAACATTTAAGTTCTTATCACAAATTTGTGATACACTCAACAGATTAAAGTTCAGAACATTGACAAGACTTACTTTGTCAAGAGTAAAGCTATCATTTGATACATTACCAAGTGCAGTAATGTGTCCTTGATTGCTTCCAAAAGCAACTGGACCTCCATCATGTCTTTTTGTATTTTCTAGAAGATTTTTATTACCTATCATGTGACTGGAGCACCCACTATCTACAACCCAAACATTTGCTTGAGATTTATTAGGTAGCTCCTGCACAGGTAAGCAACATGGTTAGTTGGTGTATGAGACCCAAGCCTTTTTGGTCTTGGGTCTTCCCATGGCATCATTGTAAGAGTATTCTCTTAAAACAAGTTGGTTTGGTCCTTGATCTTCATGTATGAAATCATCATGTGCTGAAAAGTTGACCCTTTTCTCATTTTGACTCTTAATGAAACTTTGCCATTTGGGAAAACCATGTTTCTTTATAAAAGCCTTCTTTTCCTTGTATTTTCTGTTGTTTCTCTGCTTTGCATTTTCAAATTTTGGTTGAGAGTCAACAGTGGGAAATTCAGTATGGGAGAACTGAGTTCCGCGGGAACTCACTTGTGCAGGAAACTTGTGCACATCATATTGTTCAGAAAATTGTTTCCTTTCACGAGGAGCAGATTTTGCTCGTGAATCATCTTGATGAAAGTTATCAGATTGAAATTCAGGTCTTTGTTTTGAAAATTTTGCAGACCTATTGTTCTTGAAATGTTCCTGAGGAACTGTACTTCTTCCGGAGGAAAGTTATTCCGGAAGAAATGAAGTTCCTGCGGAGTTTTGAAACTTGGGAAAAACATTTCTTTTAACTTTAGAAAAGTTGTTGTTCTTCTCATTTCCAATCCAAACTTTCTGAGTTTGACCACTTTGCCCTTGATCACCCTGTGATCTCCTTGGTGACACATTTATATTGTCCTTTTGCTTCTTTGAGTTAAACAGATTATGATTTCCTTGTGAAGGAGCATTTGCAGTTTTTATTATCTGTTTGAAAGGGTTAAAAGAACAGTGAACAGCAACATGTCCCATTTCACTACAAATAATACATTCCCTCAAAGATTTATGGGAATTTTGGTGTTTTAAAGGCAAAATTTCAGTGGTTTGCTTGACAACAGGTTTTGCACTCACAACTGTTGGCTTTGAGCTTTTGGTTTCAGTCAATTCACCTTTGATTTTTGAAAATTTTGGAGATGAAACCTTAACAGTTGGTTTTGAAATTTTCAGTTTTTCAATCTCAGCAGAAATGCTTGTTAAACCTGTTGGTGGTGAATATGACAAACCAGTGTGATTTTCACTTTCACACTCATTAGAGAGGTCCTCAATTATTGGACCATTCTCTATTGGGTCAGGGGTTAGAGAAACACTTGTTTCCTTGAGAGGTAGAGATACAAGACTAGTATAAGAGTCAGGATTCTCTACTTTTCCAAAAAATGAACCTCCCTTTCCATGTGTGTGATTGTGCCATAATTTCTCTGCTTTTTCACTGGCAATTTGAAACTTATCAGCAGTGTTCAAGGCTTCTCTTAACTGATCCTTTAGGGTGTCAATATCTAGCACATATTCCTCATTTTGTTTTTGTGAAATTTTCAGTTGTGCTACAACATCATCCATTTGGGTGATAAAATCAGTTTGTTGATGTTTTAAAAGCCTTATTGTTTGTTTCAGCTCATCAGTTTTGGTTAAATAAGCTATATCTGCCCTTTTTGAGTACTCTTTCAACTCATTAAGATTTGCCAATTCTTCTATTAAGGCCAAATTATGCTTTTTGTAGTTTTCAACCATTTCAATACACTTTGGTGTGCACAAAACATTCTCAGGTTCAATTGATAGTTCAGAGTTTGAGTTTACCTCTGCATTTGCAGGTGAAGAACCACTAGCCATCAGGGCATGGTTGATTGGAGCAAACTCACTCATTACATCTTCCCAGTCTACAAACCCTGTTTGGTTTGCCACAGCAGCAGTTGCATGACTTTGGTTGTTGTATGAGGGCTTTGGTGGAGTGGGGTCTGAAGAAGAGCTTGGTTTAGTGAAACTAGAGCTTGGTTTGTTGTACTATTGTTTCTTCTCAGCATTGTAGTTGTTTTCTCTTCTTGGCTGAGAACACTCCCTGGCAAAGTGTTCTAACTGATGACAGTTATAACACTTGACTTTTGCTTTTTCAAGGCCAATAGGAGCATTCTTGTCTCTATTAAACTTCCTTCCTGTTCTCTTGTAGAACCTCTGTGCCCTCAATGACACCATAGCAAGTTGGGTTGTGATATCAATTTCTTCTAGATCATCAGACTAATGCTACTAGATCTGACCTAGTGAACCCTGTGTAAGAATTATTAGCAACATTTGCAAAGTTTTGAAAGTATGAAACCTCTTGTCCCTTAGGAGACTAAGAAAATGGAGCAAATGGTTCATGATCTGAATAGTTTTCTGAGTTGGCAGTAATGAGGGCCAAAGTGCCTTTGGAGGATGATGTCTGGTTAGATGAAACACCAGACTTCTCATTCATCTCCATCTCATGTGCACTCAGCATTCCATAGAGATCTCCTAGTTTTAAATGTTTGAGATAACGACTGTATTTTATGCTAACTGTATAGACAGTCCAAACTTCGGGTAAAGATCTTAAAAATTTTCTGATTATATCAGCATTGTCAAGTTTGACATCTGCTCCCTGCAGTTCATCTATCAGTTTCACATATTTCAAATACTATTTAGACATGGTTTCACCTCTTTTATGACAAAAATTTTCATATCTTTGTTTTAAGACATCTTTCTTATTCTCCTTAACCTCCTCTGTTCCTTCATACATTTGATGAGTGCTTTCCAAAGATCATGTGCAGTTTTGCATCTCTTAAAAGCCAATAAGTATAGAATTAGGAAGAGCTGCCTGGAGTGCCCACATAGCTTTGTAGTCACCTTCACAGGTCTTATGGTCCTCATCAGAATAATTCTCATATGTTTTTATCAACTCAACATTTGGATTTGTCACAGATTTGGTTTTAATAACTTGTGGTCCTGATTGAATGGAAGCCCACATTTTGTGGTCAGTGTTTTTACAGAAAATTTCCATTCAAAGTTTCCAGGTGTCAAAGTCATCATGAGTAAAAGTAGGTGGTTTGTTAGTGCTGCCATTTCTTAGCTCACTCATTTTCAGAGATTGAGAAAATGCAACAGTCTTATCTAAAGCAAACTGAACACCTTAAAGTAAGGAAAGTTTTAGAAAATACTTTAAAACTTTTGAACACAAGAGCTAAAGCTCTGATACCACTTATTGGATCGTGGTTAACCTGTTAACCTTATCAAGTTACAAGAAGGTTTCAAACAAGAAAGGCGGAATCAGACTTGTTTGTGTTCTTAACAAAGATGTATTGATCCGAAAGTGTAACTAGTAAACAAGAAGTAAAGTACATGCACAAGAGATATAAATTCCAAGCACTACTATATTGATACTTCAATGATGTTTACAAGAGAGTTACAACTGAAATATGTGTTCTGGGATCACTCTAACAGTGAAGTAAAACTAATATATATATATAGTGCAAGGAGGAAATAAAAGATATTCTTTTATTTCCTTTTAGCCCCTAGGCTAAATAAACAAACATTATATACTCCGAAAGTTGTTGAAGTACAAGCATGCTTCTGTGAACAGTTGAGTAGACCTTTCGGTGAACAGTGTACAGCATGCCATAAAGTAAAACTGCTTCCTGACAACTTTATGCTTTGGAACTTGTGCAGAGAGAGAAAGTCAAAGTTCCGGAGTAACAAAGTAAAAGTTCTGGAGGAACTCCTTAGTGCAAAAGAAGTTCCGGAGGAACTTCCTTCGGAACTCTGACTTAGGAATTTTGCCTAGCAAAACATTCCCAACAATATATCAAATCTTCATCCCTCAGATCTTGACTGGAGTTATCAGACACAAGGGCTTCCTGAATCCTTCCTAATTCTTTTATCAGAAATTTCACCCTTTCAGCCAAATTACCCTGCTCTAAGGCAAGTTTCCTTCAAAGGTTTCTTCAGGCTCTTCAACTTAGAGGTAACGGAATACATAGTACAACCATAAATATGCTGTTTCCAGACTTTCTCCACAATAGGCAAGAATTGTTGCTTTTTAGACAAGAAATTATGAAATTTGAAAGGCTTAGGCTTCCAAGCAATCTTGATAGGCAATGTAACCGGACTAGGAGAATGATTAGAGGTATAAAAAGGCAGAAAAAGAGCTTTTGCCTCAGGAAAAGTAGACCTAAAACAATTGTTGCTCATCACCTTATCCAGTTTTCTTAAGAAGGCCATCAGCTTTCCCAGGGGTTTTATTCCATGTAAAATGTAAACCAGATGAAGGAATATCATAAATGCCAGATTTCAAACAACAGCTTCATATGAAGAACAAGAAGAACACTCAGCAGGGTCCAATGTTGCATTAAAATCACCAACAACTAACCAAGGATCATCACCAATGTTGTTTCCAAATTTCTCTAAATCAGTCCACAACACCCTCCTCTTAATAGCATTAATATGCCCATAAACAAAGGAACAATAGAAAGTGTGCTTCCCATCTTTAGACTTGATATAACAATTGATAGCTTGATCAGTAAAGTCAATGATCATAGTATCCACAACAGTAGGGTTCCATCCTACAATAATTCTTACCCAATTGTGACAATAGACACTATTAGATTCCCATTCCCAAACACCAAAGACATCAGAACACACCTTCTGCAGCTTGTGAGCTTTAACATGAGTCTCAACAATACAACATACACTAACTCTCTTGTCATTCATAATATCAAGAAGCTGGTTTTGATGAGCTTTCTTCACCAGACCTCTAATATTTTAAGTAAGGATGTTTAAATTCATTGAGAGGAAGTAAAAGAGGATTGAACACCCAATGCTTGAGTATCCAAGGATTTTGAAGTACAGTCAATCTTCATAAAATTAGCCATTTCATTCTCAACAGAAGCAACCTCATTCTCTTCAGATTCTGCAGCACTAAAGTAACCATCTGAGCCATCAGCCTCAGTAAGTAACTCCCAACATTCCAAGCCAAAACCTTCCTTAAAGCCACTATCCTCACACATCTTCAAGAAAAACTTGGTTTGAAGGTAGCTCCATTTGGCCATAACATTACTGGAGGGAACTTGTTTATTATTGATAAACCCAAAACTTCATCCTTCCTTTGCTTTTCAAGTAACTCAAAAAAATCATCAAACACACTACCAGCATTATCTACAGAAGTCTTAGCAAGCAAATCAGGGGGCTTAGCCATAGAAATACTACCAAACAACAGCCGAGAATTAGCTTCTGCTTTCCTTTTGTTCAGTAGAAAATTCTTAATGTGTTTATTACATAACTCTTCATTCTTAGCACATCTCACTTCTTTAGCTTTAACAGATTCCACAGGATTCTTACATTCCTGATTATCAATACTCATGTAATCAGATTGCAGAGACTCAAATCTGTTAGATAACTTCACCCTAACAGGTTCAGCACACACATGTTTAGTATTCACCAGTTTAGTATTAACAGGTTTAGTATTCACAACTTTAGGATTCACAGGTTCAGTTTTCACTTGTTTAGCTCTCATAGGTTTAGTATTCACCAAATCAGAATTCGCAGCCTTCGAGTTAGAACTTCCCTTACCTTCCATTCCAGCCCCCTTATTACTGTTTAGAACCATACCACTACCTTTATTCCCAACACCCGTATTCATACCACTACCAGAAGAAGATGCCATATTATTAAGATGAGCAGAACCAGAGTTAACAACAGTAGCCCCTGAACAGCTAGACATATCCCTGACATTACCCTCAACTTCCAAAGGGACAGCCCCTTTAAGCTTATCATCACTAGGTTGATTTTTTCCTGAAGATGTCTGCAGCTTAGCAGGGGATTTAGTCCCCTTAACCGGGGAATTAGGACCAGATTTCACCTTAGAATCACCATGCACACGACCATTATTCTTAGGACCTTTTCCCCCACAGTCTGAAATCCATCACCTTCCCCATCCTGTAATTCCATATCAACAGCAGCTCCACTAACAGCATTACCAGAATCAATTTCCTACTTGGATAGAGGTCTCACCTCACATTTTTCATAAGAATGGCCAAACACTTTACAATGCATACATTTGAGTGGGATAGATTGATATTCAATAGACACATTCACACTTGAAGTAGCAATACCACCCATTTGAGGATACAACACTCTAACATAACTAGGTTTCTCATCACAGGCATTCACTTCCACCAGGACTCTAGCAAACCCTGCAGCACCCTCAGAGTTTCCACATTTGTTTTGAGTTATTTTGTCAAAAAGAATAGGCTGATCAATACAACTAGCAACCTGACACACTCCTTTAGTGTTCCACAACTCCATATGGAGGCCCTTAATAATAATCCAAGTAGGTACCATTTTGGGATTAGATTTGTCCATATTTACCCCAGGCTCCCATCTTTTAATACACAAAGGGACATTATTAACCACCCACGGTCCTGATTCAAGCACAGCTTGCATCCTAATTTCTAATTCAAATTTAAATAGAAAAATCCCTGCCCCATTGGTTTGAATATCAACTATTCCATGTTTCTTCCACATCTTGACCAAATTAAACCTAACAAATCCCATAGATAGATCACTTCCCACAAAGTGACCATACAAATGGTTCCTATACAATTGTTTAGCCTGAACAAGAAGCTCAGCTTTCAACATCACAACTTTTTCTCCTGTTTCCAAAATAATAGGAGGGCAGAAATGTAGCTGTTCTCTTTGACCAGCAGTGACAGTTGCATAAGTATCCTTATTCTTACTTTGATCAGCCATAGTCCCATTCCCATTATTATCTTTATCAGCACCAAAAACAAACTTCTTCATAGCCGGGATAGTACCTAAGATTGACTCCTTAAACCCTTCACATTGCATTTTCTGAACAAGCACAGAAGTACCAAACCCAACCCGCTCCTTAGCCGTTTTCATCTGAGCCCAGATAGTCTTCATACTAGCATCTTTAGTAACCGTGATCTGATTGAGGGGAGCAGCCTTAACAATTTTATACCCATGGAGTAATGGTGGCAGAGCATTACCAGGCAAATCAACATCAGACTTAGTAGGATTAACTCTAATCATCTTCCTACCACCTATTCCAATTCTCAATTATTTATCACGGAGGACAACCTTAGGATCAGTTCTTTTAAGTTTCTTCCCAGGCGCATATAGCTTGGACTCATCATCAAAATCTAAAACTACCTTCGGTGCCACCAAAGTAGAAGGAGGCATAGCAATTCCTTTACGCTTAAACAGAAACCTCAAATTATTTGTCATAGCAATAACAATAAGGTCAACCTTCTTGAAGAAACTTTTAACTTGAACCGCAGGAGATTCCCTAAGAAGACGAGAATAAGTTATATGAAAATTCGAATCCTCAACAGTAATGGAGGCATTATGCCCAGTTTTTTGCATCACATTACTCATATCAATAGTAGCCATAGCATCAGCAAAAAAACAAGTACCAGAAGTTTCAAAATTACTTGAATGTATACCATATTCAGCAGATGATTGTTTATCATTTACTAAAGTTGGCATAGCAGTAACAGCTAACAAAGCATCAATTTCCTTAGTAGTAGACTTCTCCAATAGCAGGTCACCAGACTTATCATTCACACGAGAATCACTATTTCCTATAAGAGATCCACTACCATTTAAATTCCCCTGCCCAACCCCATCACTGAAACCATCCCCCAATACTTTGAATCCCCTTACGCTTTTGCATTTCAACATCTAAGAATTTAGAAAACATACGTTGCTCTTCCATATCCGAAGGATTCGACAAAATCTCCATAAGTGTAGGTTCAATAACATCTTCCGATAACATAGAATTACCCTGATCAGAATTAGAAGAAACAAGCTGAGCATAAGCAACACTTACATCGTATAGCTCCTCATTAGAGTAGGAATTGACCTTCTCCGATACTACTTTAGCTCCATTAGCAGCATTAGTTGCATCACTCACCTGAGAGTTCCCTATGACAACATCCGACGACCCCAACCTATGTCCTAGAGGACGTACCTCAGCTCCAGTTACGACCGATTTCACAATAGACGGAACAACAACTTTAGACTTCAAATCAGCTCCCAAATCAATAGCACCCTCACCCAATGATGAATTCAGTCGCGTGTGATAAACATTTGAAGCTCTAGTCTTACCAGCCAGAACACCATTACTAGGATCAGGAGGATCCCCAATATTACCACTCGAGATGTTCCCTTTGTTCAAACGATCCGAGGATCGAGACATGATCCAAGGAAAAGACCCCTTAACCAAATGAAATTGATCAAAGGAGAAGAAGATGAATGCACAGAAAATAGAGAAAGAATTCTAGGGAGAGAATGTTACATAGAAAACAGAATAAAGGCCAATTATATATACACACCTTATTAGGACTCATTGGTCCCAATTGACCCTCATTTCCCCTGAACACTCCTTATTGGGACATCACTGGTCCTATATACAACTTATTGGTTATAAACACATCTTATTGGGACATCATTGGTCCTATGTACAACTTATTGGCTATGTACACACCTTATTTGGACGCATTGGTCCCAATTGACCCTCATTTCCCCTGAACACACCTACTTGGGACATTATTAGTCTAAGCTACAATTTATTGGTTACATACGCACCTTATTAAGACTGATTCGTCCAAATTGACCCTCATTTCACCTGAACACGCCTTATTGGGCCATCATAGGTCCAATGAATACCTTATTAGTTATATACACCCCTTATTGATACTCATTGGTCCCAATTGACACTCATTTCCCCTAAACACACCTTATAAGGCCATCATGGGTTCTATGTACAACTTAATGGGACCTCATTGGTCCTATGTACAACTTATTTGTTATATACACACCTTATTGGGACTTATTGGTCCCAATTGACCCCCATTTCCCCTAAACAAACCTTATTGGGCCATTATTGGTCCTATAAACACCTTATTGGTTGTATAAACACCTTATTGGGACTCATTGGTTCAAATTGACCCTCATTTCCCCTGAACACAGCTTATTGGGCCATCATTGTTCCAATGAACACCTTATTGGGACTCATTGGTCCCAATTGACCCTCATTTCCCCTGAACACACCTTATTGGGACATCATTAGTCCTATGTACAACTTATTGGTTATAAACACACCTTATTGGGACATCATTGGTCCTATCTACACACCTTATTTGGACTCATTGGTCCCAATTGACCCTCATTTCCCCTAAACACATCTACCTAGGCCATTATTAGTGCAAACTACAATTTATTGGTTACATACACACCTTATTAGGACTCACTGGTCCCAATTAACCCTCATTTCTCCTGAACACACCTTATTGGGCCATCATTGGTCCAATGAACACCTTATTGGTTATATACACACCTTATTGGGACTCATTGGTCCCAATTGACCCTCAATTCCCCTAAACACACCTTATTGGGCCATCATGGGTTCTATGTACAACTTACTGGGACCTCATTGGTCCTATATACAACTTATTTGTTATATACACACCTTATTGGGACTCATTGGTCCCAAATGACCCTCATTTCCCCTAAACACACCTTATTGGGCCATTATTGGTCCTGTAAACACCTTGTTGGTTGTATAAACACCTTATTGGTTGTATAAACACCTTATTGGTTGTATAAACACCTTATTGGGACTCATTGGTCCCAATTGACCCTCATTTCCCCTGAACACACCTTATTGGGCCATCATTGGTCCAATGAACACCTTATTGGTTATATACACACCTTATTAGGACTAATTGGTCCCAATTGACCCTCATTTCCCCTGAACACATCTTATTTGGACATCATTGGTCCTATGTACAACTTATTGGTTATAAACACACCTTATTCGGACATCATTGGTCCTATGTACAAATTATTGGCTATGTACACACCTTATTTGGACTCATTGGTCCCAATTGACCCTCATCTCCCCTGAACACACCTACTTGGGCCATTATTAGTCCAAGCTACAATTTATTGGTTACATACACACCTTATTAGGACTCATTGGTCCCAATTGACGTTCATTTCGCCTTAACACACCTAATTGGGCCATCATTGGTCCAATGAACACCTTATTGGTTATATACACACCTTATTGGGACTCATTGGTCCCAATTGACCCTCAATTCCCCTAAACACACCTTATTGGGCCATCATGGGTTCTATGTACAACTTAATGGGACCTCATTGGTCCTATGTACAACTTATTTGTTATATACACACCTTATTGGGACTAATTGGTCCAAATTGACCCTCATTTCCCCTAAACACACCTTATTGGGCTATTATTGGTCCAATTGTAAAAAATGTATATGATCTTGCTAATGCATGATTGTAATCGGATTCGGTACACAACGAGGTAAATAAACGATTCTTCAATAGATCATAAGCTCGTTTACAAGAAAGAGATTACAGAGAGAACACACTTGAAAACACACAGTTAAGCACTCTCAACTCTCACAACTGAACTCTCTCTAATCGAACTTAACTATTTATACTAAACCTGTTCAGCGTACCAAATAACCAACGTACCAGATGGTCCGAGCGTACCATCTGGTCCGCCACTGGTACGCTGAGACCAGTTTATACAAAACTATCAAATACATAAACAAAACACCTAGACCTAGCACTAGACATCAAAACATGCTCTAACAAACTCCTCCTTGTCTTGTGCTAGTCTTTAGAAGCTTTTGTCTCAGTCTTCTTCCAATGATGTCTTCGATTGTTTCCAGCATGAATTCCAAAAGCAAAACACACTCTAATCACTCGTTGAAACTGTAAGGCTTGCTCAGCATGCTCAGCCTTATACAAAATGTTTCTGTGATAGACTTTGTCTATATCATCTTTGGACAAGTTGATCAACCACATTGGATTATAAAACCTGATTACCTTGTTCTCCTCTTTGACCACTACCACCATCTTAATGTCTTGATAAAATCTTGCTCAAGCTTCTTCAATGGTTTTTTCTTCATCTGAACCGGCTTCTTGTACTTCAGAATCACAACCGGTCTTCCAGTTTTTGGATGAATATCAGTAGGATGCTCAGAATACTTCGGCCTTTGAGGAGTTAAAAATCTGAATTTGCCTTGACATTCTTCTATCAATTTGTTCTTGAAGAACGCTGCCAACTTATCACTTCCATGATTCAAAAATGGTTTTCTTGGCAAATCCTGAACATCATAAACCGGCAAAGTGCTAAATCTTGTAGCATTCTTCAAGTACATAACTACAAACTCTTTCTTTATAGCATAGCACTTGAGTTCTGACTCAAACATCCAACTAATTATACTACCAGTAGCTTGTCCACCTTTCCTGTCAAAGAATTTCTTCTGATCAACAACTTTTGTCTGTTTCACTACTGGCAACTTCTTAGCTCTTTGCTATTTCAACCAGGCATCAAATAACATCTTCTTTTCTTGTTCTTCTGACAAATTCTCAGACTCAGTTGATGCTGGTTGTTTTTCAGAATCTTTCTTCTTTAATTCTTCATCAACTTTATCTTCATCTTCTTAGCTAATGAAATTGAAACCTCCAGACTGATCATTATCAGAAAAATTTCCATAAACTTTAGGATCATCTGGATACTCTTCAGCAGTCACATCCTCAACTTCTACCTGTTCCTCTTCAAAATCAATATTATCATCTGAATCCTCTTCTTTGTATGGATCAACAAACCGAACTTTGTCAATATCATCCACATTCAAAGCAAAGATACCAGCTAGTTGCTCTTTCGAATATGGATTTATAAACTCCCCTTCTCCTAACTCAACCCTGGTAATCGGAGTTACATCATATACCTCTTTTTCAAACGACTTCCCCTGAGATGCAGTCGATGTTCCGGCAGCAGCAGATGTTCCAGCTGCACCAGCACCAGAACCATCTCCACCAACACCTCCTTCAGGGTCATGATCATCATTCAAATAATTGAAAACATCATCATCTTCTCGACAACTTTCTTAAGGATTCGGTCTTCTCTCCCCCTGAGCAGGTAAAGCTTTGAGCAAATGTTTTAGCTACTCACCCATAGAAAGAGAAAGTTATTGTAATTTCATCAGCTTGCTGACGATTTGTTGATTGAAACTCATCAAGTCTGGTTTGATGTAATGCAAGCTTCAAATCAGTAGAAGAAATGGTAGATGTTGTAGAAGCAGCAGTGGTTGAGGCAGAAGCAGAAGCAGATGTAGAAGGCTTTCGGATAACTAGCTTTCTAACAGGTGGATTACTGGAGCTTTGAACATTTACAGATTGTGTAGTTGGTTGAACTGGAATAGAGGACTGCTACCTGCTTTCCGAGCATCGGTAAGGAATGAACCCTGCTTCACTGTCATGTTTGGCCTAGCCAAACGTTTAAACCGCTTTCTAGTGAACAGCATAGGATCTTTCCCTTTATCTGCAGACTTTGTATTCCTAACAGGCTCCTCCATAGCAGGAGTATAAGACGGATCATCATTAACATCTCTATCTTCAGCCTGTTTGGTTCTATGTTCATACTTTGAAGTATCAAGATTCTTTGATTTCAAGTATTCAATATGTTGTTTAGAACCTTTCTTTACTTGAATACATCTGGTATTATGCAAGATTTCCACATAATCACCAGAATCTGAATCAGTATCAGACGAACTCGCATCAGCATGAGAAACATCAGCATCATCAATCATTTCATCATCCTGAACAATTACAGCTTCAGATTCATGAACAGCCTCTTGAACAATTTGCTCATGATTTTCTTGATGCACAGGTTCTTGCACATTGGCTTCTTGGTTTGCTGGTTCATCTTGATCTTCTTCCTCATTCCCATCTTCCTCAACATGATAACCTTTATCATCATACTCCAATTCATCATCCGAACTATCATCATGTCTTATAGCACCATTCGCAGGAGCTACATAATCAGATCTGGCTAAATGACCAATCAAATGTTTAACTGGAGGAGGTACATTCGCCGGTCCTTTCCTCTTCTGATAAATTGGTAGCTTTCCCACAGCAAATTCATTCATGTGCTTTAAAACCAAGACAGCTGCTGGATTCGTTGGAAGATTTTGGTGTAGATCATTTAAGATCATTTGTAGAAACCTTAGATACATGACACTTTTGTTTTGTTTTGACAAGATATTCTCTTTCATGTAGTTGAAAATCCATCCAGAAAAATTGAACTCTCGGTTCATCACCAAAGCATAAAAGAAGGATAGAATCTTCAGTCAAACACATCATGACCTCTTAAACGATTTCCAAAACATTTGATAACCACGTGCATCAAATATTTGTATGGAGGACTCCGATTCAACTTAAGAAGCCAAGAATCATATAAGTATCCATCATACTTTATTCTTCGTAGCAACGCCACTTAGTCAATTTCATCTAATATCGTCGGAAAAGTCGATTGATCATTTAATCTAAAAACTCTACGTACATCTGCTTCAGATACAGTCACGTCAGCTTGAAGAATTCTTGCACGAATTATAGAAGGTTCCACAGAACAGTCCACTTGAGTAGAATTCCAGAACACTATGAGTAAATCCTTGTACGGAGTACATTCGTGAGTGGCAACATAGTAAATTCTCGATCTTTCCAAAAATTCGAATATGCCAAGAAAATGTGGTTTCCATCGAGCATATGCACTTAGATAAGCACAAATATTGTGTTCATCATTTGATTTTAACGCCACCATTTCCGAAAAACATAAACACGAACAATCATTAAAATCATGAGATATAACCAAAACCGTTTACAACTGATTCTAATTCAATTCGAAACGCTCACACGATTAACTTGTTGAAAAAATTGATCAACGGACCACCCTCGGACTAAATTGATCACACGAACCTAATCTGGTACGGCGAACCAGAATCGTTGACCACGTACCAGAAAGGTCAAACGAACCAGATACGGACCACTTTAGGTCACGTACCAAATCTGGTACGCCGGGTACCATTTGGTACAGCGGAGGAACATTTAACCGAAGAGACAATTTCGATTTTGACACTCCAAATCGGTTTTGTTTTGAAATCAATTGATGGGGTTTTGTTCTAGACCAAAAACCGACCCAGTAAATGTGCTTAGAAGGGGATTAAGATCATTGATAACCCATCACAAGATCTACCTGTATCAACTAAAATCTCGAGCAAAGGTTCGTTATATCTGGAGAAATCAAAGAAAAACTATAGAGGCGATTTTAGGGTTTTTGGAAGAAGGTTCGGAGCTGGTATGCATACTATGCTTATCACGAACCAGAAAATCCCTTTTATATGTGAAATGGTCCGCCCCGCGTACCATATGATACGCCAGACCACTTTTTTCCATTTTGCCCTTGTTCATTTAACTTTGAAATTTTTCTCCAAAAATCACACTTTGTCAAATTAAGATTTGATGACCTGATTTAAACAACGAATGTGGTTCTTTCAACAACAATTTGCCATATCTGAATTCAGTTGATCCAAAATAACGCAGAATGAAAATATTTTTGACTTTTATCAAATTTTATGTCAAAACACACCAAAATCTTTTTGATTTTTCGAACTTAAGCTAAAACACACCAAAATTCTTTTTGAATTTTCAGAAATAACAAAAGAACTGAAACTAGAAATTTAAACGCAATAATTTATATTTTTCTGAGAAAGATCACAGTGTGAGATCATACTAGTGATATGCACTTAACACATTTCAATTTCAATCTATTCAGTATGCAAGCCAAGCAGTTCACGAATACAACATTTTCATGTTTATTTTAGTCAAATCAAATCAATTTTTTACTGCTTTCTGATATGACTTAGGTATATTTATCAAGCATAGAAATCGTGGTACCCACAAATCTAAGTAATTTGAGAATCTGATTTTATTATATTTTTGATTTTTCTCTTTCTTTTTCTTTTATTCATTTATGAATATTTACAGATATAAGTCGTTCGTAGTGTTTCATGCAAAAAGAAAGCAGAACCCTAAACAAACAACAATGAGGTCGATCTTTCGATACGCAGGGAAAGTCCGATTGTTTAGGAAAATAAGAAAGTAAAAACAATTTGAAATTGTATAACTCAACAGCAATCAGGTCGCTACTCCCGTACACGCAGAGAAAGTCCGATGAGTTGTACGAAACAATAAGAAAAATAAAGCAGAACGTCAAACGGACAACGATCAGGTCGATCTTTCGATACGCAGGGAACGTCCGATCATTTGACAAAATAAAGAAAATCAAACAAGTTTGAATCTTTATAAAGGACGCATGCGTACACTAGAACACTTATTTATTCTCTTTTTGCATTTTTCATTTTTTTTATCAAGATTACCCAATCACAGGAATCATGTTACGCCATAGATTTCAAGCAAGCATTATGTTTATATCTTACTGACAAGTCTCAGATATTGATTGACACATTCAATGAAACATACAAGAACCTACAGCTTTTCAATCTATTTATCCATGGTCAGTAACATTCACTGATGTACCATATTCCCAGATGAAACATTCCCATTATGTTGTGTTAACCCAAAAAGAGTTGCTAAAGTGTTCTATGGTGATTCAGAAGAAAACTGTGTGTCTGATCATGAACCTGTGAAAAATGGTTCATTGATGGAACTTAGAACTAGTCCAGATGATAAGATTTCTCACAAGTCTCACACTCCAAAACATCAAAAGTTTTCAACAAAGTCAAAAACTTCAAAATATTCACCTAAGAATTTTTACAATTCTGCTGGTAAATTTTCTGCTAAAACAAATAGTTTTGACTATGAATCATACGGTTTCTATGAGGATTATGATTTCTATGATGACTTTGGTCATTATGAACAAAATTTTGGACAATTTGAGGAAATAAAAAACAACCGTGTCAAACCCAACGGGTATTCTGATCATTGTGGAGTTGATGATTATGGTTTTTACAATCAATTTGGATATTTTGGTCCGTTGTTTAAACCTCTTCCAAAGCACAAATCTCGAAGATTTAGTGCTAAGGTACCTAGGAGAGTGGTTAAACAAATGACTGATGATAACACCTTAACTGATTCAAGAGGTAGTTTTCCTACGGTTTTTGTTGATCGTAGGAGGTGTTATCATTGTTACCAAAGGGGTCATCTAAGAAATAGATGTCCGGTTTTGGCTAAGAAATGAGCTTCCGCTGTTAGTACTGAACAATCTGAAAAAGTTTCTGAGCCAAAACAAATAGATGAAAAGGTGGTCACAAAACAATTTTTCAAAAGAGAAAATTTTTTCAAAAATCAAAAGTCATTCGGAAGTTCATCTTCAAGTGATGTTACCACGGATTCATCTACTCCAGTGTTAAGGCAAAAGTGGCTGCCTAAATTGACTTCCAAAGCCACTAAGGATTTTTCTGAAGACGCCGGTCGACCCAAAGCTGTAAGCTTGGGTCCAGATGCTCACTAATTATTTGCTGAAATGTGCAGGGTGCTCGAAAGCCAGCTGTCAACAACTTCTGGGTCATTGATAGTGGAGCATCTAGGCACATGACGGGTAATATTTCCTTGCTTTCAGACGTCAAACCAATTCAAGGAGGAAATGTTACTTTCGCTGGCAATAAAGGTGGTAAAATTACCGGTGAAGGAAAGATGGGTAACGAGAAGATTTCATTTGAAAAAGTCCAATTTGTACAAGAGTTGCAACACAACTTGGTGAGTGTATCTCAAATTTGTGATAAGCAGTATATTGCTGCTTTCACAAGTTCCGAGTGCTTGATTCTGAAACCTGGTATTCAAATTCCTGACGATTGGATCATTATGCGAGATCCTAGATTTCATGATTTGTATGTGTTTAATATGAATCAGACTTCATCTGCGGTATCTACTACGTGTTTTATCTCAAAGGCTACAGAAAAAAATCCATCTTGTGGCATCATTGCATGGGGCACATCAACTACCGAAAGATGAATTACTTGGTCAACCATAATCTGGTAGATGGAGTTTCAAAGAATAGATTTTCTATAAATGATGTGTGTGTCTCCTGCAAGAAAGGTAAACTAAGGAAGAATTCTCATCCGTCCAAGCGTTTGAATTCAATCGTAACTCCTTTGGAAGTACTTCATATGGATCTCTTTGGTCCTGTGAATATTCGTATCATTGAGGGAAGTTATTATTATTTGGTTTTTACGGATGATTTTTCTCGGTTTTCATAGGTGGTGTCTCTTGATTCAAAGGATGAAACTCCAAATTCAACTCAGAAGCTATTATCCAAGTTTGAATCGATGTACAAACACAAAATCTGCCGCATTCGTACTGAAAATGGTACCGAATTCAAGAATGCTAAGATGATAGCTTTTTGTGATTCCCTTGAAATCAAAAAAGAATTTAGTGCGCCGTATACTCCACAACAAAATGGGGTAGCTGAACGAAAGAATCGAACATTGATTGAGACGGCTCGAACTTTGCTGGCCGATGCACAAGTCTTTACTTGATTCTTCAACCCAAATCGGCTAATCTTCGGGCTTTTGATTACAAGTCTTTACTTGATTCTTCCACTGCTGCACAACTTGATTCTGATGTTTTAGCTGCTTTGCTACACACAATGAAGAGTCCTGGCCCAGGATCATGGATTCCTAAGCTTCCAAGTACTTCTACTGCTATTGCTTCATATAGTCAGACCGTGTCTAATTTAGAAACAATGAGTTCTTCTGATGATGATGAAAGTACTTTTCATGAAGCTCAATCGACACCTGTTGATGATCAAATTCATTTGCCTAGTACAAGTTCTTCTGTGTGAAATTCTTTACCAATTGGTGATTTATCAAGTTCAGAAGAAGCAGAGGCAAATTTAAAATAATCTGGTAGATAATCTTGCAGTTTCTGATTCAACAACTCTTAGGATTCACAATATTCATCCTCAAGAAAACATAATTGGAGATCCGACTTCGAGAGTGCGTACACGACATCAATTGTCAGAGAATATTGATGCTTTAATTGCAGAAATTAGAGATTCCGGGGTTCAGAATGAAGTTTTTCACTCGTGTTTTCTATCTCAAGTGGAACCTACCAATGTTGATAAAGCGTTGGAGGATGCTTCTTAGGTAGAAGCAATGCAAGAGGAGTTGCAGCAATTTCAAAAATTGGGTGTTTGGCATCTCGTGGATTTACCTATCAACTCTAAAGAACCGTGTGGAATGAAGTGGGTATTCAATTGTAAGAAAGACGATCGCGGTGTCATTGTCAGAAACAAGGCGCGATTAATGGTTCAAGGTTTTTCCCAGATCGAAGGCATTGATTTCAACGAAGTATATGCACCTGTAGCAAGAATTGAAGCTATCAGGATATTTCTAGCTTTCGCGGCACATCACGGATTTAAGGTTTATCAGATGGATGTCAAAAGTTCTTTTCTAAATGGAAAGATTTGTGAAGAAGTTTATGTGAAGCAACAGCCTGGTTTTTATGATCCGTAGTTTCCTGACAAAGTGTACAAATAAGACAATGCTTTATATGGTCTTCACCAGGCACCAAGGGCTTGGTATGAGACACTTTCTACTCACTTGCTTGACAATGGGTTTCAACGTGGCAAGGTGGATTGTACACTATTTTCAAAGAAGTTCGGGAAGGATCTGCTGCTTGTTCAAGTTTATGTTGATGATATTATCTTTGGAAGCACAAAAGACAGCTTATGCAAAGAATTTGAGCGGGTTAAGCAAACAAAGTTTGAGATGAGCTCTATGGGGGAGATGGGTTTCTTTCTGGGTCTTCAAGTCCATCTATCTGCCAAAGGCATATTTTTGCACCAAACAAAATATGTGTCTGATATTTTGGCTCGGTTCAAAATTGGCGATGTTCGGATTCCATGTACTCCAATTCAGGTTTCACATGGTATCGAACCAGATGAATCTGGTGCAAATGTTGATCCGACATTGTTTAGGGCTATGATTGGTTCCCTTATGTATTTGACCACATCTCGTCCTGATATTATGTTTGCTGTTTGTTTATGTGCTAGGTACCAGGCAGCTCCGAAGGCTTCACATATGCTAGCAGTAAAAATGATTTTTGCTTATTTGACGGGTAATCCGGATCTTGGCATCTGGTACCCTAATGATAATAAGTTTGAGTTATCAGCGTATTCTGACTCAGATTATGGCGGCTGCAAAATCACCTTTAAGTCGACTACCGCCGGATGTCAGTTTTTGGGGGAGAGATTAGTGTCTTGGCAATGCAAGAAGCAAACCTCGGGTGCAACATCCACAGCTGAGGTAGAATATGTGGCTGCTTCAAGTTGTTGTTCACAAGTGTTGTGGATACAACAGTAGTTACGCGACTACGGTTTGAATTTTCTAACTACTCCAATTTACATTGATAACTCAGCTGCTATGTCGATCACAAAAATCCCTGTTCAGCATTCCAAAACAAAGCATATTGACATAAGATATCATTTTCTCCGGGATTGCTATGAAACGAAATTAATTGATTTGCAAAAAACAAATACAGATTTTCAACGAGCTGATTTGTTCACCAAAGCTTTTGACAAAACTCGTTTTAAATCTTTGTTGCAAATCAATGGGATTACTAGATTGAATGCCATCTAAACTGTTTCAGTTGATCACATATTTGTTTTTGTAACTATTTTCCTTTGTTTTCTGCTTTTTAGGGTGAGATTTATATGAAAAAAAATACAAAAATATGTGTTTTTCTGTATTGAAAAATGAAAAAGCATAAAAAGAAAATTGGAAAATCCAAAATCATTAAAAAATGGAAAAATCAAAAACTGAGAAATGTGATCCAACCTTGTGAGAAATTATGGTACATCAGTGAATGTTGCTGACCATGGATAAAATAGATTGAAAGGCTGTAGGTTTTTGTATGTTTCATTGAATGTGTCAATCAATATCTGATACTTGTCAGTATGATATAAACATAATGCTTGCTTGAAATCTGTGGTGTAACATAATTCTTGTGGTTGAGTAATCTTGATAAAAGATGAAAAATGCAAAAATAGAATAAATAAGTGTTCTTGTGTACGCATGCGTTCTTTTGAAAGATTTAAACTTGTTTGATTTTCTTTATTTTGTCAAATGATCGGACGTTCTCTACGTATCAAAAGATCGACCTGATCGTTGTTCGTTTGATGTTCTGCTTTATGTTTCTTGGTGTTTCGTATAACTCATCGGACTTTCTCTGCGCGTACGGGAGTACCGACCTGATTGTTATTGAGTTATACAATTTCAACTTGTTTTTGCTTTCTTATTTTCCTAAACAATCGGACTTTCTCTGCGTATCGAAAGATCGACCTGATTGTTGTTTGTTTAGGGTTCTGCTTTCTTTTTGCATGAAACACTATGAATGCCTTATATCTGTAAATATTCATAAGTGAATAAAAGAAAAATAAAAATAAAAAATATAATAAAATCAGATTCTCAAATTACTTGGATTTGTGGGTACCACGATTTCTATGCTTTATAAATATACGTAAGTCATATTAGAAAGCAGTAAAAATTGATTTGATTTGACTGAAATAAACATGAAAATGTTGTATTCGTGAACTGCTTGGCTTGCATGCTGAATAGATTGAAATTAAATGTGTTAAGTGCATATCACTGATATGATCTCACGTTGCGATCTTTCTCACAAAAATATAATTTATTTCATTTACATTTCTAGTTTCAGTTGTTTTTGTTGTTTCTGAACATTCCAAATATATTTTTGGTGTGTTTTAGCTTAAATTCAAAGAGGATTAAACAACATGTTGTACCTAAAATTAAGAACCCAAGTTTTAAAATTAAGAACCCAAGTTTTTGTTAATTGATAATTGTTTAAACAACATGTTGTACCTTTATTTTAAATGTTAAAAGGAAGTAAAAACCATGAAGTTTCATGCAAATCGTTTATGGTTATTACTTATATCAAAGAGGATTAAAATTAAAATTATGTTAGATAATTAGAAACCATAAAATTATGTGATTATTTGTGATAATTGTGACATAATAAAAGGTTTAATTGCAAATTTGTTTTATGAAAATCAAAATTTGCTTAAATATCTATTGAAATATGATTTTGTTTATAAAATAAAATTTGTGTCCCAAAACTCAAAAGAAACACCGGCTCACCAATTTGAACACACTATAAGAGAGGTATAAGTCGGGTCGCCATGCTTTCCTAAAGTGGGTAGGTTTTTAATTGCAAAAGTGCAAACCTCACCCCTACGCTTCTTTGTGTGTTGCAAATGGAGCTACCGAGCTCTTTTGATTTGGAAGACAAACTAAGAATTTTATAAACACATTATGTGGTGAAGATGTGCATGAATCTTCACACATAACATTTTGATCACACATCAAAATTGCTTTGACCCAAACCAAACTTAAGTCTTTGCCATCCACCTTGAAAAGGACACTTGTGGATGTCATCTTACTCATTGGTACACAATGGTAAAATGGCATTTACATGGCAAATTCCCACTCATTGGTACACAATGGTGGACAATTTGTGTGTTCTTAGTTGGACGACTTAAAGCGAGCTAGGCGGTGAGACCCTTGGCCTGTGGCAAAAGATGGGATGAAACATGACTACAGATTACTTGGTGCAAGATTCACAAGTGTTATTTGTAGGTCCCATAAAATCTAGGAATTGTACTTGGAGTACAATTATTGATCGTCACTTACCTTTTGAGTGCATCATTTCTAGCAAATCAACTGATGAAATGATGGCATGTCAATTGGATCCTAGCCTTAATAAGCAATTGTTTAAAAGTGTTTAAACATTGGGTAATTAAATTTATTAAGGAAAAGATTATCGAAAATACTGATTTTTGAACTTAATCTGTTTTGTAGATGGCAACAAACCCTCCTCAAAACAATGTTGGGTCATGCTTTTCGTCAAATGTCTGAAAGAGAAAAGCTGAATGGATCAAACTTCAATGACTGGTATCGTCAACTAAGGATTGTCCTTAGAGTTGAACGGAGGACCGATGTCCTTGAAAATCATTGGCCGACCGAGCCAGCTGCTAATGCTACTGAGCAAGAGAAAGCGTTCTACAATGCTGAGTATAGCAGATATGATGAGGTTGATTACATGATGATCTTGAGTATGACTCCCGATCTTCAGAAGCAATACGAATTTCATACACCTTGTGATATGATCAAAGAGCTAAAGAAGATGTATGAAAAACAAGCTGGTGTTGAATTGTTCGACCTAGTTGTGGAACTCCACGACTTGAAGCTTGAAACTGGTAAATCAGTCAGTAGTCATGTGCTCAAGATGAAGAGCTACTTTGACAAATTGGAATCTCTCAATTATGGGTATAATCAGGCTGTGGCAGTTGGCATGATCCTTAAATCTCTTACGAAGGATTTTGAGGGTTTTGTGCGCAACTACAACATGCATAGTATGACTAAAACTATACCTGAGCTTCATGCTATGCTTGTCGAGTATGAGAAAACGATTCCTAAGAAGGCCACTGAAACACCCCAAGTTCTTATGATCAAAGGGGGAAAGATCCAAAAGGCTAAACGACCGCAAAAGGCGAAGGGCAAGAATGATGGTAAGGGAAAAGGCAAGGTAGTTGCTCTTGTTCCCAAAACCAAGCAAACCCCTCCGGCCGCAAAAGAGCATCCGGCTAAAGAGCAGGTCTATCACCATTGTGGTGAAGTTCGACATTGGAAGAGGAACTGTCCTACCTATCTAGCTGAGTTGATGAAGAAGAGAAAGAATACTAGTGGGACTAGTACTTCAGGTATCTTCACAATTGAATTATTTTCCTTTTCTAAGAGTGATTCATGGGTGTATGACACTGGCTGTGGAACTCACATCTGTAATTCGTTACAGGGTCTTAGAAAGAGGAGGAAACTGAAGCCTGGAGCTTTGCAGTTGTTTGTGGGAAATGGTTTGCCAGCAGCTGTGGAAGCTATAAGAGAATATCATTTAATTTTGCCTTCTGGGTTAACTATTGTATTAGACAATTGTCATTATGCACCTTCTATTACTAGAGGTGTGATTTCAGTTTCTTTGTTGAAAAACCAAGGATTTATTAATGCATTTAATAATATCGGTATTTCAGTTTCTAAAAATAATGTTCATTATTTTAATGCTATTCCTTGTGATGGCATTTATGAAATTGATATGCGTGGTTGTGTTTCAAATAATTCAATGTACAATATTAGCAAACGAGCCAAAACTAGTTTGGACTCTACCTATCTTTGGCATTGTCGTCTTGCCCATGTTGGCAAAAACCGCATTGAAAGACTTCAACGTGAAGGGATCTTACAATCAAATGATGAATCATTTGAAAAATGCGTTTCCTGTATCTCAGGAAAGATGACAAGAAAACCCTTTCCGAACAAGCCGCAAAGGGCTAAAGAGCTACTTGGACTCATTCATACTGATGTTTGTGGCCCATTTAGGCATGTGTCAAGAAAAGGTGCTAGCTACTTCGTGACTTTCACGGATGATTTCAGTTGTTATGGTTATGTTTACCTGCTTAAACATAAACATGAAGTGTTTGAAACATTCATAGAGTTCAAGAACGAAGTAGAAAATCAACTTGGAAAGACCATCAAGATCCTTCGATCGGATCGTGGTGGAGAATACTTAAGCCAAGAGTTTAAGGATTATCTTAAAACGTGTGGAATTGTCCAACAGTTTACTCCTCCTTACACTCCTCAGCATAATGGAGTATCTGAGAGGAGGAATCGAACCTTACTAGAAATGGTGAGGTCGATGATGAACCTTACAACTCTCCCAATATCATTTTGGGATTTTGCTCTAGAAACCGCTGTAAGCGTTCTAAATATGGTTCCAACCAAGAAGGTTGAAAAGACACCGCATGAATGGTGGCATGGAGAAGTCCCTGTGTTGTCTTACTTAAGAGTCTGGGGATGTGAGGCACTTGTGAAGCGTGATACGCCTGACAAACTACAACCCAGGACGACTAAGTGCATCTTCGTAGGATACCCAAAGGAAACAATGGGTTACTACTTTTACAATCCTTCTGAAAATACTGTTCGTGTTGCTCAATATGCTGAATTCTTTGAAAAGAATTTTATAGCTCAAGAGAACAGTGGGAGAATTGTAGAACTACTAGAAGATGTGTCACATTCTGAAACAACTAGCAATCATCAACTTGGGGGGGGGGATATTCAAAGTGATGAACCTCAAGTCGATGATGTTGCGATTCCACTTCGTAGATCTAAAAGGGTCATACGTAACCCGGATAGATGGATTGGTCTAGTCGAATCCGAGGAAAACGTATCAGGAGATCTCGATGAGCCTCCGAACTTCAAAGCTGCATTATCAGATCCGGAATCTGACAAATGGCTTGAAGCTGCGAACGTGGAAATGAAATCCATGACAGATAATCAAGTTTGGAACTTGGTTGATCTTCCTCCTAACGCCAAGACCGTTGGGAGTAAATGGATCTTCAAGAAGAAGACCGACATGGATGGAAATGTACACACCTATAAAGCTCGTCTCGTGGCAAAAGGTTATACTCAACGTTTTGGCGTTGACTATGATGAGACCTTTTCACTAGTAGCTGACATTAGAGCTATTAGGATTCTCTTAGCCATAGCACCGTACTATGACTTTGATATATGGCAAATGGATGTTAAGACTGCCTTCTTAAATGGTTACTTGGATGAAGAAGTCTATATGGATCAACTTGAAGTGTTTATTGAACCAAAACATCCCAACCAAGTATGCAAGCTTCGAAGGTCCATTTATGGACTAAAGCAAGCATCGAGGAGTTGGAATAAAAAGTTTGATGAAGAAATCAAAAAGTTTGGTTTCTTTCAGAATCCCGATGAGCCATGTGTATATCGCAAAGCTAGTGGGAGTAATGTTACTTTCCTTATCTTATATGTAGATGACATATTGATTATAAGGAAACACATTCCAATGTTGCAAGATGTAAAATCCCATCTTGGAAAGTGTTTTGCCATGAAAGACTTGGGAGAAGCAGCATTCATTCTTGGAATCAAGATCTATAGAGATAGAACTAAGAGGTTGATTGGACTAAGTCAAAGTGTTTATATTGATAAGATCTTGAAGCGATTCAAGATGGAGAATTCCAAGCATGGTATAGTACCTATGCAGGAAGGACTTGGTCTATCGGTCAAATAAGGTGCTTCTACACATGATGAGGTGAAGCGTAATGCAAAGAGTTACTTATGCTTCGGCTGAAGGCTCTATAATGTTTGCGGTGAGATGCACTAGACTTGATATAGCGTTTGCGCAAAATATCGTTAGCCGATTTCAACAAAATCCAGGTGAAAGTCACTGGACTGCTGTTAAGACCATTCTCAAGTACCTACGAGCTACTAGAGATTTGTTTTTAGTATATGGGGGAAATCCAGATCAAGAGCTCAAAGTGACCGGATACTATGATGCTGGATTTCAGACTGATAGAGATGACACGAAGTCTCAGTCTGGGTATGTCTTTATTCTGAATGGAGGCGCTGTGGATTGGAAAAGCAAGAAACAAACCATAGTTGCTATGTCTGCAACAGAGTACATTGCTGCTTTGGAAGCTGCAATGGAGGCAGTCTGGATAAGGAAGTTTATTTGTGGGCTTGACGTGATCCCTACAAGTAACTTGCCTATTGATATGTACTGTGATAATACTGGTGCGTTAATCATTGCCAAAGAACCTGGAGTTCGGAAGGGAACCAAACACTATTCCAGGAGATATCAGTATGTTCGTGAGCAGATCGAACTAGGTGAAATCAGATTACTCAAAGTTCACATAGATATTAACTTAGCTGATCCTTTCGCGAAAGCTTTGTCGAGGCCGAAGCTTGAAAGGCATGCCGAGGGCATGGGACTTAAATTAGCTAGTTAAATCATGTATGTCTGATGTTCGGTATTTGGTAAGGGATGTTAAACAATTTCTATTCAAAATAATGAAATAGAGTACTTGATATGTTTGATTTCATTAAATAGTAAATTGTGTCCTATATTTGCATGTTTAATCCTTGAGTACTTGTCAAGTATTCTAAATTGTCCATTGTCGATTAACTATATGGGAATATAGTTAAACTAAGACAAATCTGAGTGATTGGTAATATTCTTGGAATATATAATGGATGGTCCCACCAAACTCACATGATATTCATAGGATGTATATCGGACTACCCCACTAACGAGTTGTCACTTTATGGATCGTCGTTATTGAGTGAAATTCGTAAATGGTTGCTTTACTTATCCTTAGACTTGAGATACAAGCAGGTCATGCATGTATGGATTGCACCTACTTGATATAGTTCTAACTATCCTGAATAAGGTAGTACAAAAGGGCTATTTTCAGTAAGTGTAGTGAAGTATGTGACTGGACACGTGTAGTCAAGAGGATTTGTTCCTTCAGCTTAAAAGTTGAAGCAGATACCACTGGGCCCCTCATTGGGACTAATCAAGATGTCTGCATGGCCATGCCTAAATGAAATCCAGATGTGTCTCGATTTGAATTTGGTAATCTTTAATTAGTTATGGAATGAGAACAGAATCGTTAAAGTATGAAATGACTTGATCCATATTCATATTCAACAACGATATCGGTAACAAAGGGATAGTAAATGACTGTACCATTTAAATACACTTTGAGAAACTGTACTTAAATATTTCCGGGAGCATTGGCGTGTTGCTAGACGCTAACCAATGTTATTACCCTTATTACTATGAGCTCAAGTGGAAGCTGTAGGGATATGATCACGTATTAATAAGCGTATGTTCGGAATGTATTTAAGCCTACGGGGTTACACATCTCGACACTAATGTATTTGTATTAATTAATTAGTTAATTAATATTTATCACGAACATTTAACGAGGAGTCGTTAAAAACTAACGGTTAATTGTTAACAGGGGTGTTAGTTGTAATTAGAGAGAGTTAGAATTGGATTACAATTGAGAGAAAGATTGAGATAAGGCCTTAAGGCCGAATTCGTGGATGGTCCCCATCCCAATCCCTATCTTGTTTTCCAAGTCTCTAAACACTATAAATAGACCTTATAGGTTTAAGGTTTAAGGGTTGATTTTATCTGATAAAGTGAACCCTAAACTCTCTCTCTTTCCTCTCTAAAATTCGGCAACAACAAAAGAACCCAGGGGGTTCGATTTCCTGAGTGGTTTGACCAAAGCCTACATCAAGAGGATTTCGTGATTGAGTACTAGCATAGGTGCATCGGTGTGTCATATGTGCGATCGTAGAGGGATTTACATCAAATCCTAGAAGATCTTCTCTTGCCGAGCTAAAAAGGTACACGTTACCTATCCGGTTAATTAGATTAATTCATAGGACAAAATCCGCTGCGTACTCGTGTTTAAATCGATAATGGATATATAACCCAACACAATGAACACCTTATTAGTTATATACACACCTTATTTGGACTCATTGGTCCCACTTGACCCTCATTTCGCATGAACACACCTTATTGGGACATCATTGGTCCTATGTACAACTTATTGGTTATAAACACACCTTATTGGGACATCATTGGTACAATGTTCAACTTATTGGCTATGTACACACCTTATTAGGACTCATTGGTCCCAATTGACCCTCATTTCGCCTGAACACACCTTATTGGGCCATCATTGGTTCAATGAACACCTTATTGGTTATATACACACCTTATTGGGACTCATTGGTCCCAATTGACTCTCATTTCCCCTAAACACACCTTATTGGGCCATCATGGGTTCTATGTATAACTTAATGGGACTTCATTGGTCCTATAAACACCTTATTGGTTGTATAAAAACCTTACTGGGACTCATTGGTCCCAATTGACCCTCATTTCGCATGAACACACCTTATTGGGCCATCATTGGTCCAATGAACGCCTTATTGGGCCATCATTGGTCCAATGAACACCTTATTGGGACTCATTGGTCCCAACTGCACTCATTTCCCCTGAACACACCTTATTGGTTATACACACACCTTATTTGGACAAATTGGTCCCACTTAACCCTCATTTACCGTGAACACACCTTATTGGGACTTCATTGGTCTTATGTACAACTTATTAGTTATAAACACATCTTATTGGAACATCATTGGTCCTATGTACAACTTATTGGCTATGTACACACCTTATTTGGACTCATTGGTTCCATTTGACCCTCATCTCCCCTGAACACACCTACTTGGGCTATTATTAGTCCAAGCTACAATTTATTGGTTACATACACACCTTATTAGGACTCATTGGTCCCAATTGACCCTCATTTCGCCTGAACACACCTTATTGGGCCATCATTGGTCCAATGAACACCTTATTGGTTATATACACACCTTATTGGGACTCATTGGTCCCAAATGACCCTCATTTCCCCTAAACACACCTTATTAGGCCATCCTGGGTTCTATGTACAACTTAATGGGACCTCATTGGTCCTATGTACAACTTATTTGTTATATACACACCTTATTGGCACTCATTGGTCCCAATTGACCCTCATTTCCCCTAAACACACCTTATTGGACCATTATTGGTCCTATAAACACCTTATTGGGACTCATTGGTCCCAATTGACCCTCATTTCGCCTGAACACACCTTATTGGGCCATCATTGGTCCAATGAACACCTTATTAGTTATATACAAACCTTATTTGGACTCATTGGTCCCAATTGACTCTCATTTCGCCTGAACCCACCTTTTTGGGACATCATTGGTCGTATGTACAACTTATTGGCTATAAACAAACCTTATTGGGACATCATTGGTCCAATGTTCAACTTATTGGCTATGTACACACCTTATTTGGACTCATTGGTCCCTATTGACCCTCATCTCCCCTGAACATACCTACTTGGGCCATTATTAGTCCAAGGTACAATTTATTGGTTACATACACACCTTATTAGGACTCATTGGTCCCAATTGACCCTCATTTCGCTTGAACACACCTTATTGTGCCATCATTGGTCCAATGAACACCTAATTGGTTATATACACACCTTACTGGGACTCATTGGTCCCAATTGACCCTTATTTCCCGTAAACACACCTTATTGGGCGATCATGGGTTCTATGTACAAATTAATGGGACCTCATTGGTCCTATGTAGAACTTATTTGTTATATACACACCTTATTGGGACTCATTGGTCCTAATTGACCCTCATTTCCCCTAAACACTCCTCATTGGGCTATTATTGGTCTTATAAACACCATATTGGTTGTATAAACACCTTACTGGGACTCATTGGTCCCAATTGACCCTCATTTCGACTGATCACACCTTATTGGGCCATCATTGGTCCAATGAACACCTTATTGCTTATATACATACCTTATTGGGACTCATTGGTCCCAATTGCACTCATTTCCCCTGAACACACCTAATTGGGACATCATTGGTCCTATGTACAACTTATTGGTTATAAACACACCTTATTGGGACATCATTTGTCCTATGTACAACTTATTGGCTGTGTACACACCTAATTTGGATTCATTTGTCCCAGTTGACCCTCATCTCCCCGGAACACACCTACTTGGGCCATTATTAGTCTAAGCTACAATTTATTGGTTACATACACTCCTTATTAGGACTCATTGGTCCTAATTGAACCTCATTTCTCCTTAACACACCTTATTGGGCCATCATTGGTCCAATGAACACCTTATTTGTTATATACACAACTTATTGGTACTCATTGGTCTCAATTGACCCTCATTTCCCCTAAACACACCTTATTGGGCCATCATGGGTTCTATGTATAACTTAATGGGACCTCATTGGTCCTATGTACACCTTATTGGTTATATACACACTTTATTGGGACTCATTGGTTCCAATTGACCCTTATTTCCCGTAAACACACCTTATTGGGCCATCATTCGTCCTATGTACAACTTATTAGCTATGTATACACCTTATTTGGACTCATTGGTCCCAGTTGACCCTCATCTTCCCTGAACACACCTTATTGGGACATCATTGTTCATATGTACAACTTATTGGTTATAAACACACCCTAATGGGACATCATTAGTCCTATGTACAACTTATTGGCCATGTACACACCTTATTTGGACTCATTGGTCCCAATTGACCCTCATCTACCATGAACACACCTACTTGGCCATTATTAGTCCAAGCTACGATTTATTGGTTATATACACACCTTATTAGGACTCATTGGTTCCAATTGACCCTCATTTCGCCTGAACACACCTTATTGGGCCATCATTGGTTCAATGAACACCTTATTGGTTATATACACACCTTATTGGGACTCATTGGTCCCAATTGACTCTCATTTCCCCTAAACACACCTTATTGGGCCATCATGGGTTCTATGTATAACTTAATGGGACTTCATTGGTCCTATAAACACCTTATTGGTTGTATAAAAACCTTACTGGGACTCATTGGTCCCAATTGACCCTCATTTCGCATGAACACACCTTATTGGGCCATCATTGGTCCAATGAACGCCTTATTGGGCCATCATTGGTCCAATGAACACCTTATTGGGACTCATTGGTCCCAATTGCACTCATTTCCCCTGAACACACCTTATTGGTTATACACACACCTTATTTGGACAAATTGGTCCCACTTAACCCTCATTTACCCTGAACACACCTTATTGGGACTTCATTGGTCTTATGTACAACTTATTAGTTATAAACACATCTTATTGGAACATCATTGGTCCTATGTACAACTTATTGGCTATGTACACACCTTATTTGGACTCATTGGTTCCATTTGACCCTCATCTCCCCTGAACACACCTACTTGGGCTATTATTAGTCCAAGCTACAATTTATTGGTTACATACACACCTTATTAGGACTCATTGGTCCCAATTGACCCTCATTTCGCCTGAACACACCTTATTGGGCCATCATTGGTCCAATGAACACCTTATTGGTTATATACACACCTTATTGGGACTCATTGGTCCCAAATGACCCTCATTTCCCCTAAACACACCTTATTGGGCCATCCTGGGTTCTATGTACAACTTAATGGGACCTCATTGGTCCTATGTACAACTTATTTGTTATATACACACCTTATTGGCACTCATTGGTCCCAATTGACCCTCATTTCCCCTAAACACACCTTATTGGACCATTATTGGTCCTATAAACACCTTATTGGGACTCATTGGTCCCAATTGACCCTCATTTCGCCTGAACACACCTTATTGGGCCATCATTGGTCCAATGAACACCTTATTAGTTATATACAAACCTTATTTGGACTCATTGGTCCCAATTGACTCTCATTTCGCCTGAACCCACCTTTTTGGGACATCATTGGTCGTATGTACAACTTATTGGCTATAAACAAACCTTATTGGGACATCATTGGTCCAATGTTCAACTTATTGGCTATGTACACACCTTATTTGGACTCATTGGTCCCTATTGACCCTCATCTCCCCTGAACATACCTACTTGGGCCATTATTAGTCCAAGGTACAATTTATTGGTTACATACACACCTTATTAGGACTCATTGGTCCCAATTGACCCTCATTTCGCTTGAACACACCTTATTGTGCCATCATTGGTCCAATGAACACCTAATTGGTTATATACACACCTTACTGGGACTCATTGGTCCCAATTGACCCTTATTTCCCGTAAACACACCTTATTGGGCGATCATGGGTTCTATGTACAAATTAATGGGACCTCATTGGTCCTATGTAGAACTTATTTGTTATATACACACCTTATTGGGACTCATTGGTCCTAATTGACCCTCATTTCCCCTAAACACTCCTCATTGGGCTATTATTGGTCTTATAAACACCATATTGGTTGTATAAACACCTTACTGGGACTCATTGGTCCCAATTGACCCTCATTTCGACTGATCACACCTTATTGGGCCATCATTGGTCCAATGAACACCTTATTGCTTATATACATACCTTATTGGGACTCATTGGTCCCAATTGCACTCATTTCTCCTGAACACACCTAATTGGGACATCATTGGTCCTATGTACAACTTATTGGTTATAAACACACCTTATTGGGACATCATTTGTCCTATGTACAACTTATTGGCTGTGTACACACCTAATTTGGATTCATTTGTCCCAGTTGACCCTCATCTCCCCGGAACACACCTACTTGGGCCATTATTAGTCTAAGCTACAATTTATTGGTTACATACACTCCTTATTAGGACTCATTGGTCCTAATTGACCCTCATTTCTCCTTAACACACCTTATTGGGCCATCATTGGTCCAATGAACACCTTATTTGTTATATACACAACTTATTGGTACTCATTGGTCTCAATTGACCCTCATTTCCCCTAAACACACCTTATTGGGCCATCATGGGTTCTATGTATAACTTAATGGGACCTCATTGGTCCTATGTACACCTTATTGGTTATATACACACTTTATTGGGACTCATTGGTTCCAATTGACCCTTATTTCCCGTAAACACACCTTATTGGGCCATCATTCGTCCTATGTACAACTTATTAGCTATGTATACACCTTATTTGGACTCATTGGTCCCAGTTGACCCTCATCTTCCCTGAACACACCTTATTGGGACATCATTGTTCATATGTACAACTTATTGGTTATAAACACACCCTAATGGGACATCATTAGTCCTATGTACAACTTATTGGCCATGTACACACCTTATTTGGACTCATTGGTCCCAATTGACCCTCATCTACCATGAACACACCTACTTGGCCATTATTAGTCCAAGCTACGATTTATTGGTTATATACACACCTTATTAGGACTCATTGGTTCCAATTGACCCTCATTTGACCTGACACACCTTATTGGGCACGTTGGGACTCATTGGTTAATGCCCATTCCCTAAACACACCTTATTGGGCCATCATGGGTTCTCTGTACAACTTAATGGGACCTCATTGGTCCTATGTACACCTTATTGGTTATATACACACCTTATTGGGACTCATTGGTCCCAATTGACACTTATTTCCCCTAAAGACACCTTATTGGGCCATTATTAGGCCATCATTGGTCCTATGTGCAACTTATTGGTTATATATACAAGTTATTGGGACATCATTGGTCCTATGTACAACTTATTGGCTATATACGCACCTTATTTGGACTCATTGGTCCCAATTGACTCTCATCTCCCCTAAACACACCTTACTTGGCCATTATTGGTCCTATAATGTAAAACCGTATACGGATCATTTCCAGATCATAGAATGATAGAGACGGAGAAATCTAATCATTTATTTTGTCGAATGATTACACCGAAGGAGTTTACATCATTAAAGCTCGGGAGAGGTTGGACAGACCTCTCCTCTCAACACAAAGATAAATGACCAGAAATCTAAACATTGCAATCTAGACTCACCTATTTATAGGTAACCTGCCCAGCAGACCAACTAACCAATGTACCAGATGGTCTTGGCGTACCATCTAGTCCGCCACTGGTCCGTTGGCAGTCTAGCCTAGTTTACAATCTAGATAACTATTCGCACAGTAACGACCACACCCGGAACATGCTCTAACATATAAACACCTTATGGGTTGTATAAACACCTTATTGGGACTCATTGGTCCCAATTGACCCTCATTTCCACTAAACACACCTTATTGGGCCATCATTGGTCCAATGAACATCTTATTGGTTATATGCACACCTTATTTTTTTTGGGAAAGAGGCAAAGCCTCGACAAAACTTTATTAATAAGAATAAAAGAATAGGTACAACCAAAAGGAACAAGGAAAAACCCACTACATGTCAGCGGACCAACCAAGAACCCTTCACTAAAACTCTAGTCTGGCCATGGGTTAAGACACGCACACCCAGCCTAAAAAAACCAAATACTAGTGCAATAACAAATAAAAATTGGAACCAAACTGTGGCCCAAACAATCAATGCTATATTCGTTATTATAAGAACAACCTGCAAAGCCCTGCCGATCAGAATAACAATCTTCCATAATATCTCCATATGTCATCGCCGTCCATCAATAAACTTTGCGAGATTCACCATACCATATCTCCAATCATATATACAAGAACTAACATGCCGCCATCCCCACTTAACTTGCTGAGTTTGAATCTTCAACAGCATCCATTCATTATTAACCAAAGGCCTACCAGTCAGCATAAACCCAAAACCACTACTAGGGGAATGGATACAATTAGTGATGCAAATAAGCAGCCTTGAACTAGCAACCGAAATAATTGCAGAATTGACATACAATACTAATACCATAACAACAAACCACATATCAGCCCCCATGTCCCTAATCATCAGAATCTCAGTTCTCATTTTAAAATTCTTCCTCCAAACGTTGTCCTTTCTATGATAGCCATCATTAGTAATAACCATTAGCAACCCAAAAAAGATCATGTTAAAAGTAATATAAACCCTGCAAACATGAGGGAAAGCAGCACTATGTAACCAATAACTTAGACTAGATGCTCTCTGACCATGATCCTCATGAGTAATCATCAGCAGCCCATAACCACAATAACAGCAGCAACCATATAACTGATCTCAGACCAACTTCATTTATTTGTAACATCACTTTACCAATCCTACCAGTCACCCACAGGCTCTCATCATAACTAGTATTTTTTCCAAAAGGACTAAACTGCCCTTGACCACTATCAGATTTCTTTATATATTCCCAACAATGCTGCATCATAAGTTTACCACCAGCCTTAAACAAATATAGCAAGATTTCAGACCAACTAATATAATCCAAATTAACCAAATGCCCCTCCTTACTCATATACTTAAAACTGTAACAGTTATCTTTATCTCTTGATTGTATCCCACACCAGCTGTATAATAACATCCTGATAGTAGCAGCATCAAGGTATATAATATGAGTTCAAATATACCAGCTCTTAACCATTTTACCATAAATAAAAAAATTTAGAAGCTCCATCTTAGGACCAATCCAATCAGCATTAAGCCCAAACACATTCCAATGTCCAACAGTATCCAATATCAAAGTGGCAAGTATCAGCAACCTTGTATCATACCAATACCTTCTAATCCCTTTGTTCACACCAGGTAAAGATAAAATGATGCATAGGCCTCCAGCATCAAAACCTTTAGCATTGTACACCAAAACCCGTATGACAAAGCTTGTCTCACTCCACCTAGTGCTTTCAAATGATATTAACACCATGATGTATAGAATTCCAAATTCAAGATTCTTTACCCTATACACCAAAATCATAGAAAGCACCAGTCCCTCCCCAACCCTTTTTATAAGAATAAAGAGACACACAGACTCAAATATGGAAAAATAAAAGGCTGACTCAATCATGTTACTAACAGGGTATTCATACCAGTGAATAGAGCTACAAATACAAAACTTTTGGGTGGGAAATAATGTCCTATAAGACCTGGTATGATCCATCCTTATGTCTCCCGGGCAGGTGCATATAACATGCCACCAAGTTCCTAACCTCCATTTTATCCAAGCAGAATCGGCCACTAGCTCAGCTGTGAGCCAGATAACCAACAGAGTATTAAAAGAACAATAAAAAGACACACTATAAGGAGAAGTGAACCAGAGAAGCAACATACATTTCCAGATGACTACCCAATGTATTTTAGAGTCCTCAACATCATATTTATTGACCCAAACCCAGCAACCCACATCCCATCCTACCTCACCATAACTACTCACAACACTCAGCAAAGAAATGGTGCATTGTGTGCACAGTGTACCAACCCATAACCCACCCAAAACCCCAAATCTCTCACAGCAACAAATGCCTCCCAACCAGTCCCCTACCAGTTCCCCACTCCACTCATAAAAAAAGTGGCTCCATTTCAGTAAACAGAAAAGGACCATAGCTCCAAAGTAACTCTCTCTGTGATCTAACCCTTTATTATTCAATCCCCCCTGCTTCAGCAATTCCAATCAGCTTGCATAGTCATAATTACCCTTTTTAGTACTGTTTCCATCATGCAACTTGAATCCCCAAACTTTACTCAACCTAATAGTCATAGAAGTCTTCCTAATATCCAACCCCAACAACTTCATTCTCACAATTTCCTTAATCTGTAAGCATAAAGTCTCCACACTTGAAACCCATCATCCTTATCCATAGCATTTTTACTACCCCTTCATTCCCCTGAACACTTGCTTGACCAGCCCCCTGGATATTTTTGTCTTCCTGTTCCTGGATACTAATAGGCCTATTTCCACAATTTTCATACGAATGACCAAACACCTTACAATGCACACACTTAGGAGGTTTAGCCAGATATTCAATACAAACATTAACACTGGTAGTAGCCAAACCACCCATCTGAGGGTATAGAATACGAACACTATCCGGCTGCTCTTCCTCAGCATTAATTTCAACAAGAACACGTGCAAACCCCGCAGCACCATCAATATTTTCATACTTATTTTGAGTAATTTTATCAAATAACACAGGCTACCCCACACAACTATCAACCTGGCATACCCCTTTAGTATTCCACAGCTCCATTGGCAGACCTTTTATGATAATCCAGGTAGGCACCATTTTAGGATCAGATTTATCCATATTAACACCAGGTTCCCACTGTTTGATGCAAAGAGGAAACTTATTAACCACCCACGGCCCTGACTCAAGAACATCCTTCATACCCTCAGCTGAATCAAACTTAAACAAAAAAATCCCAGCTCCATTAGTTTGAATATCCACAATTCCTTTCTTTTTCCACATTTTTTACAGATTAAATCGAACAAAAGCTAAAGATAAATCACTACCCACAAAATGCCCATACAAGTGGTTTCTGTAAAGTTGTTTGGCTTGAACAAGAATTTCAGCTTTGAGAATTACAACTTTCTCACCATTATCCAACACAACAGGAGGACAGTACTGAAGCTGTTCCCTAGACCCAGCAGTAACAGTGGCATAGGTACCATTAACATTCTTACTATCCTGTTGAACCTCCTTACTCATTCCAAAAACAAACTTCTTAACTGCAGGAACCGTACCCAAAATAGATTGTTTAAACCCATCACATTGAACCTTTTTCACCAGCCTAGAAGTACTCCCACCAATTGCCTCCTTAGCCTTTTTCATCTGAGACCATATCATTTTCATACTAGTATCCTTAGAAACCATAATAGTCTTGGGGATATCAGACTTACCAAGCTTATAACGAACATGCAATAAAGGAGGAAGTTGTTGATCCGAGGAGAAATTCTCACTTTTCGGTCCACTGACCTTAATAAGTTTCCTGCTATCCACCCCTATACTACGCTTTTTTTTTTCAAACCAATATTCGGGTCCATCCTCTTAATTTTCTTAGCAGCAACAGGAACACAGAACTTTGCTTCACCATCCAGATCAAGAATTATTTTAGAGGAATTTCTAATGACTTCAGAACTATCAACCATTTTGCGTTTAAACAAAAACCTCAAATGATCGTTCATATTCACAAGTATAGGATCAGCTTTGTTAAAGAACTACTTCACTTGCTTAACTGGAGTAGTTGTTAACAACTTAGCACAATTCCTATGAAACTCATCATCACCAACACACAGCGGGTTAATCTCCATTGTAGCACCCTTACCATCCTTTAATCCCAAATCTGTTCCACTCAAGGTAGTCCCTTGAAAATCCCGAGCACCCAAACTATTATCCCTGCTACCACCAGTCACTCCAAACTACTGATTACTCTCAGTCACCATTTCCACTTTGTTATCCGAGCTCAATTCCACAGTGACCTCATTCTCCATAGCACCATCCGATCCAATCTCCTTATTACCTTTATCCCCCATTCTTTTCTGACGCTCAACAGCTAAAAACCTACTAAACATTCGTTGCTCATCAACATCCGAAGGATTCGAGAGAATTTCCATGATAGTAGGTTCAATCACAATATCAGGATACAATACATTCACAGGAGATCTCAAACAACTAGGAATATAATTCAAATCCGTAGCCAACGAGATACTTACATCAACTAGTGACGAACTCTGCCCCTTAGCTATATCATTCACTTTAGTACCAACACCTCCATCATCCTCCAGACGACATTCATTAGCATGAGGCTCAGATTCATTCATCACAACATCCAGTTTAGTACAATCAGGTTGAATTGCATCACGATTATTACGAAGATAATAAGATGGCAGCTCATTTCCTTTAACAACATTATTCCCAAACTTACCAACAGCAACTGGATCCGGAGGATCCGTTAGATTACCAGTAGAGCAGCTCCATTTGTTTATGTGATCCGAGGACCTAGACATATACACACCTTATTGGGACTCATTAGTCCCAATTGACCCTCATTTTTCCTGAACACACCTTATTGGGACATCATTGGTCATATGTACAACTTTTTGGTTATAAACACACCTTATTGGGACATCATTGGTCCTATGTACAACTTTTTGGTTATAAACACACCTTATTGGGACATCATTGGTCCTATGTACAACTTATTGGCTATGTACACACCTTATTTGGACTTATTGGTCCCAATTGACCCTCATCTCCCCTGAACACACCTACTTGGGCCATTATTAGTCCAAGCTACAATTTATTGGTTACATACACACCTTATTAGGACTCATTGGTCCCAATTGACCCTCATTTCGCCTGAACACACCTTATTGGGCCATCATTGGTCCAATGAACACCTTATTGGTTATATACACACCTTATTGGGACTCATTGGTCTCAATTGACCCTCATTTCCCATAAACACACCTTATTGGGCCATCATCGGTTCTATGTACAACTTAATGGGACCCCATTGGTCCTATGTACACCTTATTGGGACTCATTGGTCCCAATTAACCCTCATTTCCCCCTAAACACACCTTATTGGGCCATTATTGGTCCATCATTGGTCCTATGTACAACTTATTGGCTAAGTACACACATTATTTGGACTCATTAGTCCCAATTGACCCTCATCTCCCCTGAACACACCTACTTTGGCCATTATTAGTCCAAGCTACAATTTATTGGTTACATACACACCTTATTAGGACTCATTGGTCCCAATTGACCCTCATTTCGCCTGAGCACACCTTATTGGGCCATCATTGGTCCAATGAACACCTTATTGGGACTCATTGGTCCCAAATGACCCTCATTTCGCCTGAACACACCTTATTGGGCCATTATTGGTCCTTTGTACAACTTATTGGTTATATACACACGTTATTGGGACTCATTGTTCCCAATTGATGCTCATTTCCCCTAAACACACCTTATTGGGCCATGATGGATTCTATGTACAACACCTTATTGGTTGTATAAACACCTTATTGGGACTCATTTGTCCGAATTGACCCTCATTCCCCTGAACACACCTTATTGGGCCATCATTGGTCCTATGTACAACTTATTGGTTTTATACATAAGTTATTGGGACATCATTGGTCCTATGGACAACTTATTGGGTATATACACACCTTATTTGGACTCATTGGTCCCAATTGACTCTCATATCCCCTAAACACACCTTATTGGGCCATTTTGGTCCTATAAACACCTTATTGGTTGTATAAACACCTTATTGGGACTCATTGTTCCCAATTGACCCTCATTCCCCCTAAACATACCTTATTGGGCCATCATAAGTTCTATGTACAACTTAATGGGACCTCATTGGTCCTATGTACAACTTATTGGTTATATACACACCTTATTAGGACTCATTGGTCCCAATTGACCCTCATTTCCCCTAAACACACCTTATTGGGCCATTATTGGTCCTATAAACACCTAATTGGTTGTATAAACACCTTATGGGGACTCATTGATCCCAATTGACCCTCATTTCCCCTGAACACACCTTATTGGGTCATCATTGGTCCAATGAACACCTTATTGGGACTCATTGGTCCCAATTGACCCACATCTCTCCTGAACACACCTTATTGGGCCATTATTAGTCGTAGCTACAATTTATTGGTTACATAAACACTTTATTGGGAATCATTGGTCCCAAATGAGCCTTATTTCGCCTGGACAAAACTTATTGGGCTATTATTGGTCCAATGAACACCTTATTGGTTATATACACACCTTATTGGGACTCATTGGTCCCAGTTGACCCTCATTTCCATGGAACACACCTTATTGGGCCATCATTGGTCCTATGTACAACTTATTGGTTATATACACAAGTTATTGGGACATTAGGTCCTCTGTACAACTTATTGGCTATATACACACCTTATTTGGACTCATTGGTCCCAATTGACCCTCATCTCCTAAAAACACTTTATTGGGCCATTATTGTTCCTATAAACACCTTATTGGTTGTATAAACACCTTATTGGACTAATTGGTCCCAATTGACCCTCATTTCCCCTTAACACCTCTACTTGGGCCATTATTAGTCCAAGCTACAATTTATTGGTTACATACACACCTTATTAGGACTCATTGGTCCCAATTGACCCTCATTTCGCCTGAACACATCTTATTGGGCCATTATTGGTCCTATGTACAACTTATTGGTTATATACACACGTTATTGGGACTCATTGATCCCAATTGAGCCTCATTTCTAGTGAACACATCTTATTGGGCCATTATTGGTCCTATGAACACCTTTTTGGTTATATAAACACCTTATTTGGATTCATTGTTCCCAATTGACCCTCATTTCCCCAAAACACACATTATTAGGTCATCATGGGTTCTATGTACAATACCTTATTGGTTGTAAAAACACCTTATTGGGACTCATTGGTCCCAATTGACCCTCATTTCCCCTGAACACGCCTTATTAGTCCATGATTGGTCCCATGTACAACTTATTGGTTTTATACACAAGTTATTAGGACATCATTGGTCCTATGTACAACTTATTTGGACTCATTGGTCCCTATAGACTCTCATCTCCCGTAAACACACCTTATTGGGCCATTATTGGTCCTACAAACTCCTTATTGGTTGTATAAACACCTTATTTGGACTCATTGGTCCCAATTGACCCTCATCTCCCCTGAACACACCTACTTGGGCCATCATAGGTTCTATGTACAACTTAATGGGACCTCATTGGTCCTATGTACAACTTATTGGTTATATACACACCTTATTGGGACTCATTGGTCCCATTTAACACTCATTTCCCCTAAACACACCTTATTGGGCCATTATTGGTCCTATAAACACCTTATTGGTTGTATAAACACCTTATTGGGACTCATTGGTCCCAATTGACCCTCATTTCCCCTGAACACACCTTATTGTGGGCCATCATTTGTCCAATGAAGACCTTATTCGGACTCATTGGTCCCTATTGACCCTCATCTCTCCTGAACACACCTTATTGGGCCATTATTAGTCCTAGCTACAATTTATTGGTTACATACACACTTTATTGGGAATCATTGGTCCCAAATGAGCCTTATTTCGCCTGGACAAAACTTATTGGGCTATTATTAGTCCAATGAACACCTTATTGGTTATATACACACCTTATTGGGACTCATTGGTCCCAGTTGACCCTCATTTCCACGGAACACACCTTATTGGGCCATCATTGGTCCTATGTACAACTTATTGGTTATATACACAAGTTATTGGGACATTAGGTCCTCTGTACAACTTATTGGCTATATACACACCTTATTTGGACTCATTGGTCCCAATTGACCCTCATCTCCTAAAAACACTTTATTGGGCCATTATTGTTCCTATAAACACCTTATTGGTTGTATAAACACCTTATTGGACTAATTGGTCCCAATTGACCCTCATTTCCCCTTAACACACCTACTTGGGCCATTATTAGTCCAAGCTACAATTTATTGGTTACATACACACCTTATTAGGACTCATTGGTCCCAATTGACCCTCATTTCGCCTGAACACATCTTATTAAGCCATTATTGGTCCAATGTACAACTTATTGATTATATACACACGTTATTGGGACTCATTGATCCCAATTGAGCCTCATTTCTAGTGAACACACCTTATTGGGCCATTATTGGTCCTATGAACACCTTTTTGGTTATATAAACACCTTATTTGGACTCATTGTTCCCAATTGACCCTCATTCCCCCAAAACACACATTATTAGGTCATCATGGGTTCTATGTACAATACCTTATTGGTTGTAAAAACACCTTATTGGGACTCATTGGTCCCAATTGACCCTCATTTCCCCTGAACACGCCTTATTGGTCCATGATTGGTCCCATGTACAACTTATTGGTTTTATACACAAGTTATTAGGACATCATTGGTCCTTTGTACAACTTATTTGGACTCATTGGTCCCTATAGACTCTCATCTCCCGTAAACACACCTTATTGGACCATTATTGGTCCTACAAACTCCTTATTGGGTGTATAAACACCTTATTTGGACTCATTGGTCCCAATTGACCCTCATCTCCCCTGAACACACCTACTTGGGCCATCATAGGTTCTATGTACAACTTAATGGGACCTCATTGGTCCTATGTACAACTTATTGGTTATATACACACCTTATTGGGACTCATTGGTCCCATTTAACACTCATTTCCCCTAAACACACCTTATTGGGCCATTATTGGTCCTATAAACACCTTATTGGTTGTATAAACACCTTATTGGGACTCATTGGTCCCAATTGACCCTCATTTCCCCTGAACACACCTTATTGTGGGCCATCATTGGTCCAATGAAGACCTTATTCGGACTCATTGGTCCCTATTGACCCTCATCTCTCCTGAACACACCTTATTGGGCCATTATTAGTCCTAGCTATAATTTATTGGTTACATACACACTTTATTGGGAATCATACATCCCAATTGACCCTTATTTCGCCTGGAAAAAACTTATTGAGCCATCATTGGTCCTATAAACACCTAATTGGTTGTATAACACCTTATGGGGACTCATTGATCCCAATTGACCCTCATTTCCCCTGAACACACCTTATTGGGTCATCATTGGTCCAATTGAACACCTTATTGGGACTCATTGGTCCCAATTGACCCACATCTCTCCTGAACACACCTTATTGGGCCATTATTAGTCGTAGCTACAATTTATTGGTTACATACACACTTTATTGGGAATCATTGGTCCCAAATGAGCCTTATTTCGCCTGGACAAAACTTATTGGGCTATTATTGGTCCAATGAACACCTTATTGGTTATATACACACCTTATTGGGACTCATTGGTCCCAGTTGACCCTCATTTCCACGGAACACACCTTATTAGGCCATCATTGGTCCTATGTACAACTTATTGGTTATATACACAAGTTATTGGGACATTAGGTCCTCTGTACAACTTATTGGCTATATACACACCTTATTTGGACTCATTGGTCCCAATTGACCCTCATCTCCTAAAAACACTTTATTGGGCCATTATTGTTCCTATAAACACCTTATTGGTTGTATAAACACCTTATTGGACTAATTGGTCCGAATTGACCCTCATTTCCCCTTAACACACCTACTTGGGCCATTATTAGTCCAAGCTACAATTTATTGGTTACATACACACCTTATTAGGACTCATTGGTCCCAATTGACCCTCATTTCGCCTGAACACATCTTATTGGGCCATTATTGGTCCTATGTACAACTTATTGGTTATATACACACGTTATTGGGACTCATTGATCCCAATTGAGCCTCATTTCTAGTGAACACACCTTATTGGGCCATTATTGGTCCTATGAACACCTTTTTGGTTATATAAACACCTTATTTGGACTCATTGTTCCCAATTGACCCTCATTCCCCCAAAACACACATTATTAGGTCATCATGGGTTCTATGTACAATACCTTATTGGTTGTAAAAACACCTTATTGGGACTCATTGGTCCCAATTGACCCTCATTTCCCCTGAACACGCCTTATTGGTCCATGATTGGTCCCATGTACAACTTATTGGTTTTATACACAAGTTATTAGGACATCATTGGTCCTTTGTACAACTTATTTGGACTCATTGGTCCCTATAGACTCTCATCTCCCGTAAACACACCTTATTGGGCCATTATTGGTCCTACAAACTCCTTATTGGTTGTATAAACACCTTATTTGGACTCATTGGTCCCAATTGACCCTCATCTCCCCTGAACACACCTACTTGGGCCATCATAGGTTCTATGTACAACTTAATGGGACCTCATTGGTCCTATGTATAACTTATTGGTTATATACACACCTTATTGGGACTCATTGGTCCCAATTAACACTCATTTCCCCTAAACACACCTTATTGGGCCATTAGTGGTCCTATAAACACCTTATTGGTTGTATAAACACCTTATTGGGACTCATTGGTCCCAATTGACCCTTATTTCCCATGAACAAACCTTATTGTGGGCCATCATTGGTCCAATGAAGACCTTATTGGGACTCATTGGTCCCTATTGACCCTCATCTCTCCTGAACACACCTTATTGGGCCATTATTAGTCCTAGCTACAATTTATTGGTTACATACACACTTTATTGGGAATCATACATCCCAATTGACCCTTATTTCGCCTGGAAAAAACTTATTGAGCCATCATTGGTCCTATAAACACCTAATTGGTTGTATAAACCCCTTATGGGGACTCATTGATCCCAATTGACCCTCATTTCCCCTGAACACACCTTATTGGGTCATCATTGGTCCAATGAACACCTTATTGGGACTCATTGGTCCCAATTGACCCACATCTCTCCTGAACACACCTTATTGGGCCATTATTAGTCGTAGCTACAATTTATTGGTTACATACACACTTTATTGGGAATCATTGGTCCCAAATGAGCCTTATTTCGCCTGGACAAAACTTATTGGGCTATTATTGGTCCAATGAACACCTTATTGGTTATATACACACCTTATTGGGACTCATTGGTCCCAGTTGACCCTCATTTCCACGGAACACACCTTATTGGGCCATCATTGGTCCTATGTACAACTTATTGGTTATATACACAATTTATTGGGACATTAGGTCCTCTGTACAACTTATTGGCTATATACACACCTTATTTGGACTCATTGGTCCCAATTGACCCTCATCTCCTAAAAACACTTTATTGGGCCATTGTTGTTCCTATAAACACCTTATTGGTTGTATAAACACCTTATTGGACTAATTGGTCCCAATTGACCCTCATTTCCCCTTAACACACCTACTTGGGCCATTATTAGTCCAAGCTACAATTTATTGGTTACATACACACCTTATTAGGACTCATTGGTCCCAATTGACCCTCATTTCGCCTGAACACATCTTATTGGGCCATTATTGGTCCTATGTACAACTTATTGGTTATATACACACGTTATTGGGACTCATTGATCCCAATTGAGCCTCATTTCTAGTGAACACACCTTATTGGGCCATTATTGGTCCTATGAACACCTTTTTGGTTATATAAACACCTTATTTGGACTCATTGTTCCCAATTGACCCTCATTCCCCCAAAACACACATTATTAGGTCATCATGGGTTCTATGTACAATACCTTATTGGTTGTAAAAACACCTTATTGGGACTCATTGGTCCCAATTGACCCTCATTTCCCCTGAACACGCCTTATTGGTCCATGATTGGTCCCATGTACAACTTATTGGTTTTATACACAAGTTATTAGGACATCATTGGTCCTATGTACAACTTATTTGGACTCATTGGTCCCTATAGACTCTCATCTCCCGTAAACACACCTTATTGGGCCATTATTGGTCCTACAAACTCCTTATTGGTTGTATAAACACCTTATTTGGACTCATTGGTCCCAATTGACCCTCATCTCCCCTGAACACACCTACTTGGGCCATCATAGGTTCTATGTACAACTTAATGGGACCTCATTGGTCCTATGTACAACTTATTCGTTATATACACACCTTATTGGGACTCATTGGTCCCAATTAACACTCATTTCCCCTAAACACACCTTATTGGGCCATTAGTGGTCCTATAAACACCTTATTGGTTGTATAAACACCTTATTGGGACTCATTGGTCCCAATTGACCCTTATTTCCCATGAACAAACCTTATTGTGGGCCATCATTGGTCCAATGAAGACCTTATTGGGACTCATTGGTCCCTATTGACCCTCATCTCTCCTGAACACACCTTATTGGGCCATTATTAGTCCTAGCTACAATTTATTGGTTACATACACACTTTATTGGGAATCATACAACCCAATTGACCCTTATTTCGCCTGGAAAAAACTTATTGAGCCATCATTGGTCCTATAAACACCTAATTGGTTGTATAAACCCCTTATGGGGACTCATTGATCCCAATTGACCCTCATTTCCCCTGAACCCACCTTATTGGGTCATCATTGGTCCAATGAACACCTTATTGGGACTCATTGGTCCCAATTGACCCACATCTCTCCTGAACACACCTTATTGGGCCATTATTAGTCGTAGCTACAATTTATTGGTTACATACACACTTTATTGGGAATCATTGGTCCCAAATGAGCCTTATTTCGCCTGGACAAAACTTATTGGGCTATTATTGGTCCAATGAACACCTTATTGGTTATATACACACCTTATTGGGACTCATTGGTCCCAGTTGACCCTCATTTCCACGGAACACACCTTATTGGGCCATCATTGGTCCTATGTACAACTTATTGGTTATATACACAAGTTATTGGGACATTAGGTCCTCTGTACAACTTATTGGCTATATACACACCTTATTTGGACTCATTGGTCCCAATTGACCCTCATCTCCTAAAAACACTTTATTGGGCCATTGTTGTTCCTATAAACACCTTATTGGTTGTATAAACACCTTATTGGACTAATTGGTCCCAATTGACCCTCATTTCCCCTTAACACACCTACTTGGGCCATTATTAGTCCAAGCTACAATTTATTGGTTACATACACACCTTATTAGGACTCATTGGTCCCAATTGACCCTCATTTCGCCTGAACACATCTTATTGGGCCATAATTATTGGTCCTATGTACAACTTATTGGTTATATACACACGTTATTGGGACTCATTGATCCCAATTGAGCCTCATTTCTAGTGAACACACCTTATTGGGCCATTATTGGTCCTATGAACACCTTTTTGGTTATATAAACACCTTATTTGGACTCATTGTTCCCAATTGACCCTCATTCCCCCAAAACACACATTATTAGGTCATCATGGGTTCTATGTACAATACCTTATTGGTTGTAAAAACACCTTATTGGGACTCATTGGTCCCAATTGACCCTCATTTCCCCTGAACACGCCTTATTGGTCCATGATTGGTCCCATGTACAACTTATTGGTTTTATACACAAGTTATTAGGACATCATTGGTCCTATGTACAACTTATTTGGACTCATTGGTCCCTATAGACTCTCATCTCCCGTAAACACACCTTATTGGGCCATTATTGGTCCTACAAACTCCTTATTGGTTGTATAAACACCTTATTTGGACTCATTGGTCCCAATTGACCCTCATCTCCCCTGAACACACCTACTTGGGCCATCATAGGTTCTATGTACAACTTAATGGGACCTCATTGGTCCTATGTACAACTTATTGGTTATATACACACCTTATTGGGACTCATTGGTCCCAATTAACACTCATTTCCCCTAAACACACCTTATTGGGCCATTATTGGTCCTATAAACACCTTATTGGTTGTATAAACACCTTATTGGGACTCATTGGTCCCAATTGACCCTTATTTCCCATGAACACACCTTATTGTGGGCCATCATTGGTCCAATGAAGACCTTATTGGGACTCATTGGTCCCTATTGACCCTCATCTCTCCTGAACACACCTTATTGGGCCATTATTAGTCCTAGCTACAATTTATTGGTTACATACACACTTTATTGGGAATCATACATCCCAATTGACCCTTATTTCGCCTGGAAAAAACTTATTGAGCCATCATTGGTCCTATAAACACCTAATTGGTTGTATAAACCCCTTATGGGGACTCATTGATCCCAATTGACCCTCATTTCCCCTGAACACACCTTATTGGGTCATCATTGGTCCAATGAACACCTTATTGGGACTCATTGGTCCCAATTGACCCACATCTCTCCTGAACACACCTTATTGGGCCATTATTAGTCGTAGCTACAATTTATTGGTTACATACACACTTTATTGGGAATCATTGGTCCCAAATGAGCCTTATTTCGCCTGGACAAAACTTATTGGGCTATTATTGGTCCAATGAACACCTTATTGGTTATATACACACCTTATTGGGACTCATTGGTCCCAGTTGACCCTCATTTCCACGGAACACACCTTATTGGGCCATCATTGGTCCTATGTACAACTTATTGGTTATATACACAAGTTATTGGGACATTAGGTCCTCTGTACAACTTATTGGCTATATACACACCTTATTTGGACTCATTGGTCCCAATTGACCCTCATCTCCTAAAAACACTTTATTGGGCCATTATTGTTCCTATAAACACCTTATTGGTTGTATAAACACCTTATTGGACTAATTGGTCCCAATTGACCCTCATTTCCCCTTAACACACCTACTTGGGCCATTATTAGTCCAAGCTACAATTTATTGGTTACATACACACCTTATTAGGACTCATTGGTCCCAATTGACCCTCATTTCGCCTGAACACATCTTATTGGGCCATTATTGGTCCTATGTACAACTTATTGGTTATATACACACGTTATTGGGACTCATTGATCCCAATTGAGCCTCATTTCTAGTGAACACACCTTATTGGGCCATTATTGGTCCTATGAACACCTTTTTGGTTATATAAACACCTTATTTGGACTCATTGTTCCCAATTGACCCTCATTCCCCCAAAACACACATTATTAGGTCATCATGGGTTCTATGTACAATACCTTATTGGTTGTAAAAACACCTTATTGGGACTCATTGGTCCCAATTGACCCTCATTTCCCCTGAACACGCCTTATTGGTCCATGATTGGTCCCATGTACAACTTATTGGTTTTATACACAAGTTATTAGGACATCATTGGTCCTATGTACAACTTATTTGGACTCATTGGTCCCTATAGACTCTCATCTCCCGTAAACACACCTTATTGGGCCATTATTGGTCCTACAAACTCCTTATTGGTTGTATAAACACCTTATTTGGACTCATTGGTCCCAATTGACCCTCATCTCCCCTGAACACACCTACTTGGGCCATCATAGGTTCTATGTACAACTTAATGGGACCTCATTGGTCCTATGTACAACTTATTGGTTATATACACACCTTATTGGGACTCATTGGTCCCAATTAACACTCATTTCCCCTAAACACACCTTATTGGGCCATTATTGGTCCTATAAACACCTTATTGGTTGTATAAACACCTTATTGGGACTCATTGGTCCCAATTGACCCTTATTTCCCATGAACACACCTTATTGTGGGCCATCATTGGTCCAATGAAGACCTTATTGGGACTCATTAGTCCCTATTGACCCTCATCTCTCCTGAACACACCTTATTGGGCCATTATTAGTCCTAGCTACAATTTATTGGTTACATACACACTTTATTGGGAATCATACATCCCAATTGACCCTTATTTCGCCTGGAAAAAACTTATTGAGCCATCATTGGTCCTATAAACACCTAATTGGTTGTATAAACACCTTATGGGGACTCATTGATCCCAATTGACCCTCATTTCCCCTGAACACACCTTATTGGGTCATCATTGGTCCAATGAACACCTTATTGGGACTCATTGGTCCCAATTGACCCACATCTCTCCTGAACACACCTTATTGGGCCATTATTAGTCGTAGCTACAATTTATTGGTTACATACACACTTTATTGGGAATCATTGGTCCCAAATGAGCCTTATTTCGCCTGGACAAAACTTATTGGGCTATTATTGGTCCTATGAACACCTTATTGGTTATATACACACCTTATTGGGACTCATTGGTCCCAGTTGACCCTCATTTCCACGGAACACACCTTATTGGGCCATCATTGGTCCTATGTACAACTTATTGGTTATATACACAAGTTATTGGGACATTAGGTCCTCTGTACAACTTATTGGCTATATACACACCTTATTTGGACTCATTGGTCCCAATTGACCCTCATCTCCTAAAAACACTTTATTGGGCCATTATTGTTCCTATAAACACCTTATTGGTTGTATAAACACCTTATTGGACTAATTGGTCCCAATTGACCCTCATTTCCCCTTAACACACCTACTTGGGCCATTATTAGTCCAAGCTACAATTTATTGGTTACATACACACCTTATTAGGACTCATTGGTCCCAATTGACCCTCATTTCGCCTGAACACATCTTATTGGGCCATTATTGGTCCTATGTACAACTTATTGGTTATATACACACGTTATTGGGACTCATTGATCCCAATTGAGCCTCATTTCTAGTGAACACACCTTATTGGGCCATTATTGGTCCTATGAACACCTTTTTGGTTATATAAACACCTTATTTGGACTCATTGTTCCCAATTGACCCTCATTCCCCCAAAACACACATTATTAGGTCATCATGGGTTCTATGTACAATACCTTATTGGTTGTAAAAACACCTTATTGGGACTCATTGGTCCCAATTGACCCTCATTTCCCCTGAACACGCCTTATTGGTCCATGATTGGTCCCATGTACAACTTATTGGTTTTATACACAAGTTATTAGGACATCATTGGTCCTATGTACAACTTATTTGGACTCATTGGTCCCTATAGACTCTCATCTCCCGTAAACACACCTTATTGGGCCATTATTGGTCCTACAAACTCCTTATTGGTTGTATAAACACCTTATTTGGACTCATTGGTCCCAATTGACCCTCATCTCCCCTGAACACACCTACTTGGGCCATCATAGGTTCTATGTACAACTTAATGGGACCTCATTGGTCCTATGTACAACTTATTGGTTATATACACACCTTATTGGGACTCATTGGTCCCAATTAACACTCATTTCCCCTAAACACACCTTATTGGGCCATTATTGGTCCTATAAACACCTTATTGGTTGTATAAACACCTTATTGGGACTCATTGGTCCCAATTGACCCTTATTTCCCATGAACACACCTTATTGTGGGCCATCATTGGTCCAATGAAGACCTTATTGGGACTCATTGGTCCCTATTGACCCTCATCTCTCCTGAACACACCTTATTGGGCCATTATTAGTCCTAGCTACAATTTATTGGTTACATACACACTTTATTGGGAATCATACATCCCAATTGACCCTTATTTCGCCTGGAAAAAACTTATTGAGCCATCATTGGTCCTATAAACACCTAATTGGTTGTATAAACACCTTATGGGGACTCATTGATCCCAATTGACCCTCATTTCCCCTGAACACACCTTATTGGGTCATCATTGGTCCAATGAACACCTTATTGGGACTCATTGGTCCCAATTGACCCACATCTCTCCTGAACACACCTTATTGGGCCATTATTAGTCGTAGCTACAATTTATTGGTTACATACACACTTTATTGGGAATCATTGGTCCCAAATGAGCCTTATTTCGCCTGGACAAAACTTATTGGGCTATTATTGGTCCTATGAACACCTTATTGGTTATATACACACCTTATTGGGACTCATTGGTCCCAGTTGACCCTCATTTCCACGGAACACACCTTATTGGGCCATCATTGGTCCTATGTACAACTTATTGGTTATATACACAAGTTATTGGGACATTAGGTCCTCTGTACAACTTATTGGCTATATACACACCTTATTTGGACTCATTGGTCCCAATTGACCCTCATCTCCTAAAAACACTTTATTGGGCCATTATTGTTCCTATAAACACCTTATTGGTTGTATAAACACCTTATTGGACTAATTGGTCCCAATTGACCCTTATTTCCCCTTAACACACCTACTTGGGCCATTATTAGTCCAAGCTACAATTTATTGGTTACATACACACCTTATTAGGACTCATTGGTCCCAATTGACCCTCATTTCGCCTGAACACATCTTATTGGGCCATTATTGGTCCTATGTACAACTTATTGGTTATATACACACGTTATTGGGACTCATTGATCCCAATTGAGCCTCATTTCTAGTGAACACACCTTATTGGGCCATTATTGGTCCTATGAACACCTTTTTGGTTATATAAACACCTTATTTGGACTCATTGTTCCCAATTGACCCTCATTCCCCCAAAACACACATTATTAGGTCATCATGGGTTCTATGTACAATACCTTATTGGTTGTAAAAACACCTTATTGGGACTCATTGGTCCCAATTGACCCTCATTTCCCCTGAACACGCCTTATTGGTCCATGATTGGTCCCATGTACAACTTATTGGTTTTATACACAAGTTATTAGGACATCATTGGTCCTATGTACAACTTATTTGGACTCATTGGTCCCTATAGACTCTCATCTCCCGTAAACACACCTTATTGGGCCATTATTGGTCCTACAAACTCCTTATTGGTTGTATAAACACCTTATTTGGACTCATTGGTCCCAATTGACCCTCATCTCCCCTGAACACACCTACTTGGGCCATCATAGGTTCTATGTACAACTTAATGGGACCTCATTGGTCCTATGTACAACTTATTGGTTATATACACACCTTATTGGGACTCATTGGTCCCAATTAACACTCATTTCCCCTAAACACACCTTATTGGGCCATTATTGGTCCTATAAACACCTTATTGGTTGTATAAACACCTTATTGGGACTCATTGGTCCCAATTGACCCTTATTTCCCATGAACACACCTTATTGTGGGCCATCATTGGTCCAATGAAGACCTTATTGGGACTCATTGGTCCCTATTGACCCTCATCTCTCCTGAACACACCTTATTGGGCCATTATTAGTCCTAGCTACAATTTATTGGTTACATACACACTTTATTGGGAATCATACATCCCAATTGACCCTTATTTCGCCTGGAAAAAACTTATTGAGCCATCATTGGTCCTATAAACACCTAATTGGTTGTATAAACACCTTATGGGGACTCATTGATCCCAATTGACCCTCATTTCCCCTGAACACACCTTATTGGGTCATCATTGGTCCAATGAACACCTTATTGGGACTCATTGGTCCCAATTGACCCACATCTCTCCTGAACACACCTTATTGGGCCATTATTAGTCGTAGCTACAATTTATTGGTTACATACACACTTTATTGGGAATCATTGGTCCCAAATGAGCCTTATTTCGCCTGGAGAAAACTTATTGGGCTATTATTGGTCCTATGAACACCTTATTGGTTATATACACACCTTATTGGGACTCATTGGTCCCAGTTGACCCTCATTTCCACGGAACACACCTTATTGGGCCATCATTGGTCCTATGTACAACTTATTGGTTATATACACAAGTTATTGGGACATTAGGTCCTCTGTACAACTTATTGGCTATATACACACCTTATTTGGACTCATTGGTCCCAATTGACCCTCATCTCCTAAAAACACTTTATTGGGCCATTATTGTTCCTATAAACACCTTATTGGTTGTATAAACACCTTATTGGACTAATTGGTCCCAATTGACCCTCATTTCCCCTTAACACACCTACTTGGGCAATTATTAGTCCAAGCTACAATTTATTGGTTACATACACACCTTATTAGGACTCATTGGTCCCAATTGACCCTCATTTCGCCTGAACACATCTTATTGGGCCATTATTGGTCCTATGTACAACTTATTGGTTATATACACACGTTATTGGGACTCATTGATCCCAATTGAGCCTCATTTCTAGTGAACACACCTTATTGGGCCATTATTGGTCCTATGAACACCTTTTTGGTTATATACACACCTTATGGGGACTCATTGATCCCAATTGACCCTCATTTCCCCTGAACACACCTTATTGGGTCATCATTGGTCCAATGAACACCTTATTGGGACTCATTGGTCCCAAAAGACCATACAGAAAAGCACATTTAACATCCATTTGAAATACCAGAGAGTTTTTGAATGCAGCATAGGCAAGAAATATTCTGATTGCTTCAAGCCTGGCTACAGGAGCAAAAACTTCATCATAGTCAATGCCTTCTTCTTGTTTGTAGCCTTGAGCTACAAGTCTGGCCTTGTTTTTTATTACAATTCCCCTATCATCCTTTTTGTTTCTGAATACCCATTTAGTTCCAATTGGTTCTTCACCTTCGGGTAAGTCAACCAATTCCCAAACCTTCTGTTTATTGATCTGAAACAGTTCCTCTTGCATTGCCTCTACCCAGCTTTCATCTTCCAAAGCATCATTGATCTTTGTGGGTACTTCTTGAGACAGATATGCAGCATGGAGGCAAATGGAATTTTCTTGAATCAATCCAAATATATTCAAGATATGCTGAAACGATTTGATATGCAGTCTGTTTCAACCTCAAAAACTCCCATCTCCACTTCTCTTAAGTTACACAATGACTTGAGTGGGAAACCAGTAGATGTTCATCTCTACAGGGCAATGATTGGATCACTGCTCTATCTCACAGCAAGCAGACCTGACATCATGTTTAGTGTCTGTTTGTGTGCTAGATATCAGTGTCAACCAAAGGAATCACACATGTTAGCTGTGAAGAGAATCTTTAGATACCTTAAAGGGCAACCAAAGCTTGGGTTGTGGTATCCAAAGAACTCAGATTTCTCCTTCAAAGCTTACACGGATAGTGATTATGCTGGCTGCAACTTAGATAAGAAGTCTACTTCAGGAGGATATCAATTTTTGGGAGAAAGGCTTGTGTCTTGGCAATGCAAGAAGCAAACTTGCGTGTCTACTTCTACTGCTGAGGCTGAATACATTGCCGCATCAAGCTGCTGCAGTCAAGTCTTATGGATCCAGAATCAAATGTTGGATTATGGCATCAAATTCATGGAAACTCCTATTCTTGCAGACAACAACAGTGCCATTTCAATCACAAACAACCCTGTTCAACACTCAAAGGCAAAACACATTGATATCAGGTACCATTTTATTAGAGATTGTGCTGAGAAACACTTGATTAGAATGGCCAAAGTTCATACAGATCAACAATTGGCTGATCTGTTTACCAAAGCATTTGATGAAGCTAGATTTTTCTATCTCATTAGTGCCATTGGTATGATGAATTTTGACTAATTTCAACTATTTTTCACAATTCTAATAAAAGGGAGAGATGTGCTCAAAGAGCCCGTCTCTTGATACAAAAAGAAAATAAAAATGAAAATCTTTAGTGTTAATCAGACAACATTTCAGTTCATAGTCAGTAACTACTGATAATACTATGAATAATTAACACAAATTTTCAAAAATCATGTGTTTTGGATTTCCGGTTCAAGTTCAGGCTCAACCTGAAAAGGCAACTCTTGAAATTCACCGGGTGAACTTCAACCGGAAAAATGTTTTACAATGATGTGGAAATTTATTTTAAAAATTAATTCTCCCAAGCGGAAAAATTGTCCGCTTGATGTTCAGACGGAAGAATTTTTGTGTTTAAAATAAAAAGGAGAAAATGGGTTCCGCTTGAACTTCCGGGTTAACAAAGTCAATCTTTCATTTAATTACCCGGAAGGCACAATTTTCTATGCGGATATACATTTATTTACCCATTGAATTTTTAACTGTTTTAAATCCGAGGTTTCAGTAAATTAACTTTTGGATAAGGACACGCTTTACCCAGTTGTACTGTCCAACCTATAAAGCACCTATCCCATCAGTCACTGAACCGTCGACTTTTAACCTCTCTCCTCCACGTCAGCACTGAAAAAGGTAAAAAGCCCTAATTTACCGTCAGTTTCCCCATTTCCATCATTCCCATTCCAAAATTACTCCAAATTTTCTCTCAAACCCTCTCCGACAAACATTCGGAAATCGTCAACCTGCGTCAACAATGGCTCCCAAGGGGAAGGCAAGTGGCAAGCGGCCCATCAGTGACTCGAAATTTCCTGTAGAACACAATCTCATGGCATATCTGGAGCCACCAAGCAAAATAGACGTCTACAACGAAATGATTGACTTTATCAAAAGTTCTCATCTTCATCATGCGCTTACTGTCGAAGCGGAAATTTTTGAAGAAATTCTCGAGGATTTTTGGTTACACGCTAGGGTTACTGAAAGGGCGAACGGTAGTGAAGCGATTGTGTCATCCGTACAAGGAAAAGAAGTAGAAATTGATGAGGAAAAGGTGCGAAATCTGTTGAAATTAAAGGATGAAGGAGGATATGAAATGGTTGATCACACCAAATATCAATGTTTGTTCAAAAATATTGGCTACGGTGGTTCGCTGCAAAGCAAAACCATTAAGAAAGGGTAGTTGCCATACAAGTGGAGATTTCTTGCACATACACTTCTGGTATGTCTGTCCCCAAAGAAGGGAGGATTTGATGAACTCTCCAGCGAGCAAGCTTCTGCTTTCTTCGCTATTGAAAAAGGTGAAAACTTTAACTTTTCAAAACTCATTTTTCAAGCCCTTAAATCAAATGTCCATTCTGAATATATTTACCTGTATCCTAGATATTTGACTTACATTCTCAAAGAAGAGTACCCCCACATAGTTTGGCTTGGTACAATTTTGCATCAAAAACTTCTGAATGAGAAAACTTTTTCAAACCTTGCCTTAAACAAATCTCCATTTCTTGGAAGGGATACTGACCACCCCTTACCGATTCCAAGGCAGTTTCCTGATGAACCTGCTACCTCAGAGGTTCAACCGGAAACTGTAGGAGTGACTGAGCTCCCTGCTCAAGATGACAGAACTGTAGACCTAACAGTTACTGATCCCACATCTGTCCCTGCTTCCTCAACACTGAAAACCTTTCAATCCAGAAAGAGGAAAGCACACAATCAATCTACCACTGCCACCTCCTCAACTGAAACTCCTCTTGTCACTTTCAAAAGACAGAGACAAGTGGTTATTAGGTCTCCTCCACCTAGTGCCACCACCCAACCTGAAGCTTCTAACCCCGCTCCAGGCAAAAAGTCTAAGAGGAAACTTGTCAAATTGGGATTCTCTCTTAGGGATGAACCCTCATTTGAGGGGGAGTCATTCGAAGCAGATGTACAATCCCCATCTGAACATGTGTCACCACTTCAACCCCAATCACCCAGGAGTGATAGTGCTATCAATCTTGGCTTAAATGAAGGTGTTATTAACTCACCTGCCACATCACATGAGAACATCCTGATAAGCCAGGACCCTGCAGCACTGAACCCACACTCCTTACTGGAGGTGAATCTTGGGAGTACTGATGAGATTCATGCGGAAAGGGCTGCTGCTGCCCAGGGATCCCCACTGGACCCTGGTGTTAGCAGTAACATCAATAAGACCCAATTCGTGGCAATCTTCTCTGAATCAGCACTTGAAGTTCCTTCATTGGAACCAAGAGTTGTTGTGACAGATGAAGAGAATCCCAGGTGCCAAGAAGCCGTGGGTACCACTGCTGATCAATCTAGGATTGATAGCTTGGTTTCGTCCAAGGATGCTGGCAAAAGGCCAGTTGAGGACAGTCTTTCACTACCTGAATTGACGACTTTGTACCTATCTCTCCAAGCACAGGTTGATACTCTAAATTCAACTGTTGCCAAACTGGTGAATGTTACTCCAACTGATGCTGAAGCAGGTCCTTCAATCCTTCACAGCGATGCTGATGAAGCTGTAATAGCTAAAGAAGCTGATACTGTCAAATTGGGGGAGAAGATGCCATCAAGACCTGTTATTACAGAGATTGAAGAAGATCAAAGGATACCGGCTGAAGTCAGAGCCACAGCCTGTCAAAGAATTGGCATAAATCCCTTTGGTGTTGAAGAGTGTTGGGCAAATATCAAAAGCAGTCAATTGATTGCTATCTCACCTTTTGAGGATCCCAACCTCACAGAGCTGGTCCAATCTTCTATGTTGATTGCTGGTGCTCTACCTGAGCACATCAACATGATCAGTACACTTCTGAAAGATGTTATATTTCCGGCTGAAAGAGCCAGTGATCACAGCAAGGCAACCGAAGATAGCGCTGCAACCACTGTAGTTGCTACAATCTCTGAAGGAGAAGGCGAGAATCCTATTGGTGAAGATGAAGGGACTGAGGTGTTGGAAGTTGCTGATATAGAATCTGAAGTCACCAAACCTCAGGTGGTGACTGAAGATCAATCTGATGTCCAAGCGGAAGTTCAGGCGGAAGTGTTTGTGGAAGCTGAGAATATTATTCAACCGGAAGCCCATTCGATTGCCCAGGTGGAAACTTCTGGCCCTGGCAATTCAGTTGTTGGTATTGATGGGTCCACTGAACCAACTGAGGTTCAACCGGAAGAAAGGAGTAATGCTGAATTGGCAGAAATGGCTGAAACCCTCATAACTTTAGGGAGCACTGAACCAACCCAAGCGGAAGAACCTGTTCATGCTGAAATTCCTAAAACAATTCAACAGGTGGTTCAAACTCCAGAGGCTGAAGCTATACAGAAGATGGTAGAGGATGCCAAGAGAATAGCAGAGGATGAGAGGCTTGCTAAAGAAATTCAAGAGGAATTTGATCTTTACATGCAAAATTCTGTTTTTGAAAATTTATTGGAAGAGGCAAAGACCAGGTCTTTCAACTGGAGAATGAAGGATTATGATTTAGATGCTGTGACTGAAGCCGATAGGCAGAGGCTAATCTCCATTGCCTCTCACTTGCCTACCAAGCTGGTAAAGACTGATGAGAATTATCAACTGTTGAAAAGGGTAAAAAGGGCATTTGTGGTCAGAAACTTAAGAACTGAAGAAGAGGTAGCTCAAATGAAAGTCAAAGAACTATGTCAAGTGATTGACTCAATTTTTCATAAGCTAAAAGGAGATATAGCTGCTGTCAACCCAAAGCTTGTGATGCCCACACCCTCAGAGCTCACCTCAGGTATGTCAACTCAAATAAATGTTAAACCTGAGATCACTGATGATACAAATATCCCTCCTCCACCTTCCTTCACATATGACCCAAATCCTATGCCTACATCAGTTCCATCCCTGTTACAGTCTCTAGCAATGATTCCATACCAACCTCCTAAAATCTCCAAGAAAGTAGCCACCAAACTTGCCAATCCAAAATTCAGAGCTGATAATTTCACACCCATCATTCCTTTTAAGAAGAAGCCTCCTCCTGCTATGGATTTTTCTGATATCTTTCCACCTACCCCACCTTCTAGCCCAACTCCTGAAACCAGTAAACCACCTTCACAAACATCACTTTCTCCACTCACCATCAATGAACCCTCCATCACCATCACTAAACCTACTAAAGTCCAGGCTGGCCCTTCTTCATCTGACAGAGGCAAGAAACCCATTGTGCCAGAAACCAGTGTTGACTCTGATGAAGATAGATTGGTCAGGAAGAGAAAGCTGATGCATGCCAAGTCTAAAAGAAATCAAAAACAAATGAGAAGAGGTCCTCCCAGCAAAAGACGAATTGTTAGTTGGACAGTGGATGAAGCCACATTTGATTTCACTTTTACTATGGCCAGTGGCATAACTCAGGTGGTAAATGCTCGCAAGGCAACTTCTCAACTCACTTTGCAGCAAATGACAGACATCATTCTAAAACTCAGAGAAGTTATGAATCCTTCAAGAGCCGAGCACATGTTAAGGCTTATAATTGAGCCATCTATGCTGGAATGTGGAATGCTCTATCGAAGCAATTTAGATGATGAATCAGCAGGAGAAGAAGAAGAAATGCCCTCCAGTGAAATAAAATTTATCATTTGGGAAGAGGAGGAGAAGCTATTCTATGTTCATAGAGCTGATGGCACCTTTACAATCCATGAGTCTATTTCTGTTCAAGAAGAATGGAACGAAATGGACTAGGATTCAATTAAACACGTAAAGGTGACCAAAACAAACACCAAAGAGTTTTCTCAGAATCTTGATGCCAATGTCAGAACTACGGACAAGTAGAACAAGGTGAAGAAGATTTTTGGGTACAAGTCAATTTTGAAGAAGAACTTTGACTTAGAAGAATAATTTGACAGCATCAACTTAGGGGGAGATTGTAAGGAACTTCAGTTTTGAAGTTTTCCGGTTGAACTCAAGTTTTGACAGTTCCGGCTGAAGTTGAAGCGGAACTACAACTTCAAGCGGAACAGCAAGTTCAAGCGGAAAGAAGCAGTTTTGTCACTTTGTGAATATTCCGGGTGAACTCGATTATCCATCAGATAATGAGTTCAACCTGACTTTTCCTGAGAAGTATTTTCTGCAGTCACATCCTGCAAAAGCTTCTCGTATGCTTCTACATCTGCCCAAGCCGCTCTCCAAAAGTAGATTGTTGCTGTCAACACGCAAGTCGTCTCAAATGTCGAAGTTTATTCTTTTGGTAGCTTAGATTTGACTTTGTAATGAACGGTCTAGATTAGATCACATGAGATCAATGGCTGTGATTGATCTCATCTGCACTATATATAGCTTGTTATCTCTAAGTTTACAACAAGAGGTTATCACTTGTAATAGTATAGCTTTGAGTTAATGCATATAGTGCCGAATATTCGATATCTCGTTGTCTCTACTATTTTGCAAATCAAGCCTTTACACTATACAAGAGTCTAACATTGCTTAAGAAAAGTAAAATATAACTTAATTCCGCAAGGTTATATTGGCAAGTAAAGTGAATTGTTTAAGTTTAACTCTGACTTATATCGATCCAACAGATTACACTTTTTAGAAAACACAAAACCAACAACCCTAAACTAGTTGTTACATCTTCCTTATATAGGGGAGGACAAGCTTGGTCAACAAGTCACTCCTGAAACACTAATTAACACCAAATTCCCGTATTGAGCCACATAAGCCCACAAAACTCCACCTAAACTCTTTCTAAATAAGCCCAAACATGTCTCAAATGACCCAATGACCCAATATACCCATATCCCAACTAATTTTCACAAATTCTAACACATAGGACTTCAAAATAATCCGCCAAGTGATGATTTAATACACAAGCCACAAATCATTCCCTTTCACTATTAGTCGTATATATTTTATATATTTTATATATATATATATTATTTGTATAGTTTATTGTATTGGGATTTGTATTTCCTTATTTATCTTAGACTTGGTTAGGAATCTGTATTATATATATTCATGTATCAATCAATAGAAATCAACGAGTTCTCAATTATTCACATGGTACAGAGCCATCAACCCTAGCTGGCACCAGCCCTGACCTTGGTCCCCTGGTCCGCCACTAGCCTCCTTCACCAGATTATTTTCTGACCCCTCTTTCCTGTTCTCTCGTCCATCATGTCTGACGGCGACAAACCCTCTTCCAGCAAGCAATCTGGCCTCCATCCTGCCTACACTGTCACCAACCTGCACCAGAAACTTCGAATCCTTGATGGAGTTACTCTTTCTTACTCCACATAGATCCACTGATGGGACACCGCCCCTGCCAAGGAGTCCTCGGACTATGACACTTGGCTAGAAATTGATGCCCTTGTTCTTCAGTGGATCTATGGATCCATGTATAATGAACTTTTGGTTCGTGTTGTTACTGAAGAATCAACCGCCTATGAGGCCTAGAAACGGGTTAAGGTGATATTCCTCAACAATAAAGATTCCAGGGCTACTGCACTTGAAGAAGAGTTCACCAATCTCCGCCTCACTGCTTGTGCATCTCTTAAGGCTTATTGCCAGTAACTAAAGACCCTGGCTGATCAGTTGAATGTTGTTGATCATCCGGTCACGGACAAACATTTGCGTTCTTACTCTTGTCCGTAGCCTACCTGCGGAGTATGATACGGTGGCATCTTACATTAGTCAAAGTCTGCCAACATGGGAAGATGCTTGTAACATGCTCCGCCGTGAACACGAACGTCAATCAGCTCTTGAAACTGCTCCATCCCCTCTTGCTGCCACTGTTAGCCGTAACCCTTGCCGTGACCCTTCACCCCGGGCAGCCCCTCGCGAAGACTTTGCCAAGCATTCTGCTTCTCGGGCCAACAATCAGTCCCGCCGGCCTAATCCCTCTGGCCGCCGCCCCAACCGTGGCACCCAACAGCCTTCTAACTCTGGTCGCAATGGCCCACCTGGGCAATCTGGTAGACCATAACCATCCTCTTGGGCTCCCCCACACTATTGGGCTCCCCCACTGATGCCATATTGGGCTCCTCAATGGCCCACCCCACCACCTTGCCCATACCCTACCCAACCGGGTTGGGCCCAGTCTTACCAGCAGCCTTCTCCCAGATCCAACAGGTCTGCAACACCACCCAGCCAAGCCCCTCAGGTTTATCTATCTGAACTCAACCCAATGGACCCAACTGATCTTGGCTATGCCTTTGAGGCCGTGACTGTTCAACCTGATGTTGACCCTCAATGGATAATGGATTCTTGAGCTTCCTGCCATCTAACTGCTAACCCAGGTATGGTTTCTATCTCCCCAAATGCCACATCCATTAAGACCATATTTGTTGGCAACGGTAACCCAGTGCCATTCGAAGGATCCGGAAACGCCATTTTCCCAACCCCGAACAAAAACCTCCACCTTAACAACCTTTTATACACACCAAATATTATCAAAAACATAATCTTTGTGCGTCACTTTACTACTGACAATTATGTTTTCGTTCAATTTGACCCTTTTGGTTTCTCTATTAAGGATTTGAAGATTGGGAACCTCCTGAGCAGGCATGATAGTACCGGTCACCTCTATCCTTTCACTGCATCTTCCGAAGTTACTCCACAAGTTCACGTTGCCACTTCTTCCTCCATTCCTTGGAATGATCGCCTTGGCCATCCAGAACGACATGTTCTAGACCATCTTCGTTCTTTTCATTTTTATTTCTAGTAATAAAGTTTGGTCCTCTTTTGTTTGCAACTCTTGTCAATTGTCGAAACACAAACGCTTACCATTTTATGATTCCACTTCTTTTACTATTTTACCATTTGATATTGTTCATTGTGATTCGTGGACTTCTCCTATTACTAGTAATAGTGGATATAAGTATTATATGGTTCTTAATGATGATTTTACCAATTATACATAGATATATCCTCTAAAGTTTAAATCTGAAACTCTCTCAAAATTCAAACAATTCCACTCTTTTGACTAAACTCAATTTAACCTTACCATTAAATCCTTCCAATGCGACATGGGTGGGGAATTCGATAACACTCAATTTAAAAATTTTGCATCCTCCACGGGTCTCCAATTTCGCTTCTCTTGTCCACAAACCTCCCAGCAAAACGGTAAGGCCGAACGCATGATTCGTCGTATCAACGAACTCATGCTTTGCCTACTCACCCATGCCTCCGTCACACCTTCTTACTGGGTCGAGGCACTCCATGTCTCTGTTTACCTCCACAGTATCCTCCCCACCAAAGTCCTCCACAACGTCACCCCTACCGCCGCCCTTTACCTACGTCACCCAACCTATGACCATCTCCGTGTCTTCGGATGCGCGTGCTACCCCAATCAAAGTGCCACTCGACCTCATAAACTCTCTCTCCGCTCCACTCGTTGTGTCTTTTTGGGGTACCCCGCCAACTATCGGGGGTATCGTTGTCTCGACCTCACCACATGCAAGGTCATTCTATCTCGTCATGTCACGTTTGATGAGACGTCGTTCCCGTTTCAATCCATCCCATCCTCTTCTCCTCACAACTACTCCTTCCTTAATTCTGAGGTCACACCCCTTCTTTTCTCTTCCACACCGATGGACGCACCAGCCACCACCCCGCCCACCACCCTACCCGCTCCTCCATCCGCATCTTCACCTCTCACCACCCCTGCTCCCACTAGCCGTCCACCGTTCGCCACCCCCACTATTCGCACTTACATCCGCCGTAATAAACAAGCTAAACCACCACCATCACATACCTCCACATCATTTACCGACTCCCCACCTTCACCATCCCTGCCGACACCTCCCCCACCTCCCCCACCACCGCCTAAACCCTCTACATCCTCCTCCACCCATCCAATGACGACCCGTTTCCGGGATGGCACTCTAAAACGAACTCAGCCGTTTACCTTCCACGCCACCACCATATTGCCACTCCCTAAAACCTACACGGCAGCCTTTAGTGATCCTCATTGGCGTCAGGCTATGTCTGACGAATATCGTGCCTTGATGGATAATACACTTGGGATTTAGTGCCACGCCCTCCACAGTCCCACATTATTAATTGCATATGGTTATTCAAGCATAAATTTCATGCAAACGGGACTCTTCAGCGTTATAAGGCATGACTTGTGGTTAATGGAAAACATCAACAAGTTGGCATGGACTGTGATGAGACATTTAGTCCCGTTGTCAAACCTACCACGATTCACACTGTCTTGAGCATTGCTGTTTCGAACTCGTGGCCCATTCACCAGTTGGACGTTAAAAATGCGTTCCTCCATGGTGACTTAAATGAGACGGTGTACATGTCCCAGCCCCCTGGTTTCGTTGATCGTACTAATCCTACTTATCTTTGCAGATTAAAGAAATCTCTTTATGGTCTTAAGCAGGCACCCAGGGCTTAGTTTCATCGGTTTGCCACTTACATCACATCGTGTGGTTTTCACAGCACCACAACTGATCCGTCTCTGTTTGTCTACCGAAGTGGCACCAAAATGGCCTATTTATTACTATATGTTAACGACATTATCATGACAGCCTCTGACACCGGTCTCCTCAATGCTATTATCACTACCTTGTCCAAAGAATTTGCTATGACGGACCTTGGCAAGGTTCATCATTTTCTGGTCATTCATGTTCAACATCGGCCTACAGGTCTTTTCCTATCCCAGGAATCTTATGCTATGGAGATACTTGCTCGTGCCCACATGGAAAATTGCAAGCCCAGTAACACCCCGTGTGACACCGATTCAAAGTTAAGCGCCACTTCCGGAGCGCTATTGTCTGAGGGTTCTCTTTATCGAAGTTTAGCAGGGGCCTTGCAGTACCTCACTTTCACACGTCCAGACATCGCCTACGTTGTGCAACAAGTCTGCCTCTTCATGCATGCCCCTCGTGAACCACATTTCCACTATCTCAAACGCATCTTGCGGTATTTGAAGGGTACACTCTCTCATGGCTTGCCGATTACACCCTCAAAGTCAGTCAAGCTCACGGCCTATTCCGATGCTGACTGGGGGGATGCCCGGACTCTCGACATTCTACTTTCGGCTACTGTGTTTTTCTAGGTGATAATCTAGTGTCATGGTCATCCAAACGTCAAAGCACCGTTTCTCGTTCAAGTGCTAAGGCAGAATATAGGGGCATTGCCAATGCTACTGCTGAGACTACTTGGCTCCATAATCTTCTCACTAAATTACACCTGAATATACGCGAAGCCAGTATTATTTTCTGTGACAATGTCTTTGCTGTTTATTTATCTGGCAACCCGGTTCAACACCAGCATACGAAACACATGGAAATTGATATACATTTTGTACGCAAGAAAGTCCGCATTGGTGCTATTCGTGTTCTTCACATTCCTGCTGATTATCAATACGCGAACATTTTTACGAAAGGCTTGCCCCAGGTCTTGTTCCAAAGATTCAAGTCCAGTTTGTGCATTCGTCCATCCGAAGTTCAAACTACGGGGGTGTATTAGTCGTATATATTTTATATATTTTATATATATATATATATATATATATTATTTGTATAGTTTATTGTATTGGGATTTGTATTTCCTTATTTATCATAGACTTGGTTAGGAACCTGTATTATATATATTCCTGTATCAATCAATAGAAATCAATGATTTCTCAATTATTCACAGTTACAAGATCTAGAGAGAGAAACACACTCAGTTTACACACAGTTAAGAAGATAAATTTAACAGAACCAGAAGTGCTGAACTCTCTCTCACACGATCTATTTATAGTAACCTAATAGCCCAGCGTAACATCCAACATACCATCTGGTACCTTGGCTCCATACTAAGTGGTACGGACCATGGTACGCAGACTCTAAGACTCACATAAACGCTTTCATCTGGATACAATACACGAGACACCCTGTAGCATAGGAATATACTCTAACAAACTCCCCTTAACGTGTAGTGCATCTATGCTAACTAAACTGCAGTCTTCAATCTTCAGCATTGTTGCATCCGATATTCAATTTGAAATTTCTTGATAGCAATAGATCTTGCATGACTGGATCACTCTTGAATAATCTTTGATCTTCAAGATCCACTTGTGAAAGTTACTTTAAACTCCCCCTTTCACCATGCTTGATTCTTGTAACACAGAACCTGCAATTTCAGAAGACAGAAACGCGGCTTCCTTTTCATTTTATGAAATATTAATTTAATCTTGGCGCAAAACTTCTCTTCGAGAATCCAAGATGTAGTTTTAAAATCATAAATTTGTATCTTGTATCGATCGGTCGAAAACAAATAAGAAACAGAATCTTTTTGGCTTTTTTAAACTTTAAATCAAAACACACCGAAATTCTTTTCGATTTTATCATATATGAAACATAAATGCAATACTGAATAATTTGTCCATATTAAATTACTTCAGCATACAAGTCATGTCGATTGCTGGTATAATTTGTCCATATTAAATTCAAGCAGAAATCACACTCATAACATCTGGATATGTTAAGGTATTGATTAGATTTGCTTTAAACAATGTACCCCACACAATCAGACATACTCAAATATGCTATTACATCACACTTTATGATTTCACTTATGATTTAACACATAGTGATTGTATTCATTATATAGTAAACTGTGTTCCATGCAAAAAGAAATAAGAACGTTAAGTCGTCTACCTTAAGGTCGATCTTTCGATACGCAGATAAGGCCTCGGATTTAACAAAATAAGAAAATAAAACAAGTTGAAATTGTATAACTCAACAACAATCAGGTCGGTCTTGTGGACACGTAGAGAAAGCCCGATGAATTATAAGAAACACCAAAGAAAATAAAGCAGAATCTTAAATGAACAACTATCAGGTCGATCTTGTAGATACACAGAGATAGTCCGATCATTTAAGAAAATAAAGAAAATCAAACAAGTTTAAATCTTTGCAAAATGAACACATGTATACAAAGTAACTTCTCATTTTCTTTTTCACACATTTCTTTTTCACACATCTTTTCAATATCTTGAGATATGCTTCACGGTGTTATGAACTTGGTCAAGTATTTGTATTTAATGTATATCACATTTGAATACTTTCTTATTTGCCGAGCCTACCAAGCACATCGAGCAATGATCTTATGCCTTTTTCATCTAATTTATCCATGAGCCAGACACATAAGTCAATGTACCATCATTTCCCAAATATGTCGGATATAATTTCTCATTTTTCAATGTTTTTGTTTTTTTTTTTTGTGTGTTTTTCTCCCCCTTAAAATGAAAACTCTATTTTTTTTTATTTTTGATTTTAACAAAACACAAAGACACTATTTTTAGTTCTTCAATTTTCTCCCCCTAAACTACATACGAAATGTAAAAGAAAGAAAAATGACCAATCGATACTAATACCTTTCAGTTAAATTTTTCAGAAAAACTTTCAGTTTTATAATATAAATCAATGAATTTAAATTACACAGGAGACTCCACTATCAGTAACTGCTTGAAGCTTTAACTTTACAATCACCAACAGATCTTCTTGAAGAAACATGCACACTGGACAAAATGATTAGTTTTTAAAGGAACCGGAGTACACACCTTCTGGTCGATTAGTGTCTTCAGTAAAATCATTTGCAGCCTTGCAGACCAAATTAAGTCGCCACTACATTTTAGCTTTTTCAGTTTGAACTGAGTTATCTCAGGTGATGAACCACCAACACTTGAATCATATTTGAAAAATTGTTTCTTTTGAGATTTAAAATGTGAAGGTGTTGACTCAATAAAAACTCTGCCAGATAAATCTATGAAAATGGCAGATTTATCTATTAATGATCTTTTTGCAATTTCAGGACAATTTTGTGTCATGTGGCCATTTCGGCGACATTGATAGCACAAGCGATATGAGCGCTTTGGTTTTTGTTTGTCCTGAAATGCATGACACATATCATCGAAATCAAAGTTATCATAAAAATCATCAAAAGATTGAAATCCGTAAGCATGCACCCATTTTGAAGTAGGTCTTCGAGGAGTTGAATTTGATCCAGATGAAGAAAAATCTTTGAATTGTTGACAAACTCTGGAAGAACTTTCAGATGAATTCTTCTTCTATTGTTTACCCTCGAATCCTTTCTCCATGGTAGATATGAAAACCTAAACCAAATAATAAATTTGATCAAGATTGGTATCTTTCTTCTCTTTTGGAACTTTCTTTAACATATTCTTCTTGTCTTTCATTTCAAATATCTGATTGCTACTACCTAAACCTGGTAGTTTATAACCTGGTAGCTTTGACAATTCGACTTGAGAATTAGAAGAACCAGTTAGAGCAACTTGAGTAATTGTGGCTTTAATACCCTTCGAGTTGTTAGCTTTTACCAACCTAGCAGCAACTTTTTCCTCATTCAATTTCTTCTCCTATTTTTCAACTACTCTTTCAAAAGAAATCTCTTCTCCATCCAACAAAGTACTTTCAGACAAAATTTAGATGAACAGTTTGAATAACCGGATACGGAATTTGATTGTGACTTTTTCTTTTTCTCGGATATCTCAGTAGCAAACTCAAAATAATCTTGCTTTGCATCAGAATTTTTGACATCAACCAGATGATCAGTTTGAATAACCGGATGCGGAATTTGATTATGCTCTTCTTGTAGGTCAGAAATCTGATCACGAACACGATATCTAATCACAAACGAGTGCGGAATCCTCGTATGTGATTGATTCAAGAAGTAAGTAGATGAAATAGATTAGATCTAAGATAAAGATCTAATCTTGAATGAAAATCACAACTACTTGAAGCAAATCGTAAACAACAATATGAGAGAAAATCGTAAACTAGTAGATGAAATGCTTCTCTCATAAACACAAGATAAGGAGCTTATATACTCCTCTTACAAACCCTAGGGCCAATAGTAAACATAACTAGCCCAATCATAAACACAAAATCGGCCCACATGGCCTAAATATAAACTAGTTAAGCCCAAACACTATCTAGCCCAAAACTAATGTTCATGTCTCTAATATATAGCCGAACAATCTTCCCCTAGGCATGAATCATTAGACTAACTATGGCAGCAGCATATCGAATCTGAAAGTGTTCTGCACATTGTTTGACCACCATCCGTTCTCCACGATCCGATTCGCCGTTCCATGAAAGATTCCCACTCGTATAGCATTTTCCATATCGTTCTCATCCCCGAGAATAGGTTGGGAGGCGAGGAGCTTTATGTCTCTTTCTCCAAATCTTAGCAAATCGACCGGATCATAGAAGCGAAATTGCCTCATCCTTTTGCAGAGCACCACCACCTCATGAGTTATTGGATCATAACACCAACAGTCAAAGTTTTTGACCAGTGTACCGTCTTCAATCTCATCCAACATGTTGATTACTCGTGTGCGCTTGGTCGGTGGTCTCCTTGCTTCACCTATGGACTCTCCAGTCACTGGGTCTGTGCCAGTCTCGACCCATCTTACTTGCTTTAGCTCGAAGTTTGCAAAGTTATTTTCTAGTTGGCTCAGTAAATTGTTGCGAATAAGATCTCCGTCTGAGCTGTTCCATCGGTTGATGTACGGAGCCCTTAGCAAACTTCTAATCTCAGGCTTAGTCAAGGTATGAAATTGGGCACGAGTTCTGTAGTACTCCACTGGACTGTAGCCCTCACGGATTACGGCAAACAATTTCTTCTCTGAATCATAGTGCCAGCATAGGATGGTCTCACGACTCCCCCTTTTATCTATGGAGCTTTTACCAACATCAAGGGTGTATTGAGTGGGGGCTGCACCTTGGAAGAATTCCTTAAACCAATTGTCATGGCCTTCAGGTGCTTTGGAGATGACCCTTCCACTTCGGGCATAGTCAGACATTTCAATACTGTCATCTCCATCATCTACATTCACAGTTTCTGAACTTTGCACTCCTTGAGATGAACTTTGACCTGCGTCACCTGAAGTGTTGGACTCCACAACACTCTTTAAACCAGTAAATTTCTTCTTCAAGTCCATCACGGCCTCATAAAGATACTTCATTCTGTTCTTCTCTGCCACCTCCTTCTCTTGTAATCTTCTGTTTTCAGCCTGGAGAGCTTTTATCTCATTCTCTCTGATTCTGTTCTGAGACATCCGAAAGTTAATATGAGGATTAGTGCTTATCCTCATTTCGATTGGGAGCTCAGCAGCTTGGAATGGACGAAAGCTAGGCATGGTCGGTGGCAGGCTTGTCACAGTTGAGACGCTCACTCTCACTGGACTGGGTACAACAAAAGTGTTGTCAACTTCCAGAAATTGCCTTTCTTCCCGAACAGGGCTACGTTCGGTCAGAAGAGGACCTTCAGTCTGTACTTGGGCAGGTCGAACTTCAACACTTGGAATCGTTGAAACTTCTTGAAAAGGGTTTTCTTCTTGTATAGGTTGACTTTGAGAGCTCGACTCTGATGGATGGACCATTAACAGACTTGAGCTAGTCTTTGTGAATCTGAACCTTATGCTTCTTGGATCAGTCTTCTTCCTTGGAGATGGTTCACGAGCAGGGATGGGTTCTTCAAGAACATCCTCCATATTCAGACTTAGCTCGGGAGGGGTTGCATCGCTGCTCGAAGACATGAGCATGTCATCCCTTGATCTCTTGTGACTGATGGTTCCCAAATCCCCATATATGTCATCATCTTGATCAGCAAAAATATCATCCATGACATTTTCTTCATTAGACGGGATCACCTCAGATTCTTCCATCACATTCACAGCTGGAGTTACTGTTATGTCTTGATCTTCTGCCACACTTGCATTAACAATTGGCACATCGGCTGTAGGCTCAGGTTCTTCAACTTCTTGCTCTCTGTCTACCTCGGGAAATGCACCCCTCTTCACCCATTCAAGTCTTCCTTCAAAGATATTTCTACCCCTTCTATCTTGAGTCTGAAGACCAAATACTCCACAATCCATCACCTTTATATCCAGCTTCTCTATTCTCTCTTCTATCATTGGGTATTTCTCCATGACCACCATTTGAACAAACCTAGGTGTCATCAGGAACTGTTCACATGCGCTCAGGTCCGCATTGCCTATCCAGTCAAGTAACATCATCTTGGAGAAGTTAAATTTCCAATCCAAGGCCAATGCGACAAATGCAGTTCCATGTAGCTTGTTGAGCTGATCGAAGCTTGTTCTTTTGCCCAGAAAAGATTTCTGCATGTAATGAGCCAGGCACCTCCAGTAATGTGGCAACAGCTTCTTAAAGATAGGCGGGAATTTTCCTTCATATCCCATGGATTGAGCACCCGCCAAAACAACTTCCTTTGAATATTCAACCGGATCGATAGCACGATCATTGATGTTTAGCCCTTTCCTTATATCTTCCTCCAGAATTACAATCGGCCTGTTCTGAATAGTAGCAGAGATGTGTGTCTTGTCTGCACTGGCTCTAGCTGTCCCCCAGAACTCTCTCACAAGTTGTTCGTCAATCAGCACACTTGTCCTCAGCGCATGGTTAATTTTGCAAACATTCATCCCTGCCACTAGAGAATAAAATAAAGGCATGTGCTTCTCCGGTGGGTCTTCAAGGTAAGCAGGAATGCAATGATCAGGTTCAAACTTAATTTCTTCGTCGAGCATCTCGTCTTCCATCTGAGAAAGACAAGACACATGTATCAGACTTGTTCGTCAAAGCTCAATTATGATTGTCAACATCTTCTTGAAGTTCAATTGATTATCACGTTTAAATTTCAAGTTTAGAAAATCTTAATTTAAACTTTCAAGAGAAATATTTGATTTAAACTCACAAAATTCAAAAACACCATTAATTTTAACTTATAAACAATTGAGTTTAACAAGATTTCAAAATTGTTAGGTGTTTATGATTTTAATTCACATTTTAAGTATGTTTACGATTCAATTATTAGATTACGATTCAATTAATTGAGTTTACGATTTTTTCTTTAATTGAGTTCACGATCGGTTAATTGAGGCCCAATCGTAAACAAACTGTCCTATCGTAAACGTCCATAAACACTCGAAGCCCAATCGTAAACTATGCATCGTAGACCCGACTCGTGAACCCGAGTCGTAAACCCGGGTCGTAAACACGAGTCGTAAACCCGGGTCGTAAACGATGATCGTGATCACCAAAGGTCATCTTCTCCAACGAGAAAGTCGTAATGGCCGTGGTGATTACGACTTTGTCGTCGGACCTTTGGCCATAGCGATCACGTTTACGATCCTCGTGTTTTTTCGGCCCGGTTTCGACTCGGGTTCACGAGTCGGAGTTGTTGAATACATAGTTTACGATTGGGCTTCGAGTTATGGACGTTTACGTAGGACAGTTTGTTTACGATTGGGCCTCGATTAAACCGATCGTAATTCAATTAAAGAAAAAATCGTGAACTCAATTAATTGAATCGTAATCTAATAATTGAATCGTAAACATACTTAAAATGTGAATTAAAATCATAAACACCTAACAATTTTGAATACTTGTTAAACTCAATTGTTTATAAGTTAAAATTAATTGTGTTTGAATTTTGTGAGTTTAAATCAAAATATTTCTCTTGAAAGTTCAAATTAAGATTTTCTAAACTTGAAATGAATTGAACTTCAGATGTTGACAATCCATAATTGAGCTTTGACGAACAAGTCTGATACATGTGTCTTTTCTTTCTCAGATGGCAGACGAGATGCTCGACGAAGAAATTAAGTCTGAACCTGATCATTGCATTCCTGCTTCCTTGAAGACCCACCGGAGAAGCAGCATGCCTTTATCTGATATTCTCTAGTAGCAGATGGATGCTTGCAAAATTAACCATGCGCTGGACAAGTGTGCTGATTGACGAAACAACTTGTGAGAGAGTTCTGGGGGACAGCTACAGCCAGTGCGGACAAGACACACATCTCTGCTACTATTCAGAACAGGCCGAGCCGAGGAATATAAGGAAAGGGCTAAACATGGATGATCGATGCCCTATCGAATCCGGTTGAGATCTCAAAGGAAGTTGTTTTGGCGGGTGCTTCAAATCCATGGGATATGAAGGAAAATTCCCGGCCTATTCTTAAGAAGCTGTTGCCACAATTACTGGAGGTGCCTGGCTGATTACATGCAGAGATCTATTCTGGGCAAAAGAACAAGCTTCGATCCAGCTACCGAACAAGCTACATGGAACTGCATTGTTGTCGCATCGGCCTTGGGATTGGAACGTTAACTTCTACCGAGATGATGCTTCTTGACTGGATAGCGCAATGCGGACCTGAGCGCACGTGAACAGTTCCTGATGACACCTAGGTTTGTTTCAAATGGTGGTCATGGAGAAATACCCAATGATCAAGAGGAGAATCAGAGAAGCTGAGATAAAGGTGATGGATTGTGGAGTATTTGGTCTTCGGACTCAAGGAACTAGAAGGGGTAGAAATCATCTTTGAAGGCAGACTTGAATGGGTGAAGAGGGGTGCGTTTCCCGAAGGATGACCAAGAGCAAGGAGTTGAAGAACCTGAGACCTGCAGCCGATGTGCCAATTGCTAATAGCAAGTGTCGGCAGAGGTCAAACATAACAGCAACTCCAGTATGTGAATGTGATGGAAGAATCTGAGGTGATACCCGTCTGATGAAGAAAATGTCATGGATGATTTTCTGATCAAGATGATGACATGTATGGGGATGGGGACCCATCTGTCAAGAATAAAAGGGATGACATGCTCATGTCTTCGAGCAGCGATCCAAACCCCTCCGACTAAGTCTGAATATGGAGGATGTTCTTGAAGAACCCATCCTTGCTCGTGAACCATCTTCAAGAGACTAGATGCAAGAAGAACAAGCTTCAAATTTACAAAGACTAGCTCAGAGTCTGTTGATGGTTCATCCATCAGAGTCTAGCTCTCGAAGTCAGCCTGCTCAAGAAGAAACCCCACTTTCAAGAAATTCAACGATCCCAAGCGTTGAATTTGGAGCCTGCCAAAGTACAGACTGAAGGTCCTCTTCTGACCGAACGTAGCCCTGTTTCGGGAAGAAAGGCAATTTATTCCGAGGTTGACAACACTTTTGTTGTACCTAAGTCCAGTGAGAGTGAGCGACTCGACTGTTGACAAGCCTGCCACCGACCTTTGCTGACTTTCGTCCTTTCCAAGCTACTGAGGCTCCCAAATCGATATGAGGTTGACACTGATCCTAATATTAACCATCTTCAAGGAAGAAGACTGATCCAAGAAGCATAAGGTTCAGATTCACAAAGACTAGCTCAAGTCTGTTAATGGTCCATCGATCAGAGTCTCCAGCTCTCAAAGTCGAGGCTCCATCTAGAAGAACGCCCTTTTCAAGAAGTTTCAACGATCCCAAGATGTTGAAGTTGGACCTACCAAGTACAGACTGAAGGTCCTACTTCTGACCGAACGTGAGCCCTATCTACGGGAAGAAAGGCAATTTCTGGAGGTTGACAACACTTTTGCTTGTACCTGGTCCAGTGAGAGTGAGCGTCTCTCAGTATCGGACAAAGCCTGCCCCACCGAGCATGCCCCTAGCTTTCGTGGCTTTCCGAAGCTGCTGAGCTCCAACCGAGATGAGGTTAAGCGCTGGTGCCTCATATTTAAGCTTTCGGATGTCTCGAACAGAATCAGAGAGAATGAGATCAAAGCTCTGCCAGGCTGAAAGACGGAAGAACGAAAGAGAAGGAGGTGGCAGCGCCGAACAGAATGAAGTATCTTTATGAGGCCGTGATGGACTTGAAGAAGAAATTTACTGGTTTAAAGAGTGTTGTGGAGTCTCGACACTCCAGGTGCCGCAGGTCAGAGTTCATCTCGAGGAGGGTCGAGCCGCAGGCAACTGTGAATGTGAGATGATGGAGATGACAGTTTTGAAATGTCTGACTATGCACCGTAGTGGAAGGGTCATCTGCCAAAGCACCTGAAGGTCGCGACAACTGGTTTAAGGAGTTCTTCCAAGGTGCAGCCCCCAACTCGATGCACCCTTGATGTGGGTGAAAGCTCCATAGACAGAAGGGGGAGTCGTGAGAGCCATCCTATGTATTAGGCACTATAATTCAGAGAAGAAATTGTTTGCCGTAATCCGTGAGGGCTACAGTCCAGTGGAATACTACAGAACTCGTGCCAATTTTCATACCTGTGACTGAGCCTGAGATTATGAGAGCTCCTACTACAGGCTACCGTACAGCAGGCCGCTGGAGTGTTGTTGGACAACAATTTGCTGAGCCATCTAGAAGATAACTTTGCAAACTTCGAGCCAAAGCAAGTAAGGTGGGTCGAGACTGGCAGCAGAGACCGAGTGACTGGAGAGTCCATAGGTGAAGCAAGGAGACGCACCGACCAAGCAGCAGCAAGTCATGAACATGTTGGATGAGATTGAACACGCTACGCTGGTCAAAAACTTTGACTGTTGGTGTTATGATCCAACTCATGAGGTGGTGGTGCTACTGCAAAAGGATGAGGCAATTCCAGACTTGTCACGATCCGAGTTCGAGTTGCTAAGATTTGGAGAAAAAGGAGACATAAAGCTCCTCGCCTCCCGACCTATTCTCGGGGATGAGAACGATATGGAAAATGCTCATGAAGGGTGGGAATCTTTCATGGAGACGGCGAATCGGATCGTAAAGGAGAACGGATGGTGGTTGCGAAACAATGCAAGCTCGTCGATAATACTGCTGCCATAGTTAGTCTAATGATTCATGCCTAGGGGAAAAATATCAGGCTATATATTAGAGACATGAACATTAGTTTTGGGCCTAGATAGTGTTTGGGCTTAGACTCCAGTTTTTAGGCCATGTGGGCCGATTTTGTGTATGATTGGGCGTCCTCTTGGCCCTAGGGTGCAAGAGGAATACTCCTTATCTTCCTATCTTCTATGAGAGAAGCATTTCATCTACTAGCTACGATTTTCTCATATATTTGTACGTTTTGCTAGATCATATGGTGATTTTCATTCAAGATTAGATCTTTATCTTAGATCTAATCTATTTCATATACTTACTTCTTGAATCAATCACATATGAGGATTCCGCA
>JBCNJP010000010.1:53197409-53214321 GCA_039602395.1 Deinandra increscens subsp. villosa
ATCACATAGGCCTTCAAAATAGTCCGCCAAGTGATGATTTAATACACAAGCCACAAATTATTCCCTTACACTTCATTAACCAACTCATCCCTCTCTTCACAGATCTTTGCATTTGCAACTTCAACAATCTTTCTATCTTGTTTTGATATTTCTAAAACTTCATTCAGCAATTTGATCTCGGTAATCAAACATTCATTTTTCAAAACTAATTTCTTCTCGTGTTCCTTTGAAACCTCCAAATCTGAACTAACCAACTTGAATTCCTCAGAGAGTTTTTGAAATTTATTCAATAACTAAGCATTTTCTTTCAACAAACTTTCCATGTTCTCAGTAGATTCATAGGAATTCGGTGCTGAACTTGTATCTGAACAATAATATGCTTGTTGATCATGAGTGACAATCAAAGCAGATGAATCAAAATTTTACCCCAATCATAAACACCGTCACTTTGAACTGTTAAAGTTGTTGTCTTGGTTGATTTACTAGACGATTGTTGAGTAAAATCGGGTTTGCTAACATGCGCTTGTTGACATTCTTTAGCAAAATGTCAAAGCTTTGAGCATTTGTAACAATTTAACTTGGATTTATCAAATCCCAATTTGCTATTGAAATCAGATGAATTCCTGCCATGTTTCTTGAAAAATTATTTTGATCTTTGACCTAGCCTAGCATATTGCCAAGCAAAATCTAATATATTCAATTGATCTTCATCAAGTTCATCAAGATCATCCCTCGTAATCTTCGCATCAGCAACATTCTTGATAACCAACCCAAAAGATGATGTAATTAAGGCACAAATCATTTTAGCTTACTCTTCGGTTGGATCAGCACACAAAGAAAAAGGCATTCTTATTTGAGAAATTTGGAATGGTAAAACTGCAACCATGGTGCAAAACTTATATTTGGTTTAGCTTTAGCATTCATACTAGCAGTATTCTCTCCAAGATATAACTCAGGATTTTGTAACATTACAGTTGACTTCTTTGAATTTAACATTTCCATTTCTCGAGCATGAAGTTTTCCAGTAAGCTCATGAAATGTCAATGTAGAGTATTCTTTATCATGCGTGGGTAACATAACATAGTTTTCCCACTTTTCAGGCAAAGCTTCCATAATCTTTTCTTTCGAATCTGCATCGGTTTTCTCAATTCCAACTACCTTTAATTCACTAATCAGATGTGAAAACCATTAAACAAGAGTGGTAATGTTTTCATTGTCATAATGTTGAAAATTATCAAATTCTTTATTCAACACCTTTTTTCGACTCTTCTTGTACTCATCATTACCTTCACATCTAGCCGATAAAGCATCCCACAAATGTTTTGATTTCTTGCACGTACTAAATTGATGTAACAACTCAGTGGGTAATGCCATCGTAAGATAACCGAAAGCTTTTTGTTTAAGCTCGTATGATTTCCTTTCAGCAATGTCGAAGGTATGAACTTCCTCTAAATCTCCTTGATCTGTCGGATGTTGATAAGGCTTCTTGATTGGAATCCACAAATCGATATCATTCGTGCTTATGTAAGCAGAAAATCGTTGCTTCCAATTCTGATAATCTTCCAATTTCAACAACTTGGGAACTTTCTAACTTGTTCCATTTTCGTTATCAAAATTCATCATAGTCTGCATCGCAGCGAAAGCTTGAAATTCCAACATTGTAGAAAATTTCAAAAATCTAGTTGGCCTAACTCTTCTCGAACTTTAATAATGCACCGAACCTTAAATGAACCTCGAGCGAACTCTTTCTGAATGTAATATCACCGAACTCTTTCCGAACCCTCAACGAACTCTCAACGAACTCTCACCGAACAAGAAAATACACCGAACTTCGAACGGACCTTAAACGAACCAAAAGATACTCCAAACTCTCAACGAACCCTAGACGAACTCTAAGTTCGGAGCAGTTATTCTGCCAAACCTCAAGTTCGGACGACGGTTAGTCCAAACAGCATCATAGTTTCTTAAAAGGTTCGAATTTGGACGAACTTTGACGAGATTCGCAGTAGTTGATCAGAAAAAGTGATAAGGAATGATTTAGTAACAAAATTGACAAAGAAAACTGGACAAATTTGATAGAATTCATGTAAACACACTTGAAAACACCAAAACATTTCAAAAATCTGAAAATAGCAACCACAGATTGGTATAATGAACCAGAAAGTTCTGATACCACTTGAAAAGTCGTGAGCATCGGATCGTCTACTCAATCTAGCTATTCGGATACGAAACGAGTAATTAGAATGACTGTTTCATTGATCTAGAGAAGAACAATTACAATCAGAAACACAAAGAACTAACACAAAGAATATACCACAGAAACACACACTTAAGAATATCTCCCACACTTAGAAATCTAAAAATCAAAGAGCAAACTCATATTTATACTGACCCGCCAAACCTCAACCAATCCTGAGTTTCATCCTGATCTGAACTCCAGGTTTGGCCAGTTACACCTCGGCTTGAACTTGTTCTTGACTTAATGCACCTCGATACTTCACACGATGCACAGATCAGGTATTAACAAATTGAAAGAGAAATTTCTGGAAGCTTTACCTAACAAATGGGAAAATTATGTTATGATGTTAACACATGATCCAAATTATTCAAGATGGACATTCAATCAATTGACAAGCAAATTACAAGCTCGTGAAATGGAAATGATTGTGAAAAAGTCAGCACATCCTTCCATTCAGAATCCTGAATTGTACTTTGGTGAAAATTAAGCTATCGTGAATGCTAAAGCTAAGTCAAATCCTAGTCCAAGCTTTAATCCTGCTCCAATAGCTTTGATTGCTGAGAAGAATAAAAATTATGGTTATTCTTCAGGTTACAGTTTTATCATTCCTAATAAGTCAACAAACAATTATATTCCTGCTCAAATAACTGAAGAGTTAGCTGCATTAGTATCTGCTTTCATATCATGTTCTTGTGGATCAATATTTAGTAAAATTGGTGAAGTTGATTTTTTTGGAGGTGACTTAGCATATTTGGATGATGATAAGTTGGATGAATTAGATTTGAATTTCCAGTTTGCCATGATGGTTCAAAGAGGAAGAAGATTCATGAAGAAACATGGAAATAAGTCTTTTGTTCCAGGAGGGAAACTTGGTTTCGATAAATCAAAGGTTAAATGTTACAAATTTTCCAAGATAGGACATTTTGCTCGTGAATGCAATCAATCATCATATGAAAAGTCCAATTCGGATAAGCATGTTCGCAATACAGAAGCAAAAGCTATGATATCTCAATCTCAATAAGGTTTTGATTGGGATAAACACTTTGCGGACGAATTTCTAGATTTAGCTGCTTTTGTGTGTTACTCTAATGCAAATGATTCTAGAATGGAAACTATGTCTGAACCAAGTTTCACTAGTGATTCACATATAACGTTGATGGCAAATATGAAAGTTTAATTAAGTGAGTCTGATTCTGAAGTAAGTGGTTATGAATCTACTTGTGAATTTTGTTCACAAAAGGAAAGAAAGATTCTATAATTGGTTAAAGATAAGAACTGTTTGATTGTTGAAAACAAAAAGAAGGAAGAAGAGTTAGAAATTTACAAGAAGAAATGTGCAGAATCTGGTGAACTTATCAAGACGAATGAGCACTTAATCAAAGAAAAGAGTTTGTTGATTGTAACACCCCCAATTTCCACTAACGGAGTATAACCGTGTGGGGTGTGATCCAGGCCAGGATCCAAGTCTTTAGTTACAACCAAGCCATAGTTAAAGGGGTAAACCAGTCATGAATTACATTTAATAAATCAGAGTTTACATTTCACAAAATCAGCGGAAACATTAAAAGTTTACAAGGTTATTGTTTAGTAAAAGTAATTACTAAAGTATCTGGAATACAATTTTCAAAAGGGTTTCGTAAAGAACAAGTATTGCCCACGGGCGTGCCATCCATGATCCTCCAAGCAACCTGAAAAGCATTCAACAATCAAGTGTCAGCAAAAGCTGGTGAGTTCACAAAGGCAGTCCACACTCACCTGTGTAGACCAAAATGCATACGAATTCGTAAATTAGAAGTAATATCCATATCGTTAGGTAGCTAGCCTATGCTTATGTTCACCTGAATCGTTCGAAACCGAAGCTGACAATGTAATTGATAGGTATTTACCTATGTGATTTGCCTTCCCGCGTCATCCCAGATCGCGGAGTCCTAGGCTAACATTGATCTCAGTCCGACTGCCAGTCGGGAGGGTGCACCTTGTGCACCGCTGAGCGGGGGTGTCAATCCCCAGTAGTACTACTCAACATTACCTCGCTATTCTATATTAACGACCCGAGAAAGTAAGGACTTTTTGTAATTAAAACGCAATTCAATGAATCATGTGATATTTGCAGGATATTCATAAAACAGACAAAAATACTTTTTATGTCTAAGCATTGACATCCCTTACTGGATGCAACTAGAAGAAGTAGTGAAACTCACCTTAGGGTGCACTGGTACGCGACACTTGACTTTAAAGATTGGCTATGTATGACCTATTTTGGGTATATATGGTCTAACCGAATTAGAGGTTGTCTATAATACGAATAGTAACACATAAGCATCTAAACATGTTTCATGTGATCATACAAGTCACATAATGCACATACGAGTCCCAATTTGGGAGAAAATCAAGAAATTGCAACTTAAGTCAAAGTTGACCCAGAAAGTCAAACTTCAAGCATTTAACTAGTGACATAGCTAAAATCCACAATACTTGGAAATAAATCTTTAAATTTTACAGGCATATAGCACATATCAATTAGGACTTGTTGCAAAAAGAATCAAGTAAAAAGGTTAAGAAATGAGAAAGTTATGCGTGTTGGAAGTTGGCAAAAATCAACATTATTGTCTTTGACACACTATTTGGTGGCATGCCTAATTTGCTCAATACTTGGAGTTAGGTTCTGAAATTTTGCAGGCATGAACTACTCAACATTTAGGGAATGTTTCAAAAAGAATCAACTTAAAAGGTTAAGTAACGAGAAAGTTATGCGCATCGCAAGTTGGAAATTTTCAGCTTTTTGCAAAATAGTCAAAGTAGGTTTAAAATTTGCATAACTCATTCAAAACTTAAAGTTTAGGTACCAAACCTTCCAGATCTTACTTTTAATATACTAAACTCATTTACAATTTACAAACTCATCAATAAAACAAGATAAGCATGCTCGTCTATAATGTAAAGTCCACTTTTCACAGAAAAATACAGCTTTGCACGCCTAACTTGCAGTAGTGTTTTGGATGACCAAACGGACGTTTTAGAAAGTGTGCGAGTAGCCGACTCAAAGCTAAAACATAATAATTTACCATGAAAAAGAATCAACTTATTCTGAGCAAAATTGAGCAAGTTATGACCTCTGCAAAATGGCCTAAAAATCTGGCCGAATCTGTCCACTTTTAGTAGTTTGTAAAAATTCCGGTTTTCTCGTTTTGAGCAACAATTTGGTCATCCAGCTTCTACCAACATCATTTTGGACACTTTAACATGGATTTTCAGTTCTAAACATGTTCATATCAAGTTCATAGCAAAAACCCAACATAAAAACTAGTATACAAGCACATATTCCCAAATTTCATGTCCAAACACCCAATATTCATACAAGAACATACATGGCAGATTTGCGCTCAAATTTCCAGCTCTAAAATCATTCAAAATCTGTCCCAAATCACGAGTTAACATAACTTAACCTAAATCATGGTTCATGCGCATCATAACACTCCATTTAGCACATAAACACTTAAGAACACACATGCAACCTATAATTTCGAGTTTGAGAATCTAGGGCTTACGAGGGTGAAGAAGAAAAGGGGCGGATGATGATGGTGATGCAGAAATAGAGCTTCCCCTAGCTTTCTTGAAGCTTGAATGAGCTTATGAACCCCAAATCTTGCTTGCTTGATGGTTGATTTCGAAAATTTGCAAGTGTGTGTGTGTGTGTGTGTATGAAGCCGTAAGGAAGAAGGGGAGAGGGAGAAGAAAGCGTGGAAGTGAGGAGGAGGAGATGTTAGGGCTGCATTTTGTTTATAAAATTTTACACCTTTGGTCCCTCAAGTTTTTATTTTAACACATTAAGCATAAAAACTCATTTAAGTGGGTTTTTATCAAAACTTGAAAGGTAAAACCTTAAAAATGTTTTCTAAGTGATTTTAACTCATTTAACATGAACTGTTTAGTCGGGATACATAAATTTACCATTTATTCATAAAAGTCCAAATTTACACACAAAGCCCGGTTCCGCGTAAAAATGCAAATCTTCACAACTAACACATAAGGTCATAAAATAAGTTCACAAAACAAGTTACTAAAATTAATTAGCAAGTAAACACAAATAAATATAAAATTATTCAAATAACAGGTCTCGGGTTTACTAACGGCTCTAACGGAACTAACTGAAAAGTTAACGGAGTTAACTTGGGAAGTTGTAGTTGTTACATTGATGGAAGAGTTTGTCGAACTTTAGAAAAGATTTGAAGGGATGTGTGTTGTAGATAACATATTTTGAAATGGTGAAATGACAATGCATAGTTGGTACCCAGATGTTAACATTGCTTGCTAATAAAGAAGATTTACTCAAGAATGCTGAAAAATGGGAGAAAGAAGCAAAGGAAGTAACATAAGATTTTGACGCTTTGTTTAACAAATCAAAGGCAAAGTTGGATTTGCTTCAGAAGTCTTATGCTGAAATTCAGGAAGCTTATGATGAAGTTACTGCTTTTGAAAAGCAACATCAAATGGCACATTCCGAATTACAAGATAAAGTTGCAAGCTTGACAAAAGAAAACAAGTTGTTGACAAGGATTATTGACATTTATCAAGAGAGGGTGAATAAAATTACACAAGAAGTGTATGATGCACATAATAATATGCGAAGAGAAAATTCATTGTCAAACAGAGTTTCAGAACAATTAATTGATTCAGAAAAAGCATTGGGTGAAGCACAGAAGAAGATATCAGATTTAAATGTTGATATTCTAGATCTCAGTCGACAATTGAATAATTTGAAGAATTGCATTCATTTACAAGTTATTTTTGCAAAGATGAAAATTTTAAGAAAGTTTTTAGAGGAGAAGAGCATAATCAAATTCCACATCCGGTTACTCATACTGATCCTCTTGCTGATGTTCACACTTCTGATGCAAAGCAAGATTATTCTGAATTTGCTACTGAGAGATCTGACAAGAAGAAATCAAAGTCATCTGATAAGCAAGTGGAAAGTGAGAAAGATGAAGAGAGGGTGTCTAAAGACAAAGTCACTGCTGAGTTGGTACAAGCTAACGATTTAAACGGTATTACAGCTTCTTTTACTCAAGCTGCTAAAGTTGGATCTTCTGGTTCTCAAGTGGAATTATCCGAGGCCTTATCAATGTCGTCGAAAAGGCCACATGGCACAAGATTGTCCAGAAACTACAAAAAGATCATTTTCTGATAAATTTGCTACTTTCATTGATGTATCTGGCGGAGTTTTTACTAAGTACGCACCTTCACTATTCAAATCTCAAAAGAAACTATTTTTCAAGTATGATTAAAGTGTTGGTGGTTCATCACCTGATGATGAATTAGTTCGAATTGTGTAAGGATCAAAATAACCCTCACGCGATATCTTGGCTAGTGAAACCGTGCGGAATCCGGTTTTCACTAGTTGATTCAAGAACACAGAAGAAAGTAATAATTGAAAAGTCTAAAGAGCAATAAAATAACACAAACCACATGAAGAAATCACTTTGAATACCACCGTTTGATTGCAATACACTGATTGAAATTCTCTTGAGAGAATTTCGTAAAACACCTCTGAGAGACACACCAAAAAACAGCAACCCTAATCTAGTTGTTACATATTCCTTATATAGGGGAGGCAAGCTTGGTCAACAAGCCATCTCAAAACCCTAATTAACCTAAAATTCCCGTATTTGACATTAATGGGCCACTAAACTCCATCTAAACTCTTTCTAAATGAGCCCAACCATGTCTAAATTGGCCCAATGACCCAATATACCCATAACCTAACTAATTTTCACCTATTCTATCACATAGGCCTTCAATAATGTCCGCCGATAGGTGATTTAATACACAAGCCACAAATTATTCCCTTACAATCTTCCCCTTGGCTTGTGATATTAAATGTCTTCTACTCACAAACTTCAGACATTCAGTCTTCTTCTTGACTTTAGCATGGATTGGTGAAGATTCTTTTCTTTAGCAATCTTCATTGGGAAACAGCAAATGACTTTAGGGAGTGTTCTCTCAATCAGCATTAGCTTGGACTTCAAATGATGAACATGTAATGAGAGGAGGATTCTCAAATACTTGCTCCTTCTTGAACAATGTTGTGTCCTTGCTGAATCAGTAGTAACAGACTTGACTTGCTTGTCTTGGCATCTTTTCTTCATTTAGCTTCCCCTAAACTTGAGAGTGGTATCTTTTGAGTCTTTGGAAGCTTTTCTTGAACAACCAACAAACTTCCCCTAAGCATAGGGTAAGTCCTTTTCCGGCTGGTTCTTCAACATGATCAGCAGCAGAGTTCTTGCTTTGGTCAACTGAGTCCTTGACCTTCTTCTCCATGACTTGTCTTTTCCATTTAACCTACCAAGCATAACATGGAACAAACACTAACCAGACGATGACTGGTTATCGGGTTAGCATTATTTAACCAAAAGCACTTCCCCTGAGCCCGAGAACTCTTCACATTATCTACCCCTGTGATTCTGGAGGGGTGATACTTTCTTGCATAAAACCCATAAAACTTATTAAAACCTTTAAATTAACCTGGCCATGGTTGAAAAATAAAATAAACAATAAAAACTTAAGATAACACAAAAGAAAAATAAAAATAAAAACCAACATACCAAATTACTAAACGAGAAGGTTTCTATGGGATCAAACCGTATGAATCTTACTGAGGAACCCTTTTCAGCTTCTGTTACTCGAACACGTCCAGGTGATTGCCAATATACTGATCCACTTTAAACTCTAACCCTTTTCTTAATTAGGCTGTTTGTCACTTTATTATCTTTTATTGGTGCATTAATTATGAACAGCAAGTGGCTTTCAACAAATCCTAGGTACATGTTATTGCACACTATCAAGCATATAAATTCCCTACCACATATTTTCACAACCTGAACCAGAAGTTTGAAACTGAGCTCCAGACTAGATTGAGAAGAGAAAGAATAGATCACATAGAATTTTTGGGTATAATATACAAAGTCAACTGAATTTTTGAAACATTTTTAGTAATGCTCTCATCAGTGACAAAGGCTGAGGGTTTTGGACACTTGAGGGTCTCTTTTGATGTGCTCTTTGGCATCTTTTGGGTGTATATTAATTTTTTTATATATTATTTAAGGTGATCTGGAAGCACGTATGTATGGACAACTCCAGGTCATTGCTCACGCAAAGCAGAGGAGAGCCTTACATACACGTGAAGCATCCCCAGGTCATTGCTCACGCAAAGCAGAGGGGACACCGACTTTTTGAGCTCAATTTCACACTCTTGGAGACAAGCGTGTGTATCGGGAACTTGAACATGCAGTCAAATAGAAATGCAATTAACCTAAGTGCTGTTACCCAACAAACTGCCATACGTTATCTTTAAGTGTGTAACGCATACCTTTTCAGATTATAGAGCCGAGCCTACCAGCATATCACATGGATCATGTTTTTCACATCTGCCTTACGCGTGTCAGCCATCTCCAAAACGGAAATTTATTTCACTTCCCACCTTCTAAAGGAAACACAAGATTAAAAATTAAAAAGCACAATTTTGAGGGGTCAACAATTTCATCTTTTCTATTCTTCCCCTTGCTTTTTGATTTTTTAATAACAACACACACATTTTTTTTTTTTTGACACAATACTAAATATGTACTAAAAACTGGCCAAGCTAACCTTCAAAGTTCATCTTTTGAAAATTTTCAGAAATGGGTTTTGTTTCATGCACAACCATACTTCACATCAAATCAGCCAAGAAACAAACAATTCAGACAGTGTTACCTTTATTGCTGATTTTCTCAGATTTACCTCTCACAAGGAAACATACCCTCCATTGAAATCTTCATGTCATGTGGAAGAGAGATGCCTCCTATCATGTGCCTGGAACAATCACTATCACAAACAAACAAGGTTAATGAAAGTCCTCCTTGACTGTTCCTGCACAACGTGAGAGATCAATTAGCCATAAGTACCCAGGACATTGTGGTTCTGGGTATACCTGAAGAGTCAGTGAAAGAAATTTCTTTTAAAAACATTCCCTTGGTAACATCAGGGATTGGGGGTGTGGCTGCCTTGGTTGGACTGAGAATGTCCTTTTTGTTGACATCTCTGGGTTTGTGATTTTCTTTCCCAAAAACCTGTGGTTTTCTCGGTGAATTCTTATTAGAATTTTGAACTCTTATTTCTTGAAATTGTTTGGAGTGTTTCTTGTACACTCCAGTAGGTTTGAAAGACAAGTTCACAACTTTTGAAACATTCCACCTGTCATCCTTCCTCCAACCATTTGATTTAGCTGAACCAACTGGATTTGGATGGATGGATGATTTTGAAACAGTTTTGAAAACAGATTTTAAAACTGTTTTTGGGGAGTCAGCAGATTTTGGTCTCCAAGCTGTTTTCATAATTGATGGTTCATGTTTAGTTGACTTGGGCTTTGGGCTCCATTTGGGGACATTTGGCTGTGGTTTGCCCTGCTGCACCTTTTGGTTTGAAGGTACAGTCTTTGCTGCTGCTCTAGCATGTATCTTTGCCTGTGAGGGTGGTGATGTGGACTTTTGCACCTTGGAATTTGAAGGGCCAAACTTGGGTTTTGGGCCAACATGTGTTCATACGGGCGGTGCAGGCAGTTTCTTGCCATGTGTCCTGGTTGACCACACACATGGCATGACTGTTTCTTTGGATACACGGGAGCCTGTGGTTGGTTACGCCCAGCGGAAATCCACGTTGGTTTTGAACAATTTTTGTGGATCCAATGGGTTTTACCGTGGGGCTTTGTGGTTAAATAATGCTAACCCGATAACCAGTCATCGTCTGGTTAGTGTTTGTTCCATGTTATGCTTGGTAGGTTAAATGGAAAAGACAAGTCATGGAGAAGAAGGTCAAGGACTCAGTTGACCAAAGCAAGAACTCTGCTGCTGATCATGTTGAAGAACCAGCCGGAAAAGGACTTACCCTATGCTTAGGGGAAGTTTGTTGGTTGTTCAAGAAAAGCTTCCAAAGACTCAAAAGATACCACTCTCAAGTTTAGGGGAAGCTAAATGAAGAAAAGATGCCAAGACAAGCAAGTCAAGTCTGTTACTACTGATTCAGCAAGGACACAACATTGTTCAAGAAGGAGCAAGTATTTGAGAATCCTCCTCTCATTACATGTTCATCATTTGAAGTCCAAGCTAATGCTGATTGAGAGAACACTCCCTAAAGTCATTTGCTGTTTCCCAATGAAGATTGCTAAAGAAAAGAATCTTCACCAATCCATGCTAAAGTCAAGAAGAAGACTGAATGTCTGAAGTTTGTGAGTAGAAGACATTTAATATCACAAGCCAAGGGGAAGATTGTAAGGGAATAATTTGTGGCTTGTGTATTAAATCACCTATCGGCGGACATTGTTGAAGGCCTATGTGATAGAATAGGTGAAAATTAGTTAGGTTATGGGTATATTGGGTCATTGGGCCAATTTAGACATGGTTGGGCTCATTTAGAAAGAGTTTAGATGGAGTTTAGTGGCCCATTAATGTCAAATACGGGAATTTTAGGTTAATTAGGGTTTTGAGATGGCTTGTTGACCAAGCTTGCCTCCCCTATATAAGGAATATGTAACAACTAGATTAGGGTTGCTGTTTTTTGGTGTGTCTCTCAGAGGTGTTTTACGAAATTCTCTCAAGAGAATTTCAATCAGTGTATTGCAATCAAACGGTGGTATTCAAAGTGATTTCTTCGTGTGGTTTGTGTTATTTTATTGCTCTTTAGACTTTTCAATTATTACTTTCTTCTGTGTTCTTGAATCAACTAGTGAAAACCGGATTCCGCACGGTTTCACTAGCCAAGATATCGCGTGAGGGTTATTTTGATCCTTACAATTGGTATCAGAGCCAAGAAACGCAAGTTTCGAGGCTCTCGCGATATCAGATTCAAGGTTTTGAGTACTAACGATTTGAGTTTTCTGGTGATTTTCAGCTTTTAGCACTTTCGGAGGTGTTTTGTGCAGGTTACATCACGTGACAAGAAGGTTCGGAAGGCTGTGCGTGTGCTTTTGAGACTTTTCGATCCTCCTTACCACTTTTCGATCAGGTTTTCTGGTCGAAAAACCCTCCTCAGCCGCCTATATCGATCGAGAAGCCCCCTTTGTGGCTTTTCGATCCATTGATCTTGCTCGAAAAGTCCCCTAAGTGACTTTTCGACCAGCCTGCCCAATCGAGAAGTCCCCTTTTGTGACTTCTCGATCTGCTTCACCGATCGAAAAGTCCCCTCAGAGACTTTTCGATCCGACCCTCTCAATCGAGAAGTCCCCTTGTGACTTCTCGATCAACCTCCATTGATCGAAAAGTCCCCTGAGACTTTTCGATCCATCGTGCTCCTTGATCGCAAAGTCCCCTTCGAGACTTTTCGATCCAGCCCTCACTTTTCGATCGGTTCTGACTTTTCGACCCGCATCATCCCGATCGAAAAGTACTTTTCGATCAGCCAAACAGCTTTTCGATCAGCCAAGACAGCTTTTCGATCAGCCAAACAGCTTTTCGATCAGCCAAGACAGCTTTTCGATCAGCCAGACAGCTTTTCGATCAGCCAAGACAGCTTTTCGATCAACCAGACAGCTTTTCGATCAGCCAAGACAGCTTTTCGATCAGCCAGACAGCTTTTCGATCAGCCAAGACAGCTTTTCGATCAGCCAGACAGCTTTTCGATCAGCCAAAAAAAGCTTTTCGATCAGCCAAGCAGCTTTTCGATCAGCCAACCAGCTTTTCTACCAGCTTTTTGATCAGCCACACTTTTCGATCAAAAAGTCCATTTTTCGATCAAAAAGTCCACTTTTCGATCAAAAAGTCCACTTTTCGATCAAAAAGTCCACTTTTCGATCCAAAACTTGACTTTTCTATCCAAACTTCACCCTTTTCTATCCAACCCTTCGGCTTTCACTCTTTGATCCAGAAGTTCAATCAAATACATTCATGGCAAACATCACTCCAGGATCCTCCGCATGCAGCTCTGAGGTATGTTTTAACTCTAAATGTCAAACTATTCTTACTGAATCTAAAGAATGGCAAACTAAGTTTTTTAATGAAACCCTAAATCGTGAATTTGTTGATAGAGAGTTGAGGGAATATAAGGGTAGAAGTAAAAACTTGAGTGAGAAACTCGAAGCTGCTAAAATTGACATAAAAAATCTTCAAAGGGACTTGAGCAACAAAAACACATATCTGACAGTTGCTAATGAAGAAATTGCCACATTAAAAACTGAACTTGAGCAACTTAAAGGGCAATTAGAAACATCGCAAACCAAAGTTGAGCGAAATGATAAGATTGTTTCAGAAATGATGAAGGCTAGCTCACTTTTCTACAACACAGACGCTCGTATGCGTCATGTAAAAGCCAACTCTGGTTTGGGTCTTGGTACTGAAATAAAAGATGAAAAATCCACTCATACAGTACCGATGCCCCTGATGCATGAAATGATCTCAGATTATGAGTGCTCTAAGACCAACTTGGATGCTAAAGCTGAGATTGAAAAGAAATTAGTAGCTTGTCCCATTAAAATTTCTGCTCCTGTTTCTAACATTACTAACACTTCTACTTCTTGTGCAGATAAAGTAAATGAAGAAGCAGGTTCAAAGGGAAAAAGTGTTTGTTTTGAGAATAAAAAGTTTCCAGTTTTTAAAACTGATAATTTTGCTTCAAAAAGTTTTGAGTCTGAGTCAGCATTTCCCAAGTCAACTGTGTTTGATGAATCTGTTACTTGTAGTGTGTTTAACTTTGGGAAATGTGATGCTAAACCTGTGAAACCCTTAAAAACTGTTAAAATGTTAAGAAGGGATAAGGGACCACAGGTTGCTGGTCCCAAACTCACAAATGGTGGGGTGTTGGGTGGGAAACCTACAGAAAATAAGAATGATTGTCATGATCAAAATGTGCAGAAAGTGCGGGACCTTAGACCTCATGATTTTGTCCCGTACCCAGAGATCAATTCCGCATATGACCAGTTTAAGCCGGTTCAGCGAGAGTACATTTTAACCACAAATTATTCCCTTACAAATTGAAATAGTAAAAAATGCAGTGGCGTCCTAAGATGTCTGCAAGGCTACAAATGATTTTACTGAAGACACTGACCGACCAGAAGCTGTCTGCTTCGGGTGGTTTAAAAACTAATTGTATTGTCCAGTGTGCAGGTTTCTTGAAGAAGACATGTTAGTGATTGTGAAATTCAAGCTTTAAACAGTTACTGATAGTGGAGTCTCCTGCGTAATTTAAATTCAATGCGTCATATTACAAAATTGAAAATTTTCCGAAAGCTAAATCGGAAAGGTATTCGTATTGATTGGTCAATTTTCTTTCTTTAACGCATTTCGTATGTCGTTTAGGGGAAGAAAATTGAAAAAACAAAAATAGTGTCTCTGTGTTTTTGTTAAAATGAAAAATCCAACAATAGAGTTTTCATTTTAAGGGGGGAGAAAAACAGAAAAATACAAAAACATTGAAAAATGAGAAATTGTATCCGATATAATTGGTAAATGATAGTACATTGGCTTACTTGTCTTACTCATGGATAAATTAGATGGAAAGGCCATAAGATCACTGTTCGATGTGCTTGGTAGTCTCGGCACTAAATCAGAAAGTATTCAAATGTGATATACTTTAAATACTAATGCTTGACCAAGTGGATAACATCTTGAAGCACATATCAAGATATGAAGAAAAGATGTGTGAAAAAAGAAAAATGAGAAGTCCCTGTGTATACATGTGTTCTTTTTGAAAAGATTTAAACTTGTTTGATTTTCTTTATTTTCTTAAAATGATCGGACTATCTCTGCGTATCCACAAGATCGACCTGATAGTTGTTCATTTAAGGTTCTGCTTTATTTTCTTTGGTGTTTCGTATAATCCATTGGACTTTCTCTGCGTGTCCACAAGACTGACTTGATTGTTGTTGAATTATAAAATTTCAACTTGTTTTTTTTTCTTATTTTGTTAAATCCGAGGCCTTATCTACGTATAGCAAGATCAACCTTAAGGTAGAAGATTTAATGTTCTTATTTCTTTTTGCATGGAACACAAGTGAAATCATAAAGTGTGATATAAAAGCATATCTGCATATGTCTGATAGTGTGGGGTACACTGGTCAAAGCAATCTAATCAATACAATAACATATCCAGATGTTATGAGTATGATTTATGCCCGAGTTTAATATGGACAAATTATACTAGTAATCGACATGACTTGTGTGCTGAAGGAATTGAAATTGAAGTGTAGTTCAGCATGTTATGTTTAATATGATCTCAAGTTGTGATCTTTCTTGCAAAAGACAAAAATAGTGTCTGATTCAGTATTGCATTTATGTTTCATATATAATAAAATCCAAAAAGATTTATGTGTGTCTTAGCATAAACTTAGAAAAATCTAAAAGATTTTCAATGTGTTTTAATTTATAATTTCAAAAAGCCAAAAAGATTTTGTTTCTTATTTGTATTCGACCGATCGATGCAAAATACAAAATCATGATTTTAAATCTATATCTTGAATTTTCGAATAGAAGTTTTGTGCCAAGTTTAAATTAATTTTCACAAAAGAAAAAGAAAGTCGTGTTTCTGTCTTCTGAAATTGCAGGTTTTGTGTGTCAAGAATCAAGCATGGTGAAATGGGGAGTTTAAAGTATCTTTCACAAGTGGATCTTCAAGTTCAAAGATTATTCAAGTTCTTATCCAGCCATGCAAGCTCTAGTGCTGACAAGAATTTTCAAGTTAATAATCGGATGCAATAATGTTGAAGATTGAAGACTGGAGTTTAGTTAGCACAGATACACTACACGTTAAGGGGGAGTTTAATGTCACCTATAAATAGGTTGACATGTTAGAGAAGCAAACACTTCTAGAATTCTTGGTCATATCTCTATATTTTTTGTGTGTGCTCTCAAGCTTGAATCAATAGAATCTCATTGTATTTACTCTTCGTGTCATCGAATTTATCTCATAATCACTAGTTAGCAAACGATCCATCACTTCATGTCTTTACATCTCAAATTGGTTAAAGACAAGAATTGTTTGATTGTTGAAAACAAAATGAAGGAAGACGAGTTAGAAATTTATAAGAAGAAATGTGCATAATCTGGTGAACTTATCATGAAGAATGAACACTTAATTAAAGAAAAGAATTTGTTGATGCAAGAGTTTGTCGAACCTCAGAAAAGATTTGAAAGGATGTGTATTGAAGAATGGTGCAGAGTGGTTAACCAATTTCTACATTGCTCGTTAATAAACACGATTTAGTCAAGAATGCTGAAAAGTGGGAGAAAGAAGCAAAGGAAGTCGCATAAGATTTTGATGCGTTGTTTCTTAAATAAAAAACAAAGTTGGATTCACATCAGAAAGCTTATGATGAAGTTACTGTTGTGGAAGAGCAACATCAAGTGGCACATTCCGAATTACAAGATAAAGTCACAAGCTAGGCATTTATGAAGAGAGGGTGGATAAGATTACACAATAAGTGTATGATGCTCACGATAAAATGAGAAGAGAAAAATCATTGTCAAACAAAGTTTTAGAGCAGTTAATTAATTCAGAACAAACATTGGGAGAAGCACAGAAGAAGATATCAGATTTGACTGTTGAGATTTTAGATCTTAATCGTCAGTTAAATAATCTGAAAAATTCACATTCTTTCACAAGTTACTTGTGTAAAGATGATAATTTCAAGAATGTTTTTAGAGGAGAAGTGTT
>JBCNJP010000010.1:53214821-53230350 GCA_039602395.1 Deinandra increscens subsp. villosa
GTTCACAAGGGGTGTATCGGCGGTGGGAACCGGCGACGGCGAGGGGCAGAGGCCGGCTGTGCGACGGATGCGGCGGCGGCTCACGGCTGGGCTCGGTGACGGCCTTCGGTGGTGGTGCGGCAACGGCGGCGGCAAGAAGGAGGCCACACGGTGGCGGCTTGGCGAGCGGCAGTCGGCGACGGAGCGACGGGGCAGCGGCGGCGGTCGACTCGGAGAGGCGACACGATCGACGGCTAGGGTATCTCGGCTTCAATGTGTGATGGCTACCGGAAGAAGGAAACCACGTCGAGAATGGTGATAAGCGATTAGGGTTCTCACGATTGAATGACAGAGTCGGAGAATAACGATCGACGACGACCAATGGGGTGGGTTGGCGTCGACTTCAAGAGGGAGAGAGAGGGAGGGGGCCGGAAATTCTCTTGAGGAGGATTAGGGTTTCGCCCCCTCCATTAATCAGATATATATATCTGATTAATTTCCCGTTAGGTCCCTCGTTTATTATTAGCCCTTAATCGAACCATCTAATTCTCGAAATTAACATTTAACCCCTTAAATGTTTATTGCTTGCCGAGATCTGACGAATATTAGTCAAACTAATAATTCTTTGATTTCCGTCCATGACATAAATAATATTTAACGTCCTATGTCGCTTAATTAATCTTAATGATTAATAATAATTAACTAATTAATTATTTGTCTATTAAACCATTTAATAAACAAATAATTAATTCTTCTGCGAATTTGCCGGTTATAAAAGTAAGCGGACTTTAAAACCCGTTGCCTCCGGTATAACTCTTACGGGTTTTGACCGGGTCGGGTACTTGATTTAGTCGGGTCTTGACACCTAAATCCAACACTGTGACCATAAAGTATTTAGACTGCGATAACGTTTCTTTAGTATTAATTTTTAGTATCACCTAATAAAATGAAAAATGACCATATTATACTTATAGTCACATGCTTTCTCATTTATCATGACCATGATTTATCATTAGTCACACATCAAAATTGGAACTCTGACCATAAAGTACTTAGACTGCCATAAATTTTTCTTAATATTAATTTTTAGTCACGCCTAATAAAATGAAAGATGACCATATTATAACTATAGTCACATGAAAGATGACCAAATTATGCTTATAGTCACATATTTTATTCATTTATCATGACAAGAATTCATCTTTAGTCACACGTCAAATTATCATATAATTTAAGATGACCAAATTATACTTATAGTCACATATTTTCCCATTTACCATGACCATGAATTATCTTTAGTCACACATCCAAAATTAAAACTGTGACCATAAAATATTTAGACCGGCATAAATTTTTCTTAGTGTTAATTTTTTGTCACACCTAATAAAATGAAAGATGACCATATTATACTTATTGTCACATGTTCGCCAATTTATTGTGACGATGATTTATCTTTATTCACACGTCCAAATTGGAAATGTGACCATAAACGGTAACTTATAGTCACACCGATAACTATTTTGACCAAAATATGTTTAACTTACTATCACACTCAAAATTAACGTGTCAATATATATTACGTTTAGCCACATTTAGTTACATAAACAATTGCTTCATGTGACCATATACGTATCTGTAATCACTCGAAAATATTATCAGAAAAAAAGTCGCAAGTGGTGACATTTGGTCACATTGTTCGAAATGTGACTCGTAATTGTCACACATGTAATGTAAAAGTTTGATCATATTAACTAACTGAGCTTGAAATGGTCACACAAGACGATCTAAAATGTCACCGAAACATGTCTAGAAAATTAAAAATGACCTACGGTCACACTTTTAATCGAAAGTGTCACAGGGCCGAAACGTGAAAAGTGTGACCATATGTCATATTTGTACTAGTGGTATCTCTCTTAGATCCCACATTCATCCTCGATTTACATGGTTCAAATTTGTAGGTGTAGCAATGCTCCCTTTAATCCTTCTCAACTTGTGCAACTATATATGTACCCTCACTACCATTTCTCAGGAGACGGTTGAAAATTTTAGGGTCTTCTACTGATAGCGGGGTATTTTGGTAACTAATTGACTACCTGAGCAATCAGAAATATTCTAACAGTGACATTTCCGTCGATTCCTCCAATGGCCCCATCTATGTTGAAGTATTTTGTTGTAATTGAGAAGATGGATAGATACGGTGATTTTATTTGTTTTTTTAACATCCGCAACACCAAACTACCATTTCACACCACCAAATCTTCACAATTGAAAACATTTCCAGTTGATTCGGAGATAAAAAAAAATGGTGGGTTAATTTCTATGTCTCATAAGTCTCAATGTGTTGGATCCATATGGCCATTCGATTGGTTTAAATTGATGAAGAAGACCAGTCATAACATTTAGGTTTCATGGCCACCGTCTTTCGCTAGAAATCCACCCCCTCACTTGACGGTATGGGAGGATAGGGAGGTGAGATGCAGGTTTCCGGTGAATGGTCGACCCTCACATCGAACATCAACTTGAAAGAGGTCGGCAACAGCGGAGACAGAAGGTCGATGGGATTAAAGGACCCAGATGTATATGCTAATCTCTTTAATTACACGGTACTTGTGTTAAAAATCGAAGATCATTAGGATTAAGATATGATTTTGGTTCAAAAACCCATTCGTTTCTGGGTATTATATATGTAGATTTGCAAAATTTGAGAGAACCAGGGACAAATTCAACTTATCTAGATATATCCATGTCCTTCTATTTAGAGTCGTGGGTTTGGGGTAGATGAGTCGCCAGAGAAAGATGAGTATTTGGTCGGCGGTAATGGATGGGGTTGAAAGAGGGAGCAATGGTTTTATTTATTTATTTTGTTTTTTTAGTTTTTTTATTAGCAAGGGTAGTTTGGTCATTCAATCAAAATTTAACATAAAATTTAAACGACGTTAGAATAGTGGACCTGATTGGGACAAATTATAAACGACAAAAAAAACCCTGATCAAATCCTACTTTAATAAACATTTACATCTAGGGACACTTGTCGACACTAGATGCATTCTCACAAAAAAATTCCCCCCAAAACCATCTATATCCATTTCCCGTAAAAATATAGGCGGACCTCTTATGACCCGTTTTTATGGCCCGAGGTATATAAGCCACTTTAATTAGATTTCAACCCTAATAACACAGGCGCTCTCTCTTCTTGGTTCCAATCAGGCGTGGTGCTCTTCTTTTTGCATCGGCTTCTTCGACAACCGATCATCCCTGAGTCACTCTCTCTTCTTGGTTTCGATCAGGCGAAGTGTTCTACTGTCTTCTTCGACAACCGATCGCCCCTAATTCGCTACAGCGGCTTTATTCGTTCTTTCTTCATCGACTCCGATTTGAGGTGTTCTTCAGGTACTTGTTCCCAATTTATTGGATTGCCTTTTGTTTTTAAAAAATTCTGCAATCCTTCAATTATCGATTGTTTTTTCATGGATTTAAGCTGTCTTGACCTTCAATTATATATTTTTTTCATGGGTTTATAATTTTTAAATATCCCCTGTAATCCTGAAGAACTCGATTTACCTTTAGGATTCAAAGATATGTTTAGTGTTTATGATGTCAATTTTGATGTTAACACATCTGATTGTTGTTTGTTCAGTTGGGTTCTATGGTTTGTAACCATCGGTTCATTGTTTGATCAAGGGTTTTTTTTTGGCATTTCCTTTTGAAAGTGATAATCTAGCTGTTGCATGTTGCTGATAACTATTGGCATTTAGTTTTCATTAATCTATTGTTTGGCTATAGTGAAATTGATTATGATCATCGGATTGCTTAAAATCTGATCATCACACTTTCAATCATTCGTTTGCATCCTCTTTTGTCACAATACAACAATCACATAATCGATTTCAAAAGGCAATCTAAAATCCCTAAGTAATTAAAAATCATCTAAATTTATAAGTAAGCACAAAAAAACCAACTATGAATCATAGTATAGGACAATTCATGAACTGGTGTCTTTGGAAGTAATTGTATACTTTGTGTTTCAATTCTTTCCCAAGTTAGAAATCATAAGCTTATGAAGTTTTTCTTAACAAAAAGTGTAAATGGAAAAACTTTAAGCTATATGTAGTATCTGTAGTATGTTTTTGACTATATTTTTGCGAGACTTTCATCTATGACATGGTCTTTTACGTCTTAGATTTCTCTTATTGCTTATGATAATGATTGATTTTGATGCATTTATATTTGTTATCCTTCAAATTGTCTTGCAATTCTATACTTTTTTATTAGAATTATGCTTTTCTTCAAGTAAATTGAAGGTTAAATCTTTTGTTGGTGAAAGAGTATATAGAGGAGAGTTAGAGAGTACCAACTAGGTTTATCAAATATGTTGACATTTTTTTATCAAAGTGCTTATTTCTCCATTTGTTGAGTTGATTTGATTTTGAGGGGAGGGCTTTTTGACTTTAGAGTGTTGGTTCATGTAGATACATTTGTTTGACAGAGTAAAGAAGTTAACCCTGTCAATTGACATGCTCTCTGTATGATGAAAGTTGCAATTTATTACATCTGTATGTAGTCACAACATCTCTTTCATAGGTGCAGATTAAAGATTATGCTAACAATATGAGCAATTATGCAATATATAAAATCTTATTAAGCATCTAAATCTAAGCTGATCTAAATTGTTTACAAATTAGAAATAACATCTTATACAATATCAAGTGTTCCTTAATGTTTAAAAGTTCCATGATACAACTTCTAATGCTTATAACATCCTATGTCAAAACATGATTACAGGGAAATTCACATATCCCTGCAAAAGGCAACAATCATTTTGTGTTGCTTATGACCAGGAGATTAAAAAATCACAAAATCGATTTCAGAAGGCAATAATCACATAACCTTCTGTTGCTTATGATTTTTATGTTCTTTATTCCATTCCCAGTTTCTAAAAGGACGGATTTGTATGTCTTTTTAGTTTTACTTCCCTTTGTTTGATACGATTATGCATATTTTAATGTCTTGCTTGATGTTTGTATATGTGAATTTTCGGGCTAATAGTGTTGCTACTAAGGATGACCTCAAGCTTCCAATTGATCTGCTCAGGTGATTTTTCTTGCTAAGAGTGGTGACTTTTATGTCAATGATGTACAACCACTTTTTAAATGAAAATTTTATATGTGTTTTTTATATTTACTTCACTGTTTGTTTTTTTTTGTTTTTTGATTTTTTGTGTAACGAAGAAGTCTTAAGGTACAAACACACTTAATTCATGAAATAACGAGGAAACTAAAATGTTAGATGTTGCAGCACTCAAAATTGAACACAAGAGGTTTTGCAATCCAATATTAATAGGAAACCATGCAACCACGAGGATTTGCATTCAGCTATGACTTCTTTTATATCAACGCCAATTGGCAACAAAAAGTTTGAAATCTCAACTTCATAAGGAAAACTGCACACACAATTATAAGGTTTACTGATTCTCTTTCATATCCGATTAATTTCAGTTAATTTCTTATTTAGGATTGATGGTTATATAATTTTTTATTAACTATTTGCCAGATCTTGACTCCTTTGCCCACTGTTGAGATAGATCGTTCAACTATTTCAATGGTTTTTCATGCGAATGACTCTCCATTGGCTGCGCTTGATGTCTAGATAAGATTATATTTTCTTCTTGCAGTTCATACTTAATTCTTATGTTAATTTAGTTATTATAAAGCCTCATAATTAAGCGGCCTTCAAATCCTTACTTAGGGGGGGCGGTATGGGCTGGGTTACCGCTAGGCGTCTCCTTGCCTGCCGCGCGGTTCCAGCCGACAACCATACCGGGTCACCCGGTTCATGTCCACGGCTCCGCAATTTGGTGCTGGGGCGGTTTCTTCGAGCAGGGTCGAGCCGGGCAAATATGGCCGTTTTTTTTACCGTTGAGAGCCAACGGCTCTTTTTTTTTCTTTTTTTTTCTTTATTTCACTATATATACACAACCAAACATTTTATAAAACACACATCATACTCTCATTTCATCTCCAAAACTCTTTACCAAAAAAATTATAAAATGAGTCTTTACGATGAGGGAATTTTACCACCACCCGAAATTCCGACTTCATCGTCAAGCAGTTCCGAAGGTTCGTACGAGGACGCGATGCAGTATTTTAACTTATGTCTTAGCGTCATCGAACAAGAAGAACAAGAAGAACAAGGAGAGGTTTTCGCTCCTAAATGGAGGAGACGTATTTACCGTGATCGTGAAAACGGTCACCAACGATTGGTGGAGCTTTATTTTGCCGAAAATCCCCGTTACCACGAGGGGATTTTTAAAGACCGATTCCGTATGTCTAAACGGCTATTTTTGAAGATTGTTGACGACATCACAAACAATTTTCCGTGGTTCACACCCCGTTTGGACGCGGCGAAGAGAGAAAGTTTCACGCCTTTACAAAAGTGCACGGTGGCTATTCGTCAACTCGCATACGGTAACGTTCCTGACGAATATGATGAATCTTTAGATTTTTCTGAAAGAACTGCACGTGAATGCCTACACTATTTTTGTGACGCCGTAATTAAGCTTTACAAAGATGAATTTTTGCGTGCACTTACTAGCCACGATATCACTCTTTTATATAATGCTCATTTAGAAAAGCATGGTATTCCGGGTATGGTAGGTAGTATCGATTGTACTCATTGGGAGTGGAGAAATTGTCCTAGAAAGTATAGGGCACAATATCATCGTGGCGATCATAAAAAACCAACAATTTCACTCGAGGAGGTTGCCTCCCAAGATATGTGGTTTTGGCATGCGTTCTTTGGTGTTGCAGGTTCAAACAACGACATCAACGTGCTTAATCAGTCACCTTTGTTCAACAATGAGATGCATGGAGTTGCACCTAGAATGCCATTTGTTTGCAACGGTCGAGAGTACAAACGTGGATATTACCTTGCGGATGGCATATATCCCCCTTGGTCGGTCTTTGTGAAGGCATTTCCACATCCTTATGAGATTAAAGAGAAGAAAATGAAAAAGATACAAGAGGGGGCTAGAAAAGACGTCGAAAGAGCGTTTGGTCGGATAAAGGAAAAGTGGGCAATAGTGGATCGAAAGGGTCGTCCAATAAAAAAAAAACTAATGGAGAACATTATGTACGCTGTCATCATTTTACACAACATGACTCTCAAAGACGATGGCCTTGCTATATCACCGGTCCACATTCGAGATCCGCCAGTTAACCGGGTTCTCGACCCGAATGTTATTTTCGAATTGCGAGATAGTGAGACTCATTTTAAACTCAGATTCGATATCACCGAGCACATCCAAAACACAATGGAAGTGTTTTTAACCGAGGAGGAGGTGAACGCAAATCCTCAACCCTAGATTTGTATTTTTTTTTTTAATAAAAGTTGTAATTTTTTTTTTAATGAATGTTGTTAAAGTTGTAATTTTATTTTTGTTTTAATGAATATTGTTTACTTTTATTATTGATTATTTATTAAAAGTGTTTAATTTAAAAAAAAAAGAGCATGGCTTCAAGAAGCCACACCACAACCATACCATGTGGTGTGGCTTCAAAGTGGTCCAAATTGTTGCATTTTGAGTTGGCATGCTATGATTGGTTGGGGAGCATGGCTCCTTGAAGCCACAAGGCAACCATACCCCCTCCCCTTACAAATCTATTAATATTTGACTTTTATGTTTTGTATTTTTTATGATATAATGACTATTAATATTTTGTAGTCACAATCTTACTACGTATATGGATGTTTCCGTCCCAATGACAATGGACAAATAAAACATCAAATGTTGTATACAAAGAAATATTTATAAATTTGTAAATAGATGTTTTTGTTTTATTGTCCTTTTATTGTAAGGTTGTGTTTGGCGCACTAGCTGAAAAGCTAGCTGCTAGCTTATCAGCTAGCAGCTAGCTGATAAATTATAAGCTAGCTGATAAAAAATAACGTTTGGTAAAAACTAGTTGATAAACTAGCTGAAAAATATAAAATGAAATAAAAGTATATGTCATAAATGTAAATAAAGATATTTATTTAATAAGTTAGGGAAGGATAAAACTGGAAATATTATAAAAGCTAGTTGAAACGCTACTCCAACTAGCTTTTCAAAAGCTAGCTTATAAGCTAGGTTATAAGCTAGCTTTTGACGTTACCAAACGGAGCTTTTATAAAAAGCTAGCTTATTAAAAAAAGCTCCGTTTGGTAACGTCAAAAAGCTAGCTTATAAGCTAGCTTATGACGCGCCAAACACAACCTAAGTAATGTACTCTATAATTATTCTTAGAAACATATCTTTAAGTTATTATTTTAAATTGATATGCTCCGCTATATAATATGGTTATGTCGTTTATGGTTCCAATATACACTCGAAAAATATAAGACTATCGATTTAACTATTTTAAGCCCGTGTAATACACGAGTTTTAACCTAGTTGAAACTATTAAACTAAAATCGTTGTTATAGGAGCCAAACCACGTGAAACTGTTATTTACTCGAACAAGTATACCGAGCCTCATGAAACTTTACTAGGGCTGATGGGTAAATTTCACATTTGGGAATTTTGGTTTTGTTTTGTGCATAGTTTGGGTGACAAGGGCAGAAAAAACAGTCCCTTTGGCTGGATGAAGAAGTAATGGCGGATAGCAGATCGAAGAGGACACAGGTACCGTTACATGATTCCATGAATTTCAAATCCGAATGTTATCAAAACCCGTCAAATTCCACTTGTATACATACAGATTATGCAAAGGAAGAAACGGGTTGAAGAGCTTCTCCGATCGGCTTATTCTTCCGACAAAGATCATCTTTCTGACTTTCCAAACTTGGCCCATTACAACACAAATGGTTTCTTTCCTTCATTATCATGGCATTTTAGTTTCAATAGTCTGTCAAATTACTTCACGAGATATAACCTGCTACTATATCTGTTCATCAAATCTGTCATTCTCTCTTTTAGTCATATCTACTTTCTTCCTAGGCATGTTTGTTTGTAAATCTATCATTTTCTCATAATAATAATATCCGCAAACAAAACTGTTAGAGTAATAATTATATTTGTACTCTTTACCTAATTTGTTTGTTGCTTAGATAACTGAATTTGCCTAACACAACTGAGTACAAGGGGAGAAGCAAATCAAAACACCATCTCTTGTATTACATTTTGTTAAATTTGATATTATGATTTTGAATTAGATGTCACATAATCACTTTTAAAAGGTATTAGAGGCATTTTGCCTTCAAGAGGTATTAGAGGCAGAAACTAATGGAAGCTTGATTCGAACCTGAGACCTCTGCTATAGTTCGCGGGCGCTTACAATCGTCCCATCCCTTGAAGGTTTTGTATATTGAAGTTTTTATTTTAGGTGGATAGAAAAGTGGCCCTCTAAGACAAGAGGGCTTAAAGCTGGACTCGAATCTGCTACCTTTGCTAGAGGGACTAAGATGCTTACCATTATGCCACTCCTGGAAGGTTTTGTATTTTAAAGTTCTGAGAAGTTGGCAAACATGATTCTTGAAGTAGATATTTATCTACTCTTGATGTTTCTTTAATGTAACAGCCACATATCTAACTCTTGAAACCATTTTCCTTAACTTGTTTATGGACTGCAGTAAGTTCTTCATGTGACCAATCTTCTTTAGAAATGCTCAACATGTTATGTTGGGTTAAATGCACCAAAAACTTGACATAAATTATTATTCTATATAGCGAACTTCAAAATTTTACTTTTGATGTTCTAGTCTCCAGAACTCACCTTTTAATCTTCCTGGTTACCTTTAAAAGGTAAGTTATGAAAAGTTTGGTACATTAGAAGGGTATTTTTGAAGTTTACCACATACAATAATAATTTGTGTCGAATGCCATACAATTTGGCTTATTTAATACTTTTAAGTTATGTGTGTTGTTTGCTTTTCTTAATTAATAGGTCTATCTCTATACCTTGAGTCTGGACGTGGGAATAAACTGTCATCTGATTTGAAGAACTATATTCAAAAGCTCCTTAAGGTATTACTGTATTAGCCTCCTTTGTTGCCTTATGACATGTTTTCTGTGGTAAAGTTAGGGGCGGACAAAGGTGTGCTCGGCAATTGCCCCCTTTGAGTTTTTGGTGCTTACTGATTAGTGTATTTTTCTTAAAAATAAAGGCATTTGCTGTCTTTTCTCCCCACTAAACATTGATAAACATAATTCTGTTCAGACATCCTTGTTGAAACTGAAACCAAACCGAGTTTGAATGCGGTTTGGTTTGGTTTGGTTTGAAGTGTAACGGACCGAAGAACATCTTTATGTCATGTATGCTTTTGACCCGCTCAACATGTTTGAGCCTTTTTGTTGAAATTAAAATTTCTAAAATCTACCCATTTGACTCGCTAGCACTAAAATAAAGTCCAAAGCAACCTGTTCTCAGTTCTCACATGAATGAACGAGTTAAAATTGGCACTCTAAGAAATATGTTAGCTCTATCCCCTATTACAAAAAATAGAAGGATTATTATGTCTTTTCCTTTGAACAGGTTAATATGGAGGGGCCATATGGAGCAGAGTGGGCTGCAGAGGAAAAAGTGAAACGTAGAGAGATGTCGTCTTCAGAAGCGCTATATATATTTGTGTACAATAAGGAATCCATAATTGGATTTGTACACTACAGATTCACCATTGAGGAGGAAATCCCTGTGCTTTATGTCTATGAATTGCAGCTTGAGCCTGCTTATCAGGGGAAGGGACTTGGAAAGTTTCTGATGCAACTGGTCGAGCTAATTGCATGCAACGTAATCAGTTTTCATGTTGTTTGATTGTGTTCTTATGTATAACAAAGTTTGGATGATACTATCAGTAGAGTTTGCTTGGGTCTGGTGGGGCTGAGTTGACCAAACACTTTTTAAACGAACGATTAACTTGTCAAATATGATTACCAAAGTTATTTTATTTGAATACTAAGTAATCTGTATTTCTAAATAAAATGGTTTAATAGGTTTTATGTATTCAATATACACTTTGGGTGACGTTCAACCTGGTTCATTTAAACTACTTTTTTATTTATTTATTGACTTGACCCATTAGAAATAATCATAACCTTAGTTGACACATTTTAAAGTAAATGGGTTGAAATTGCCTGCCAGCTGGGAAATTCTTGCATATAGTTGTTGTATATCTATTGAAAGTGCTTAATTGACACTGCAAGATTATCTAATGACATATTTGTCATTGCCTTTAATATTTAATTTCTTTCTTTCTACTTTTACCAGAACCGCATGGGTGCTGTGGTGCTTACGGTACAAAAGCGGAACACTTCAGCAATCAATTTCTACTTAAATAGGCTAAGGTAAAATATGCTATTGCAGTGAGTTTATATATTAATTACCTAAAAACTTTTGGCTAACCCTATATATATATATACTAGTTTTTGATACCCGTGCGACGCACGGGCGGTTTTTAAAAAAATTAATACTTATAATAATAACATAATATAATAAATGAAATTCAATAATTGGAATTAAGAAAAAAATCAACATTGGAGAATGTAAAAAAGTTACAAATTTGAAAATACAGGCTTATATACAACATTTGATGTTTTGTTTGTTAATTTTCCGTCTTCGTCCAATATGAGAAGTTTTAGTCAATAACACATGATTCATTTAAAGTTCCAAATTTTATAATTAAAAATACAATGATGATTAACTTGTAACATTGTATTTAATATTAGGAATGCATGGGAAGAATTCTTTTTCCAATTCCCCTTTGAATCCTCAAACCACAATAAGAAAAAGTAGGAAGAGCATCTCAAATCCATACCATTCCACATATTAATTCAGTTGACTTCTTAAAATTATATCCATAATTTTGTTTTTGCCCCCGAATGTACTTCTGATGAACAACATCCACAAATTTCTTAAGTATCCAAGGTCCCTATTTCTTAAGTATCCAAGGTCCCCATGTGCATCATTCCAATAATATTCTTTCCATTACCCCTCAACATTTGGACCTGTTGATTCCAGTATAGCTGCACAATTTCAGCCAAATATAGAAAATCCTTCCAATTGAACAGATCTACAACAAAAACATACATTAAATAATTTTATCCATTTGACTCGTCAGTAATACACATAACCCAAACCAAATCTATTCATATCTAAATGGGTTGAAATTGACATTTCTAACTACAACACCATTAATTCTAATATGATAATGCTTGTGTGTTAATTTGAACTGAATTTATCAGTAAAATAAGGTTCCACATTGCAGGAAAGTGGATCTAGTGGGTAAATGGTGATTTCAAAATTTCCAGCTTTTCATTTTTGAAAGCTTGGCAAAAACTATATTGTAAAAAGAAGTTTTCTGAACAATATAAACAACACATCAATACTGGTTTTTTATTAATACGTACTTGTGGAATGGAAATCCCATATAATTAAGGAGTAAGAAAGGGGAAGAGTAAACATACCTGTAACTGGAAACGCCTATATCACTTAATTTTCAATCAAATTCAACATCAAATTAAAAAAAACTGCAACCTCAAAACAAATAGAAAACTATAAATCAATTTGTGTGATGTCTTAAACTACAATACTTTCAAACAAAGTTATGTCCATATATTAATTAAAGCAGGGTTTGGTAAATGTGTTCATACCATTCTCTGATGCTGCTTAAAATCGATTTGGCAATAAGAACACTCAAAATTTTTGGAAATCAAGATCCAGGCAGGAATGAAGATAGGATCCAGGCGAGGATGAAGATACAATCCAGGCAAGGATGAAGATATGATCAAGATCCGGGCGGGGCTGTTGTTATTGCCGCCGATTGCAGAAGTGAATAGTCGGTTGAAGATGATTGAATCTGTTGATTTTAGAAGACGATGGAACTCTACTTCGAGATCTCTCCAAACTCCTTCAGATTATACGGCGGCGATTTGAGTCGCCGGAGATTCAGATGATATGGCGGTGATTTGAGTCGTCGGAGATGAGGAATGAGTGAGATGAGGGATCGATTGTTCTTTCTGTAACACAAAGTGTGTTCCAAATTCAACCAAATAATAACAATAAAAGAACTAAAGTCAAACAGGCTTAAAATGTACGATCAATAGATTTGATTAAAAAACTTTAATAAATCTTTGGTGGCTATTAAAATAGTTACATCACTTACAAAACTAATGACAAATGACCAAGACAATGCACACTAAGCAATAATAACTTATCAACTCAGGAAATGACATAGTTGACTTTATGTTAGTCCAATATAATCAACTGTATGGTAAGTTCACATAGTCAATAGTATCATTTTTTAAGAAGTGTTAATTTAAGTATGTTACTTCCACCACGTTTGATAGATTCAGATATTACTGTTATATCATTTTTTTAAAATTAATTATTCATGAAAAGTTTATAAATGCGAACATAAAGGTGTTTTCAGGTTAATCCGACCCAACCGTTTTAGACCCATTATACAAAGTGAGTCTTATCTTGCCACCACTCTTTATTGTAGAAATTAATGTAGTATGACTTACGTTGTAATTATATATTTCTTTGATAAGCCGGCCCTTTAACTCCACACCTGCCCTTAACCTCATGATTTTAAAATATCTAATAGATGGTCAGTGCCTTGTTCTTGCACCAAAGCTGCATATGTTCAAATGATCAAGCTCCCGCCGTTAGTTCAATTTTGACCTATAAAGAAAGTCAACTATTAGTTATTAATTTTTGAATGTAAATGAAATGCTAATATTCATTAGAATTATAAAGTAATCTTCATAAGTTTTAGTAAAATGCATAGGGTCAAATGAAAGACATTAAGATAGAAGTCAACAAATTGCATTTGAAAGGCAGAACTATATATAAATAATGTGCAACAATGTACACTAAAAGGGAGACCAGTTCTTGTGAGGATAATGATGGTGATAATAATCTAATCAGGCTTATTAGAGATAAAATATAAAACCCAACCAGCAAATTAACTACCACCTCTAGATCATAGTAACTTTTATGTAGATCGACTATGTAACACATAACTCAAAGGTTTTTAATTATGAAATTATATATAAAAGCAACTCCATTTATCCTCTTTTGTTCAATAAGCAAATGTATTTAATGAAGTTAAGTTAAAAAGTCTTAAATAAGCAGATGTACTCGATGAGTAAAATTAAAATGTTACATTTCTGATGTTCCAGATCTTGATAGAGTAGATGGCAATGGTTCAAAACACACAATAATTGGTGTGATTCCACATAAAACACACTATATATAATACTTAAATTGGTTTTCTATCACAATGAGAGTCGAATACTTAAATTGGTTTTGTATCACTATGAGAGTCTCCCAGTTTGTATCACTATCAAAAGCATGATGAATTTACCTTTGCATCTCTGTGAATATGGCTGGTTGTGTGCATGAAGATAAGCAAGGCTTTAAGGACCTGATAGATAAAGATTGAGTAGCAATAATAGGCTCTTCAAAACCATCTGGAAAAGAGGATTCCATTATGTCATTTACAGATAACTCTATGGAATATTGTTCACCACTAATTAATGTGAATAGATAATTTTAAAAAGAATAAATGTATGCATAAAACCTTTTTAGGACCAATTACATGTCTATTTTCATTGGCATCAGTATCAATTCTTCTTCATGATCCTAATATCAACCCTGCATACATATTAGGAGAACTGGAGAAATACCAAACCCAAGCATATTGAACATTTTCACTAAACTAACAAAAAAGAAACTATCATTTTCAAAGCAATCAACAAAGAAAGTCACCGTCTGAAATGTAACAGCAAAACAAAAATTGAGGTAGAAGAAAGGAGAATACCTGGGTTTAAATCCAGAAGAAGAAAAAAGTAAGCTATCATGTACAATAAACCATAACACCTGCGGATACACCCCTATGTCAAACATAACCGATCAATATAGAAGGAGTATACCTGATTGAAGGCTCTCTTAAGCAGCTTTGCGTTCAACAGTGAATCTTATATGATTTCCTTTACACAATGAAAAATTCTTGAATAAACATAGTTACATTGAAATTAAAGCTAGTGATTCAAACTTCAGACCCATCACAATTCAGTTGGAATCATAAAAAAAAAATCAATTGATCATCTGATCATGGAAAAAATGATCGCAGAGGATAAAATACAAAATCGATTTGGATGGATTTGGTTCCATTGAATACCTTCTGTTCTACAGATTATTTCTTTTCCAAATCAGAACAAACAAAATCGATTATAGAAAAACACACATGAATTGTAACCATAAAGATTAGGGTTTACCTAAACGCGAGATAGTAACCGTAGAATTACTGAAAATCACGATGAATCACTGAAAAATCTCTTGAAGAGAGGACTGATCTTCGGAGGAGCAGATTGAGAGGGTTCAAATTCACCTTGAAGCGACGATGAATTAAAGGGAGTTTGGGAATTATAAGTTACGCATATAAGTCGGCGTATTTGCTTTGGGTTAGCGTTTTTTTATGAAGATCCGAACAGATCCGAGATTATTTGATTAGATTGCATCTAGGCGGGAAAACCAATAAAAGGGTTGTTGTGGTGATGCCACGTGGCATCCAA
>JBCNJP010000010.1:53230850-53275042 GCA_039602395.1 Deinandra increscens subsp. villosa
AGTTGATAATACATAAATATTGTTATTACATTTGAGACATGGCCATATATATGCTTTATTGTTATTTCATACAAAATCAAAAGTACAAGAAATTGGAAATAAATAAAGTTAGTAATTAAAATGCATGTGATCGATCGATGTGAGACATTATAATCAATATTGATGATCATGCATAATTGCACATCCCATAAGCACAAGACTCCCAATATTTGCACTTGTTTTGACACGCCCCGCAATTCCTCCTGTCCGAATATGTGTTCTTGCACCTGCCTTTGCAACAACTCTCATTGTACCTGCATTTCAACCCACAAACCCCACAATTGGACCGGCTTGTTAACACATCAACACACCTCCCCTTGCAGCATATCTCGCCACTCTTGCACTTCTTCCCGCAGGACCCGCAGTTGAGGCAATCTGTATCCACATTCACACACTTCTTCTTGCAACAATCAGGGGCTGCACCACCTTTAATTAGCGTACATACCCTCGGGTATATGTCACATTGGTAGAACGGGTTGAGAGCAACAAGTTCACGAGTTCTAGGGTGGCTAGTACTCGTTTCGGATAGTAGTTCTGAGTTAAAATTACTAGTAGCATAAAGTGGGGTGATCATAATGAGTGAAAAGGTAATAAAGAGGGCTAGTAGAGAGCCCATGGCCGGGTAAAGCTAGCTAGCTAGATAAGCTAAAGATGGATGTGTTTTGGTTAGTAGGTTTGGTTTGGGATTAATGAGGTGGTTTTTTATAGGTAGATCGAGGATGTCGTATGATGCTTAAAAAGGAAAGATTGAATTGCAAGTTAGTTTCCTTCAACTCCTAGTTTCTAGGATTGATGCATGCATATATGCATTCAGTCTATCTATCTATAATGAGGAGCAAATCTTGGCTAGTTGCACTTAATACATAAATAATTAACAAGTTGAAATATCGATGGGATGTGTGGTGCGTATATCATCCCCACCATATCAAGAAAGCTAATTCCAACTTTGAGTTTCAATCAAGAACTCGATCAGATTATGGATGACATATATGATCTTCGTATCGATCACAAGTTAAGCAAGGGAATCTTTTATATATACGATGTTATTTAATAAAAATACACTACAACATCAAACATTTTTTTAATATGAGTATTATATATATTGATTTACAAGAAGTGAAATTTAACCTATTTACTATAGTAGTTTTGCTACATTTGTGGATTCTTTTTCTTTTGAATTGTATTGGATTTTGTATTTTACTAACTTTTGAAAATGTCTTTATACAAGATGAGAACCAATACAACAAGTACATATTAAACCGTACATGTATGTTACGTATATAAGAATTTAGTACGGAACAGTTTTGCTATATAAGGTACGGTTGGTAGAATTTTTTGCTTGAAATAGAATTGGTATTAACCAACACGAGTGTGTCATGAAGGAAAAAAAAATAAGTAGAATTTAATGGGGAAGTGGTAGAATTTTATGATGGAAGTAGGATTTTTTTTATTTAATCAAGACATGGCTCACAAAAGCCCTCAAGTTCCTCCTTGCTTCAGCGGCTACATGTAGCCGGAGTTCCACGACGTTTGGGCTAGCCGCGTATGTGGCAGTGGTGGAAGCCGGCCAAGCCTTGTTCTAAACGGATTTGTTAGTTTAATTGTAATTGGATTAGATTAGACTTATTCTAAACGGCTATTATCTAATTTATATAGATTGGGTTGGGCTATCAAGTTCTGAACTAAAAAAGGGAACAAAAGATGTTAAGGATAAGATTTGAACCGAACACACAGCCAAACCACTGGGACAAAAACTTTTGTTCTTTATATTTTATCTGATGTGTACTAAATTACACATCCCTAATCAATCAAATATCTATCGTTTTAGTCGGTTATGGTTGTGGAAGTTCATAAATATGTTCATAATTGCTCTATATTCAATTTATAGGCCTCGAAGCTTTCCAAGATCAGTTGTGCAAAAAAATGTAAAAATTTTGATCATAGAATTACCGTGTGTCCCTATGGCCACGGTCGTGCCTACCTGCTCCACAACCATATGCCCATGACCCACAGCCGTGTAGAATATTTTCTGATTCCAGACACGGTCATGCCCCAGAACACCACGGTCATGTTAGCTGACACACGATTGTGCCCCTAAAGAACACGCCCTTGCAAAATTAAACCAGACAAGATCTGACAAAAGAAAATGACGTGTTTGTCTTCACCCAATGGCCATGGTTGTGTGTCTAACGTCAGCGTGCAGTGATTAGATGTCAGGTCAACGAGATGGCGCGAGTCGAGTACGAGCATGGTCGTGTGCCCCTACCAGGCATGGCGTTGGGTGACCAGCTGATTTTGTATATAAATACCACATCGTACTTCTCACTTGCAAGATATTCCATAGCCACTTACATCCGATTTTCTTCTGTAATTGTCTTATATTTTCTTAATTTAGTTTCAGTATTTAGTTTGTTCTTAAGAGGATTCCTAATCCCAGTGTGGAAGAATCTTTGAGCACTTATGTAATTTCTTGATTAGTTGAATTGCTCTTGACTACCACTTTGTGCGAGAACAAGTTACGGGAGGTCATCTTCAGGTTCTTCATGTCAACTCTTAATACTAACTTGCGGATATGCTAACGAATCCCTTTTCTTGGGCACCTTTTCTTTGCAATCATTCCAAAATTGGCGTCTCATAGATCCTCCATTTTGCGGGACGTATCAACGATACTAAACCATAGAAGGATATTATTACATTCAAATGTATTTTTAAATTGTATTTAATGTATTCGACTAGTTGATCAATTAGGTTAGTTTACATCCTAGTTTTACTCCACTATTTTCTTGTACTTTGTTGTATTCTAACCATTATATATATTATAGCACAATATTGAATATAATTTCTTAACTTTTCCACAAAACAATCTTAGGTCATATAATAAGGGGGTGAGGTTATTGTGAGAAGTTTAGTTTGGATAAGAATGATAAAAAGTAATCATAGCCATTAGATCTTCAATTAAATGAAAGATCTATGGCTTAAAATTTTTCTAAGTAAATTAGAAAGAAAAACTAAACATAATAAAAGATGGAGGGTATTTTTGTCTTTTTATCAAATTCTCCCCATATTTTAAACCTTCATAACTTTTAGATACGACATTATTTTTTTTTTAAATTACACCATAAAAACGAGCGTTTTTTATCTTTAAAACGCGTATAATGTTGCTATATAAAAAATTAATTTTTTTTACTCTTTCGATTGTATCAAAATGTTCAGATCATTGTGTCATTGTGTCGTTGTGTCAAAGTGTTCAGATCATTGTGTCATATTGTGTCAAAATGTTAAGATCATTGTGTCAAAAACCGAAATAGTAATTTTTTTAAATTTATATATAGCAGCACAATATATATACTTTTGATACGACGACACAATGACACAATTATCTGATTTTTGACACAATGATGTGTCAGAATGTTCAGATCATTGTTTCATATGATGTCAAAAACCGAAAGGGTAAGTAATTTTATATATAGCAACACTATATATACTTTTGACACGACGACATAATGACACAATGATGTGTCAAAATGTTCAGATCATTGTTTCATATTGTGTCAAAAACCGAAAAAGTATTTAATTTTATATATAGCAACACTATATACTTTTGACACGACGACACAATGACACAATGATCTAAACATTTTAACACAATGACACAATGACATGTGTCAAAAATCGAAAGAGTAATTTTTTTTTCATTTTTTATATAGCAACATTATATGCGTTTTAAAGATAAAAAATGCTCGTTTTTATGGTGTAATTTTTTTTAAAAAATAATGTCGTATGTGAAAGTTATGAATGTTTAAAGAAAATGGGGGAAGTAGATAAAAAGTCAATAAAAGTGGCTAAGACCAAAATACTCCTCATTCCTTTTTTTATTAGATCAAGATCCAATGGCTGAAATTTCTTCTTATCCTTCTTACCCAAAACAAACTTCTCATTTGATTCAATGGTTCGATAACTTTATTAATTGTACAGCTACCGAGACCGGAAATACCTTGAATATAGCCAATTCAATAAGCCAATGAGCCCTTGTCCTAGTGGTCAAGGGGGAGGTGGTAAGGCTTTACATACCTGGAGGTCCTGGGTTCAAACCCAGACATTGACAGTTATTTAGTGATTTATGAGGTTAGAATAGGAATTTGTAATGGTTTAGCCGTTCAAAAAAAATAGCCAATTCAATAAGAAATATATATAAATCATATGATGGTCGATGGTGAAAATGACATGAATATGATGGTTGGAAAATGACAATTCATGGTAATTCTCACCTGCTTCATGTCACCATCCAGCTCATACATCAACATCATCTCATGGAGATCATGTGCTCTCCACCCATACATGGATAGAATTTTCGGAAAAACAAACTATTTATAAAAACTATACGATTTTAATTACTAGAAAAGAGTATATATAATTTTCTTTTATTTTAAGCTTCAGCTTATTTTTAAAGTTACACAAAATAATTTGATTTTTAGGTTTCATTTTAAAAAATTAAAAAGTTTAATTTTATTAGAAAAGTTCCCCGATTCTCCTTTTTCGGAGTTCCCCATTGAACATTCTTCTATATCTATATATCTATATATATAAATATACATACATATATATATATATATATAGTTAGGTTCATTTGAGAACCAATCTCAGCCACTAATTTCAAGAAAACCTTTCCCCATGAAATTAATGGCTCATCCCCCGTGAAATTAGTGAATGAGATTAGTTCTCAAAAGTTTTCAAAATGAATTGGTTATCAAATGAAACCTAACCCCATATATATAGGGTGAGGTTCATTGTAGACAATTTCGCATGTGAAATGGTTCTTTTTCACATGTGAAATTTTCTGAATAGTGAGAAAAAAAGAAAAAAAAAAAAGAAATTAATCACAACCATTAGATCAAGAAAATCTAATGGTGAAAAAATGTGTCTACATGTATGCACTTATGATCGAGGTGTCTACAATGAACTTTTCAATATATATATATATATATATATATATATATATATATATATATATATAGGGAGAGGATCATTTGAGAACCAATTGAATTTGAGAACTAAAAAGAACTAATCTCAGCCACTAGTTTATACATATGGAAAACCTCCCCATGAATTATAGTGGTCCCACCTGAAATTAGTGGTTGAGATTTAGTTCTCAAAAGTTCTCAAAATAAAAAGTTCTCATTTGAACCTAACCATATCTATTACTATATATAATGCATATTGGAGAGAGAAAGTAAGAGTGTCTTAATTTTTAAGACGCGTACAAACCATCAAGCATTATGTACAAGTCAAGCAAGCCATTCCAACCCTTTAACCGCGTGAGAAAGCAGATACGTGAAATTTGAATTTGAAACCAATTTGAAATTTGAATTTTAAACCCCTTAATTGCTTTACAGGCTTTCTGTCAGACTAGAGACCACATACCAAAGCGTTTTTCTTATGTTTTTTGAAAAGAACCAAAGATCATTGTTAAAAGGGTTTTTTGCGTCTCTCTCATGTCTCATCCACAGATCGAAAAGCTAAAAGGTCCGGTTGATTCAATCTTTTCCCTGCGTTGATGTTGCTAGCGGCTTGGTACCTTTTCGGAGATCGCCAGCGTCATGCGTTGCCGCCATCGTGCGTCTGCTAATGTTGGTCTGAGCTTCACCTAAGGTATGATATGTTCTTCTTCAATTTATTATATTTTTTCAGGTGGAAACCACCTCCGTCCAAGATGAACATATAGGCGCACTGGTTGCTCCGAACATACCGCAACAATGGTTTCTTATATTTTTTTCTAGATCTGAGTCTATAATAAATTTTTCTAGATCTGAGTCTATATTAGGGTTTTGTTAGTCGAACAAAGAAGTGAAATAATGGTGTTCCAAGACCTAATTCGTCCATGCCAATTTTTTTTTGTTCCTGGCCTTCACCAACGCTGTCTCTAAATTTACAGTATTCATAGTCGGTTCAACGATCTCTCAATTCATCTTGCTCAGGTTTGATTTCCAACAAAAAATACGGGTATTGATTTGATTATCTTATGTTTAAGGTTTGATTTCCAAGAAAAAATAGGGCTTTGATTCGATTTTGAAGAAGAACGGATCACACCACAGGTGCATTTCGGGCAAGATCACCAGGCCTCATGGAAACACGGTGTTGTTCGTGCCATAATGGCAGTCAAAATTGAGTCCTGACGCATGCCATATTCTATTAGTTGCATTGATGGTTTAGTATTCGTATGGCAGGTAAACAAACCTCAAGTAGATCCCATTAAAGTTGATGACCATGATGACCATTATTTTTAGTAGACTTGATATATGTATAGAGACTTTTCTTTGTTTAACAACCTGCAGGTGCTCATATGAGACAGGCAAAATAGCAGCTGCTGCAGATGATTCTGTGGTAAGCCTCACTTTAACATTTGTATTTAGTTTCTTTTAATTTCTGTTGACTTTTGATTGTATACTGATTAGTTTGTTAATATATACATTCTGCTTCAAATTACTCTCTAAATCATGTTGCCAACCTTTGTCCCCTTAACACAAAGTGAATTAAAACGAGAGTCAAACACGATAAATTAGCGGCGATTTCCGATGAACCCTAAGGCGATTCCCGGCGCCCTCGCCGGCGTCCTTTAACCTGTTCGTTCCTTCATTCTTCTTTCCTAGATTGTTTTCATCTGGCGCCTAGCGATCCTGATATCTTCCACTGCGTCATCGGATTTCCTTAACCGATTAGATTTGTGGAGATTCGAGTATTGTTAGCAGTCGAGATCTAAAACGTTTAGGTTTTTTCTTTCCTTTTTGTAGTTCCGATGGGTTATGGGGGGTACCACAGATCGCGATCAGTGGGGAGAGATCGAAAATACCGTCGAGACTATCGTGACCGGGATGGGAGGGCTGGGTTGGGCAGAAGCAGGTCCTCGCGTGGAGTATCTAGGGTTAAGGAAGGCTTCGATGATGACTTCTACGGGAATGAGCAAAGAGGTCCAACAACGAGATTCTACAACACCAACTGCGAGAGGTTTCCTCATGGTAAGTTTGATGAGTTTGGGGTCTTTCATGAATTTGAGTATGCGGGTATGGAGGGTGACCATGCAAACCCTGGGGATTGGGAAAAGGTTACGTATCGTAAGGCAAAATTTAGATCCAAAACTCCAATCCGATCCAATGTTTCACGTGATAAGTTTGTTGATAATCGTTGGGACGATGTTGACAAATGGTCCAGCACCATTTTTGTTACGAATTTTCCGTCTGGTACCACTAGAAAGGGTTTATGGGATAGATGCTCAAAGGTTGGAAAAGTTCTTGATGTGTTTATTTCGGCTAAGGAGTCCGTTGTTGGTAAAAGGTTTGCGTTTGTTCGGTTTGCTAAAGGTTTGGACATATCCAATATTATTTACAGGATTAGAAACTTGTGGATTGGTTCTTTTAGGCTTTTCGCGGATGTATCTAAATTCAAAAGAGGTGATAAGGGGGTTAACAAGGTTTTGAGTACTAATGGTAAGGAGCAAGTCAGGATGGAGATGAATGAGGTTTGTTCGCAAACGTCTGAGCCTAAAAAACATGTTTCGTGGGCTACTCCGACGGAGCCTCCTTCGGAGGCTGCTATGAAGCCGGGTGTCCCTTTGGCTTCAGTTAAGGGAGGGATGACTTTATTGGGCAAGGATAGATTTGGTGTCCAAGATGTGGTGAAAGAAAAGTTTGTGATTGGTAATGATAAACAAGTACCCATTGATAACTTTAAGAGTTCTTTGCTTCTTATGGTCCGGGATATCAAGTCTATGTCGAAATTGTACCATCTTGCTTCCATGGAAGGATTTGATAATGTGTCGTTTAGGTACGTGGGTGGTTGGTGGGTTCGGGTTGACTGTAATACATCGGAAGAAAGTGCTAAATTTGCTAATTGCAAAGCTTTCAAATCTATTTTTAGTGCTATCAAGAGAGTTACTAGTGATTTTTGGGTTAAGGAACGTATGATTTGGCTTGGGATTTCAGGTTTACCTCTTGGAGCTTGGTCCTCGGAGGTGTTTTCAGATATTGCTAGTTTATGGGGGAAGGTTTGCTTTGTTGACAATGATTTAGAGGAACCGTTAGCTGTCGGAAAGGTTTGTGTTCTTACACCTTCTCCTACGAGGATTTCTGAAAACATTGTTTGCGAATTGGGTGGTAAGTGCTTCGATGTGGTGGTTACTGAACAACAATTTTGGACGCCATGTTTTGATGTTCCTGAAGACTCGGATGATGACTCTTTTATTGAGGAGGATGCTTCGTTTCAAGGGGATAATAATGTTGATTGTGAAGGTGAAAAGGTTTTTCGTGAGGCATGCCATATGCCGATGCAAGAGGAACGAGCGGTGGCTACTTCTGTGGTCGATCCGATGCTTGATCCGAACACTAACTCTGGAGGCGTGGAGAAGGACCCGGTTATTCAAGGTGAAACGGGGTATGTAAATTCGGATCCCTTTGGTATTATGGATTTTTTAGAGAAACAATTCCCCGCTCAAAACAAAAGTTATTCGGTTTCTCTGTCGGTTCCACCGGGTTTCCAAAGGATTGAAAATTTAGAGGATGAGGTTACTAACATGGGAAAAGAGGTCACGGTTGAAACTCCGGTGTGTGACTTTGCTCCTACGAAAATCGATATTGAAACTAATCAAGTAAATTCTAATGGTGCAATTTTTGAGATGCTTGATGGTGAGGGTACCGGGCTTGCTAGTACCGTGGATATTGGAACTTCTAAAAAAGTCCCATATATTACTCAAAACGTTTCTCTTCTCGAACAATTTACGAGGTACATTGAGTTTGGTGAATCGATTGGTCTTGAGATGGAGGGTGCTAAACGAGATCTTAATAATTGTATCAATAGGATGAGTGAATCCATGGTTTCCCGATGAAGATTCTTTCCATAAATGCTTGCGGTATTGGGGCGAGTTGCAAAAGACGTGTTATTGCTAAAATGTGTAACGAGTTTGGTGTTAATTTTTTAGCCATTCAGGAGACCCATGTTGAATTTATTGACACGGGCACTGTTAGAGCTCTCTGGGGAAATGTTAACTTTGACTGGGCTTGCGCTAGTTCACGTGGTAGATCAGGTGGTATCGTTGCTATTTGGGATCCGGTGTTGTTCTCTTGTTCGCATACTTGGGTCTTTGATAATCTTCTTATTGTCAAGGGTACGTGGGTTCAAAGTCATGTGGTTAGCTTCATGGTCATTGTCTATGCCCCTCAAGCTAGTCGTGCTAAACGGGATCTTTATGAGTTTTTGGTGCTTACTGCTTAGTGTATTTTTCTTAAAAATAAAGGCATTTGCTGTCTTTTCTCCCCACTAAACATTGATAAACATAATTCTGTTCAGACATCCTTGTTGAAACTGAAACCAAACCGAGTTTGAATGCGGTTTGGTTTGGTTTGGTTTGGTTTGAAGTGTAACGGACCGAAGAACATCTTTATGTCATGTATGCTTTTGACCCGCTCAACATGTTTGAGCCTTTTTGTTGAAATTAAAATTTCTAAAATCTACCCATTTGACTCGCTAGCACTAAAATAAAGTCCAAAGCAACCTGTTCTCAGTTCTCACATGAATGAACGAGTTAAAATTGGCACTCTAAGAAATATGTTAGCTCTATCCCCTATTACAAAAAATAGAAGGATTATTATGTCTTTTCCTTTGAACAGGTTAATATGGAGGGGCCATATGGAGCAGAGTGGGCTGCAGAGGAAAAAGTGAAACGTAGAGAGATGTCGTCTTCAGAAGCGCTATATATATTTGTGTACAATAAGGAATCCATAATTGGATTTGTACACTACAGATTCACCATTGAGGAGGAAATCCCTGTGCTTTATGTCTATGAATTGCAGCTTGAGCCTGCTTATCAGGGGAAGGGACTTGGAAAGTTTCTGATGCAACTGGTCGAGCTAATTGCATGCAACGTAATCAGTTTTCATGTTGTTTGATTGTGTTCTTATGTATAACAAAGTTTGGATGATACTATCAGTAGAGTTTGCTTGGGTCTGGTGGGGCTGAGTTGACCAAACACTTTTTAAACGAACGATTAACTTGTCAAATATGATTACCAAAGTTATTTTATTTGAATACTAAGTAATCTGTATTTCTAAATAAAATGGTTTAATAGGTTTTATGTATTCAATATACACTTTGGGTGACGTTCAACCTGGTTCATTTAAACTACTTTTTTATTTATTTATTGACTTGACCCATTAGAAATAATCATAACCTTAGTTGACACATTTTAAAGTAAATGGGTTGAAATTGCCTGCCAGCTGGGAAATTCTTGCATATAGTTGTTATATATCTATTGAAAGTGCTTAATTGACACTGCAAGATTATCTAATGACATATTTGTCATTGCCTTTAATATTTAATTTCTTTCTTTCTACTTTTACCAGAACCGCATGGGTGCTGTGGTGCTTACGGTACAAAAGCGGAACACTTCAGCAATCAATTTCTACTTAAATAGGCTAAGGTAAAATATGCTATTGCAGTGAGTTTATATATTAATTACCTAAAAACTTTTGGCTAACCCTATATATATATATAATTTAAAAAAGAATAAAAAAAATAATAATAGTAAAGGTAAAAATAGTGTAAATAAAAATAATAATAGAATGAAAGAAAATTAATAATAGTAATAATAAAAAAATAATATAGAATAAAAAAGTAAAAACTAATAATATTACTAATAAAAAAAAAAGATAAAGCAAATATATATATATATATATATATATATAGGGTTAGGTTCAAATGAGAACTTTTTTCTTTAAGAACTTTTGAGAACCATTCTGAACCACAAATTTTCAGGGGGGAAGCATTCAAATTCATGGGAGGGATGTCCTTATATATAACTTGTGGCTCAGAATGGTTCTTAAAAGTTCTCAAACCCAATTGGTTCTCAAATGAACCTCTCCCTATATATATATATATATATATACACACACACACACACTATATATATATGTATATAGGGTCAAGTTCATTTGAGAACTTTTTGTTTTGAGAACTTTGAGAACCAAATCTCAACCACTAATTTCAGAGGGGGGGGGGGGGGTTCTATATATATATAAGTTCTCAAAACCAATTGATTCTCAATATATATATCTATATATATATAAATGTTATCTCCATATATATATATATATATATATATATATCTATCTATAGGGAGAGGATCATTTGAGAACCAATTGGGTTTGAGAACTAAAAAGAACTAATCTCAGCCACTAGTTTATATATATGGAAACCCCCCCCCCCCCCATGAATTATAGTGGTCCCCACCTGAATTTTGTGGTAGAGATTTAGTTGTCAAAAGTTCTCAAAATAAAAAGTTCTCATTTGAACCTAACCCTATATCTATATATATATATATATATATATATATATATATAGGCAAAATGTAAATTGGAACCCACATTGAGTTGAGGAAACTTTGGAACCTCGTCAAAAACGAGGTTAAAAAAAACGTTTTTTTTTCACAATTTTTTATGTTGGTTTTTTAGGTTATAGACTACTCTTAAATGAAAAAAATCCAAAAACCGCATAGTAGATTTTTTAAAAAAGAATCTTCAAAAAAATAAAAAAATAAACAGTTACATATGTAACTTTTATATATATATATATATATCAGTTACACATGAAAGTTACATATGTAACAATTTATTTTGAGATTAAAAAAAAAAGAAATCTACTAGGCGATTTTTTGAGTTTTTTAATTTAATAGTAGTCTATAACCTAAAGAACCACCATAAAAAAATTGAGAAAAAAAAAACATTTTTTTAATCTCGTTTTTGATGAGGTTCCAAAGTTTCCTCAACTCAACGTGGGTTCCAAATTACCCCAACCCATATATATATATATGTGAAAATTGGATTTAAATAATCCCAACTTTTGAGATTTGGCTAGCAATAATCCCGCTTTTAAAAATCACTCTCAATGGTCCCAACATTCACTTTATTTATTAACATTGATCCCGCTGTTAAAAAAACTCAACACCGTTAACTTTTTGATGACGTGGCGTCTGACGTGGATATGTATTTATTTATTTATTTTTAACCCTTATAAATTACACATGGCAAAATCAACTCAAATTTGGGTCAAAATCACCACATATTTAGCCTCCTGTTCTGCCGTGAATCCATCGCCGGAAACCTCCACTACTCCGGCAGAGAGATATATGTCGTTTGAGAGAGACCCGCAAGAGCATGAGAGCCGACCACGTCCGACGACGCCCACCGAGCTCCGGCAACCACCGACACCATTGCGACGACGGCTTCCTCACCTGAACCCTAGCCACAGAAAAAAGGGTTTTGGGTTCCATTGTTTCCTATTCTTCCATCTTTTCTTGCTCTTCGCCGGCACCGTTAACTTTCCGGCCACGTCCCGACAGCGACCAAAACTTGGTATTCCGAGGCCCCGACGAAACCGAGGTTAGTGGTGAACTCTTCTTCTGGTTCTGACCGTCGTGGCGGCGGTGGAAAAAAAGTACGGGGATATGATTTACGAGGTTGGAAATGGACATTGTATAACAACAAGAGGGTTGGAAGATACGATGATGATCATGTGCTGCGAATGTGTACAGGTGGGTTGGTGGTGTTTTTTGGTAAGGGGTGGGGGCATGGGATTAAGGGGTTTCGCCATGGATGGATGGATGGATCGGAGCTTCAAATCAGTTGTAGGTTTAGGTTTTTGAAAATAATGACGGAGTTTTTTTCTATGAAGATACAAGAAGATTGGAAATAGAGAGATGGGTATCTGTGTAATGTAATGATGAAAAATAAATTAATTCATGTACGATTTGCTAGCGAACTCTTGCTTTTATCCTTCAAACGACGATAATGAGATTCAAGGTAGAGGAGGCTTTTAATATGTGGTGATTTTGATCAAATTTTGACTTGATTTTGCTATATGTAATTTATAAGGGGTTAAAAAAAGAAAAAAATAAATAAATATCCACATTAGACGCCACGTCATCAAAAAGTTAACGGTGTTAACTTTTTTAACGGTGGGACCAATATCAATAAATAGGATGAAAGTTCGGACCATTGGGAGTGATTTTTAAATGTGGGATTATTGCTGGCCAACCCTCAAAAGTTGGGATTATTGCAAGTCGAACAAGCGAGTGAGAAACATTATGGAGGCTAGAAAGAATACCTCGATTCCCAGTCATGTGATGTGTGGCTCCAGAATCAATCACCCATGATGAGTCAAGGTTAGAACATGTACCTGAGTTTGCTGCATGAGTTTGCGGACTCGAAGTCTTTGAGTTAAGCAGTTGTCGGAATTTGGTAAACTTCTCCTGGCTAAGTGAGCGAGTAGGATTTCCATCAGCCATAGCAACGTAACAGTGTTGACAACAAGTTTTGGACATGAAGGAGGCTGATTCTAATGAACGAGTTGATGTTTAACTCGTTCTTGAGTTGCAAAGTCAGAAGCAAAGCACTGAACTGAGCGAATTGACCACAGAAAGTCAACAGGTAGCAAATGGAGCAAGTGCAAACCGATCAATAATTTCTGGTGTGAACAGTAATTTCTGGGGGGGGGGGGGGAACAGTTCCGCGCGTGAACAGTGATTCAGTGTGTGAACAGTAATTCCGCGCGTGAACTGTATCCTGGCGTGAACAATGATTCCGACGTGAACAGTGATTTTCTAGCGTGAACAATAATTTTCTGACGTGAACAGTGATTCTGGCCGTGAACAGTGTTTCACGGGTGACAGGGCCAGGGGCTGTGTTTGTACCAGGAGCTAAGCCTTTAGCTCTGATACCATGTAACAGGATTTGGATGAATAACTGATTGTATTAAACTTGATGATATTACAAGTGGGGTGAAACCCCTATTTATACTATACAATGTACAAAATATCTACCTATAATAAATGTATAACTACTACCTATAAGAAATATCTAAATACTTGAAAGATCTAGATATTTATCCTACATATATATTATTTAACATAACATATGTAACTGATTGTAATATAAGTAACGAGTATGCTTATCACCATAATTTCGTTAATATAAACCAAAATAAGAGCACTAAATTAGTCAAATACGAATACATTCAATTAAGAGCAATAAACTAATTTATGAATCAATTCGATCAAGAACGATAAATTAGACAATTAGTGATGAACATAAACCAAAATAAATAAAAGGGTATTCTTATCTCCATAATTTCCTTAAATCCAAAAAAACCCATGATTTTGGATCTTAGAAACCTAAAAAAAAAACCAATTATTTCTTCAAACCCATGAAAAAAAACCCAATTAGCTTAAAAAAAGTATGTGATCTGTAAATAACTCACTTGGTAAATAACTCAAACAACCCCATTTCCTCAATGTAGCAGATCGGCGTCGGAAATTGTGTTTGTTTACGCTACTAGTGTTCCGCCACCTTAAGAATTTCACGATGATGGTGTTTAACGGCGGTAGAGGAGCATGAATTGACTCAAGACACTAAATGCGAATGAGATATCTAGACAGGTAACAGTCTAATAATTAAGTTTTTCAACCAATCGTCTGTATCGTTTTGGATCCTTCATCGGGCTCCCATCCTCTGGAAGAAGCTTCCCTGTAGGAAGCATTGGGCTGTCAACAGGCTTACAGCCTAGTAAACCACACTCGGATAACATATCAAGGACATACTTCCGCTGAGATAGAAGTATTCCTTGTGGAGAATGTGATACTTCAATGCTAAGGAAGTACCGGAGTCGACCTAAGTCGCTGATCTGGAACTGAGACTGAAGGAACCGTTTGAGCTCAAATGTACTGGTTTCGTCATCCCTTGTGATTATGATATCATCCACATACACAACCAAAATAATCCTTCGGCCTTGACGGTGTCTAAAGAATACAGAATGATCATATGCACTACGAACCATTCCAAATTCTTCCATAACACCAGAGAATCTGCCAAACCAAGCTCTAGGAGACTACTTAAGACCATATAATGAACGACGTAACCGACATACTTTCGAGGACTCCTCCTTGACGATAAAACCAGGTGGCTGCTTCATATATACCTCCTCCTCAAGAACACCATGAAGAAAGGCGTTCTTGACATCAAGCTGGTGGAGCGGCCAATGGTTAATGGCAGCAAGAGCACTACAAATGCGAACTGATGGCATTTTAGCAACCGGGGAGAAAGTCTCATCATAATCAGTACCATAAGCCTGTGAATAACCCTTGGCAACTAGTCGCGCTTTGAGGCGGTGTAAAGAACCATCAGGGTTAAGTTTAACCGTGAATACCCAACGACAACCAATAACACGCTTACCAGAAGGAAGCGGCTCAAGATCCCAAGTATGATTGGCTCGGAGAGCATCTATCTCGTCTTACATGGCCTTTCGCCATCCTGGGTGAGCAAGAGCTGTCATCACATCCCTGGGAACCGGGTAAGAATCAATAGCAGTGGTGTATGCACGGGCTTTCGCTGAGAGATGTGCATAGGAGACATGATGCTGAATGGGATAACGGGTGTAGCGTTGTCTAGTCTCTTTGCGGAAAGCTATGGGTATATCAGGATATGGTGCTCCAGGTGGATCATAAACGGGTGTAGCCAGGGTAGTATCTAGCAAGGGTGAAGGATCTGGCAGGGGTGTAATGTCTGATAAGGGTGTAACAGGAGTAGTCGTAGAAAGCGGAACTGAGGGCATACCAGAGTCATGCACTGGTTGTGAATCATGTGTTTCTATCGTTGCATCCTTATGTCGTCGGGCATATGTGAAAAGAAGAAGCGGGGGTGCTGTCGGTAGGCCATCTATAACAGGAGCATGATCTGTAGTGTCGGAGACCTAGGGGACAGACGAACCAATGGAGACAGGAATGGTGGGAATAGTGATAGACTCAGGTGTAACATGATCAGAATCATTAGGAAACAGGTCAGGGACAGGAGGGGAAGACGCATGAAAGTAAGGACATGACTCATGAAAAGTGACATCAGCACTTGTAAAGTATCGATGAAGAGTAGGACTGTAACATCGATACCCTTTCTGGACACATGAGTAACCAAGAAAGACATAACTCAGGTGTAACATGATCAGAATCATCAGGAAACAGGTCAGGGACAGGAGGGGAAGACGCAGGAAAGTAAGGACATGACTCATGAAAAGTGACATCAGCGCTTGTCAAGTTTCGATGAAGAGTAGGACTGTAACATCGATACCCTTTCTGGACACATGAGTCAACCAAGAAAGACATAACGAATGGCTCGAGGTTCAAGTTTAGTAACACCTGGCCGATGATCATGGACGTATGCAACACACCCAAAGATTTTGGGTGGGATAGAAAAGGGAGTTCCTTTAGGGAACAAAACAGAAAACGGAGTTTGACCATTAAGCACAAAGGATGGCATACAATTTTTTAGGTAAGCAGCAGTTAGGACAGCGTCCCCCCAAAATCAATGAGGGACATGAGAATGAAACATTATTGAGCGCGCAACATCCAACAAATGACGATTCTTGCGTTCAGCAACACCATTTTGTTGAGGTGTGCACACACATGAAGACTCGTGAATAATACCTTGTGTTTTCAGATAAGTTGAAAATTCAGTCGATAAATACTCTTTTGCATTATGAGTGCGAAGTGTTTTGATGGATGTGTTAAACTGATTTTGAACATACGAATGGAACATTATTGAGCACGCAACATCTAACAAATGACGATTCTTGCGTTCAGCAACAAACACCATTTTGTTGAGGTGTGTACACACATGAAGACTCGTGAATAATACCATGTGTTTTCAGATAAGTTGAAAATTTAGTCGACAAATACTCTTTTGCATTATCAGTGCGAAGTGTTTTGATGGATGTGTTGAACTGATTTTGAACATACGAATGGAACTCACGAAAGATAGAACAAAATTCACTACGAGACTTGAGTAAATAAACCCATGTAGCACGAGAATAATCGTCGATGAAGGAAACAAAATACTGAAAACCCAATGGAGTTTTAGTAGGACAAGGACCCCATATATCAGAGTGTACCAGTTCAAATAGAGTAATGGCTCGACTAGACACTTTGGGAGGATAAGGACGTCGAGTATGTTTACCGAGTTGACATGACTCATAGTGAAATTAAGAGGGAACATAAATGTCGGGTCTCATTTTCCTTAAAGCTGCTACAGATGGATGACCCAATCGACAATGAGCCTCCTGAACACTAGAATCACATATGTTTGCCATGGGGCGTGATAACATGCACAAACGATAGAGACCATTTTATTCATCACCAGTGCCAATTACTCAGTTTGTCTCTAGTTCTCGAAAGACACGATGAGTGGGATAAAATGTTACAGAACAATTATTTTGTTTTGTAAATCGCCTTACTGAACAAAGACTATCAGGGAATTTAGGGAGAAACAGAACAGATGACATGTTTAGGTTTTCGAATTGCTAATGGATCCGATTCCAAGTACCGGGCATGAGGATCCATCAGCAAGTCGAACGGGCGAGTGAGAAACATCATGGAGGCTAGAAAGAATACCTCGATTCCCAGTCATGTGATGTGTGGCTCCAGAATCAATCACCCATGATGTGCTAGGGTTAGAAGACGTACCTGAGTTTGCCAAGTGGGTTTGTGGATTGGGAACGGTTGACTGAGAGTTAAGCAAGTGGCATAACCAATTATAATCCTCCTGAGTAAGTGTGTGGTTCCGAGGGATAGGAGTCTCAGACATCTTTTCGTTTTCCATTTAAATAGAACACAGCTACCAATCAAGGGTCAAGTGACCAAAAACAAATATGCAACCAAGAACAAATATACGTAATCAATAGGCGGTAACACGCTTTAGGAGACAGGGACCCTCCGTGTGTCGAAGCAGAAATATATAAACCGGATAATGTGGTCAAAAACAGTCTTACAAACTGAATGCCTAATGTGCTTGAACGCAAGAAGCAGATCCCTTTAAGGAGCAAACTTAGACTACATGAAACATGAAAGATTACCGAATCGAAAATCCAAGGGCACTAGAAGGTCCGAGGTGTTGGTTCAGGCCCTATACAAAAGTAATGAAGTTTCTGTGTTTCAAGCTCTCAAAACGAACATTAATATGAATGTAAATATTGCAGAGAATTAGAGAGAGAAATTGAAAAGTTGCTTTACTTTATTCCAATAACCAAGGCTTTAAATAGCCGTACAAAATGAAACGTGGATACAAACCAACCACTTAATTATCTAGTATTCTACCTAAAGAATCGGTAAACAAAATGACCCATTCTTTCATTCCTTGCTCAACAACCATCACGTGCATGTGTACTCACGTACACTTTCTAATCACATCCTTAAGACTTGGTCACCCATTTACCCAAACTCATTTATTCACCACATGCATAAATTACTTAATAAAATCAACTTATAATAAACTAACTTAATGAATCTAAAATAAGTCAAGATTAACTTAACATTCACCCCTTTAATCTTGACTCACTTCATCCTCAAAGGCTCAAAGCAAAGCCGGTTCTTCCTCTTCAACCAAGTTAGCTTCGTTGTCTTTGTCATTATTTTTCCATTTTGTGCACTCGTAGCTAAAGTGCCCAAACTTCCCACAATCGTAACAATGAAATCCGCTCTTGTCACCTCGGCCCGTTCCTTTTCCTCTAGCCTTGCCATCTCTTTCAAAATTCTTTCCACAAGCTTTTCCACGTCCACTACTTTCACATGCCATCAAGAGTGTTCCTTGATCTTCCTTTTCTTCATCCCCTTGAATTCTATCCTCATAAGCTTTTAACCTCCCCACTGCTTCTTCAAATGGCAGTGTCGAGATCGGAATATTGCTCGATAGGTGCTACAATGGGTAGATACTTCTTTGGAACTGAAGTTAGAAACTTTCTTACTATCCCCGCTTCATCAAGGGTCGAGCCAAGACTCTTGAACTTTTCGACTATACCACTAATCTTCGCCGAATAGTCATTGATTAACTCGGTCTCCTTCATCTTCAACCTATCTAACTCACCCCTTAAGGTTTGCAACCTTGCCTTTTGGACCCGGTCGGTGCCTAAATACCGAACCCAAATGGATTCCTACACATCTTCCGCTCGCTTATGTTTGGCAACCCGCAAAAGAACATTTTCATGGAGAGTATGATAAATGATAGCTTTAGTGGTGTAGTTTCTTTTCTCATCTTCGTCTTCCCCGGTCACCGTCTTTCATAACCCATGTGCTCTCAACATCGTTTCGACTAAAATTGACCAACACGTGTAGTTTATTTCGGGTCAACTTCGGACATTGAAGCGATATGTTGCTTCCTTGATCACGGACTGCAACACTTCCATCATTCGCTGCCATCATTCGCTGCCATCATTCTTGCTTCTTTCTCAGCGGCTTCGTTCGGTCTTCGGTCTAGTTTAGTCGCCGGTCTTTGATGCGACTTTACGGTCTTCTCGGTCTTTGCTACGGTCGGTCTTTCCTTCTTAACGGTCTTCTCGGTCACTGCTAGAACGTAGTTCCAGCCACGGTCTTCACATCGGTTCTTCAGTCTCAGTCTTCTTCTCCGACGACGGTCACGATCTTCAAACGCTGCTGTTAGCAGCCGGTCTTCTTTCTTGCTGCGATTCACATGAAATCGCCTCCTCCTTGAGCCCTAGGCTCTGATACCAAATGTTGGTTCAGGCCCTATACAAAAGTAATGAAGTTTCTATGTTTCAAGCTCTCAAAACGGACGTTAATATGAATGTAAATATTGCAGAGAATTAGAGAGATAAATTGAAACTTTATTCCAATAACCAAGGCTTTAAATAGCCGTACAAAATGAAACGTGGATACAAACCAACCACTTAATTATATAGTCTCTTCCTAAAGAATCGGTAAACAAAATGACCCATTCTTTCATTCCTTGCTCAACAACCATCACGTGCATGTGTACTCATGTACACTTTCTAATCACATCCTTAAGACTTGGTCACCCATTTACCCAAACTCATTTATTCACCACATGCATAAATTACTTAATAAAATCAACTTATAATAAACTAACTTAATAAATCTAAAATAAGTCAAGATTAACTTAACACGAGGCTGATCTGAACGAAAGTGTGAGAACAAGCAAAGCAGGCAACAAGATTAAAAAACAGCAACAGAACTGGATTCAAGAAACAACAACTGAAACACTGAACTGAAACTTATGCGGACTAGGCAACGTCACCAGATCGGAAATTTGATAGCACGGGTAAGGTTGGAACAGTGAACCGAGAGGACCAGAATAAGAACGGCGGTCAGAGGTGGCTCCATGCGCTCTCACGCGCCGGCCCGTGGGAGAAAGTTGCGAAGGTCTGGCGGCGCGTGCGACGGATGTTGGCGGCAATTTTTACTCAGATCCGTAATTGGAGGGTGGCAAAGCTGATGGCGGTGGCGGTGTGTTGTAATACCGTCTCGAAAAAAAAGGATAATGGGGTTCTTGAATAACTGACTGAAACAGGGTTGGATTAGGAGCTGATGAACTGGAACTGGAACTGATTACAGTGTGTACCAAGAGCTAAACCTGGCTCTGGCTCTGATACCATATAACAGAATCTGATATAAAGATAACTGATTGTATTAATCTAATAATATTACAAGAGAGGTTAAACCTCTATTTATACAAGTATAAAATATCTAGCTACCACAAATATCTACCTACAATAAATATCTAGATACAAGAAATATCTAGATATTTAGCTAGTGAGCCTAATAGATATCTATGTATATATACAATATTTAACAGAGATGGATTCCGGATTTGAAATTGAACCATATAATTTTTATTCATCAAGAACATTCTTTACCTCACAAATAATTGAAAATATTCCCTTAGCGTTATTATTTAATAAAAAAGTTATATTATTGGTTACATTAATTTAGCAACTATATTGAATCTTGTGACTGCATATAATTGTTGTGATATCTATTCCTAAAATTTTGATGTGCAGATACAATATATCAAGCATTTCTCCTTCTAAAGTTTATCAGCTGGTATGAAATTTTGACTTCCTTGTAAGATATTGAAATAACTCGATGAATATTATTGATAAACAGAGAACATTATATAGAGAACTACTCTAAACCCTAATACCTAAAGGGCTCGTGGGCTTATACTAATTAACCATAATCTTATATTCTAATACTCCCCCGCAGTCGGAGCGGAAAGTTAATAGAAGCTCATACTGAAAAACCAAAACACACTAAAAAAACAACTACAATAAGATAAACTAGCTTCGTTTTCGGTCTTCGACTCGTAAGTCTTCAATTCCGTCAAAATTCCATGATCTTTATAATAGAATCCATAGTCTGCAACCCGACGTTTGGTCTTGGTTCCTGAAAAAAATAAATAAACACGATCGGCTATGTCTTAATCAAGCATCAGTTCCATCTTAGTCGGCAATGATAAGGTAGAAAAGAGGAGAATTGCTAAGAAAAGAAGCAACTCGACAACCGGTGATCGTGGTCGTGCGACAGTGTGTCGAGGCTATCAGGCAGCGGTATCAAAGATCCGTAGATCAAGAGATAAGATCCGTAGATCTAATAAACAGAGATGGCAAAGGCCGAGGACCGTGGTCAAGCGGCAGTTTTTGAAAACAAAAGAGAAGAAAAAAATCAATTAAACAGTGATTAGATCGATTTTAGATCGCCGAACAAAAGGAAAGAAACTGATGATTGTAGAGAAACATATGTTGGTTGATGGTGTTTGGATCACAAAATATTATCACCGAGAAACTTCAAACAATTAAAAACTTTTAAAACCACACCCACATATGATCATAGGGGTAAAAAATCACAAAATTATTGTTTGTATGTGAAGCAAAATTGGAGAGAAGGAAACAAAGACCCAAACTGTGAGATTATGTCGGCAAAAATTAATACAAATAAAAAACACAACTTTGTGTATTTTGGAGAAATTGACGGTAGCCATATGCTACATCCTCAACCCACATGATTTCGTTGAAAGCGGTCACCGAGATCTTGAATAAAAAACGAAGCTTTATTTGAACGTCAGAACAAAAAAAAAATATATATAGAAGTAGAAATGCAACTGGAAAAAAAAAACGAAGGTGGGACAGGGCGGTGACGATGGTGGCACACCGCCCTGTCTAGGGGTTTGAACTCGGTGGCGACGGCTAGGATTTGGATCGTTTAGGCTGTGATACCATATAAGATATTGAAATAACTCGATGAATATTATTGATAAACGGAGAACATTATATAGAGAATTACTCTAAACCCTAATACCTAAAGGGCCCGTGAGCTTATACTAATTAACCATATTCTTATATTCTAATATTCCTGATTACAAAGATGTCATAAAGTATAGATAGCATTGGGTTCAAATGAAAACCGCTAAATAATTACTAACCATTGTATTCACCGTGAATACACTATTTATTAAATAATTAGAATATAGTATACCCAAACCCAATCTGTAGAATTGTATTCACGAGTGAGTACATTATTCACCGGTGAATAATTTGGTTTTTAAATATATGGTCGTTTGCATTTGAATGATGCGTGTCTAAAAAACGAAGCCGAGGTCGCCTATATTTAGTGGTTAGCGTGGGTAGTTAATAATTTTTAAGCTTGGCTCTTGCCCTTGTTCTTGCTCTTTCTTTAGCTTCATTTATTATCTATTAAATATTAATTGTTGTATTTATACATAGGTCACCCGTCTGTTAGACGGACCAAATCATTAAAAAGTATAATTTATTATTCATTTATACTATTATTACTACTAGAATTACGTATTACATTACATTAAATAAATTTTTTGTGTACTACTTTTTATCATTGAATAAATGATATATATTGATGCGGGAGTGAAAATCAAATCCTAAACTTTTTATTTTTAAAAATAAAAAGGTTGGGAATAATATAATAATAATAATAATAATATATTAATGATTTGAGGTGAGAGGGTTTAGGCGGGAAAGTTCTTATGAGATAATATGCGGTGATAATAAGTGTCCAGCTTTATAATCATTTATTAAATGACCAAGATATGGGCGGTTTAAAGTCTAACACGAATCTGTGTTTTGATAGAATTTAAAGTTGAGTAGTTCTCTTTTTAAGGTGATTAACCAACAAGCCCCTTTTAATGGGTATTCTTAGGTATAAATATGAACGAGTATTTAATAATGTAAATAAGATGTTTTTCTCACAGTAATCAAGCAAGGAGAAGGTAGTGAAGATGACGGTTGAGCTTGGATCAACACTTGAAGCCTTGAGGAGTTCTTGAGCTTTTCTGACAGAAAGTTGGTTCGACTTTGGAGGATGATTCTGGACGATTTAGGAAACCAAATGGTACAGATTTTAAGTCTAAAATGAAGTACTTTGAAAGAGGAAGATATAGGAAAAAGAATCAGCTCAACCGATCTCGTTTGGTACCTCAAATGTGCCACGGAAAACAAGGTCGCACATCAGCGAGATTCTCGAGCAGTCGTCGTTCAAAGTGGTCTAGAGGGCTGACTTTTTTTTTATCGAAATTGAGTGAGGTCAGTTGTTATTTTTAGAGGACTCAAAGGAAGATTTCTAGACAAGAATGGAAGGATTTGGACGATTTATGAGGGAGATATGGGTTGTAGAAGTGGCTGTAACGAATCTGGTAGATTTTAGGTGTAGGTGTGAGAAAAACAAATGCATTAGCTTTGGTATTTATACAAGAAAATTTATTCTTTGATGACTAATTTGAGGACTACTTGAGGACTACCTGAGGACTACTTGAGGACTACTTGAGGACCTGAGGACTACCTCAGGACTACTTGAGGACTACTTGTGGACTACCTGAGGACTACCTGAGGATTACCTGAGGACTACCTGAGGACTACTTGAGGACTACTTGAGGATTACTTGAGGACTAAATCGATGACTAATTTAGTTATATGGGTGGTCTATTGATATATTATATACGAGAGATAAAATAATAAGTTTCAATTTGATATTCTTTACTAGTTAATGACCATGTTTGTAGCTAGATTATAACAAACCGACGTACGGAACATTAATGTTTCAACCTCAACCGGAATGAAGTCCGCCTGAACCTTTCCGCTTGAACTTCAGCCGGAACAACATCCGGATGACCTCGGTTCCGCCCGGACCATGCAGGTCCGTTTGAACTTCGGCCGGATCGATGTTCCGTGAGAATAATAATGATATAAGTCACACATTTATAAAAGAGTATAATATTTTAACTTTTATAAATTTTATTATTGTTCCATCATTAATGTATAGTTTTAGAGTTATCCATTAATATCACCACTCGTCTCGTTTTGGGTTGACTCGGGTATGACCTTGACATGTATAAATATATGTATATGTATAAAATGAAACAAGGATAATCATAGAATATATTCATGATTTTGCTTGAATATAGATTGAAATTACATGAATAACTGAAACGGGTTAGGTTACAAATATGAAAAATAGACGGATGTCACAATCATAAGTTTCATCCCACGTGGAAAAGGGACCCAATCCAACTTTTGCGGGTTATCCATCGAATTGGTGCTTCTATTCGGTTTTAGTGGATATCTCCTACATTTGAGATTTCAAAATATGTCAAAGTTATTTTTGCATCATATGGATAAGTTTGCTGGTATATATTTTTGCGCCATAGGGATAACTTTGACGTTCTGCAACGTTAATATCCCATCTTAATCGATTGTTAATACAATATTTTTGAACCAAAATTAAAAATTTGAAGTTTCAATATTTAGTGATCTTGTTTGATATTAATGTTGATTTTTTAGACGTTTCCAAGACTCGAGGACGAGTCTTTTTCTAAAAGGGGGAGAAGGAGAGGGATGTGGGAGGACCCGACAACCCAATAGACCCGGGACCCGCCTTTCAAAACGGTGTTTGCTAAAAGACGGGGGCGACACGAGAAGATAAAATCGAAGAGTCGGTCATGATTGTATGGAACAAAAGTCGTCTAAGATTTTCCATTTGATCCAGGTGGTTTTGATCCAATGTTAAAACTCGAGGACAAGTTTTTCCAAAGAAGGGGAGGATGATACGGATCCGGAAGATCCGTATTCGACACCCGACGCAGACCGCCAGTTGCATGACCCGCGACCCATTTAATTGGATTCGAAACCCAGTCCCAATGGGTTTCTTGTTCCCTACTCTATCTTTATCTTTAGTAATTATTATTATTTTATTTGTTTCCTAGTTTAAGTGTGACTCTGGCTATTTACACACTTTTGTATTTCATTATTAAGGGAGTTGAATTTTGAATAAAGAAAGTATTTTCTTGTTGAATAGGTTTTGTTCAATCGATAGCTCCGGTTGGCCGGATATCAAATCGTCGACGGTTCTTGGTTGGTCAAGGTTGTTGCCACTAGGTTTAGCCTAGGTTATCTTCACCCGCTTATACAAATCTGTATTAAGTGGTATCAAGTGGTTGATTTTGATGAAATAAAGTATTTCGTTTGAAGGTATTTTCCAAGCTTTCTAGTGTCGGTATTTGGCCTAGGTTTACTAACGTTGGTAATTGACGTTAGGGTTCATCGTTCTTGACATAGATCAAGTCCGATTATCTATCCATCACGCTATCACTTGTCGAGGGAATTTAGTAAAACGAGAAGTTGAACGTTGTCCATCACGCTATATTCCATTTTGTTTTCGCTTTGTTTTACTTTCTTTACATGCCCATATATGTTTGTTTTAAAATAGTTAACACTACTTGACCTTTACACCCTCATCTTGCAGATGGGAGTGATTGGACTGGAGAAGAGCTATGAGATTCTTTGTAAAACATTTGACCATGAAGCTAAGGCAACATTAGAGGTAATTTGTTTCTTAGCCGATATTAACTTGTTTAGTGTAAGGGGGAGAGGTTCGAATGAGAAGTTTGTTTTAGGTAAGAACGATAACAAGGAATTTCAGCCATTGGATTTTGATCTAATAAAAAAAGGAGGGGTATTTTAGTCTTAGCCATCTTTGTTGACTTTTTACCCACTTCCCCATTTTTTTTAAACATTCATAACTTTCACAAACGACATTATCTTTAAAAAAAAATTTACATCATAAAAACGAGCATTTTTTTTTTAATCTTTTGTTGGTATAATCAGAGATCAACAGCGGATTCGAACAACGAATGAACAACGATTTTGACTACAAATAAAACGAATTTTTTCTTGATTGTACGTACAGACTTTAACACTTTATAGGGTACGACCTGTTACAGTTATAGACTTTGTAACTTGACACTTTTTAGGGTACGACCTGTTCATTCTCGGTACTAGGTTCAAAATTACTTCCAGTTTGTGGGCTTTCCTCCAATCTCCCATTTTCATTATGGGTTTGAGGGGCCAATCACTTTTTCTGATTCATTGGATGTGCCATCTTGGATGTTTGGTCGTGGCCTAACTTGCTCATTTCTACTTGCATTTTCTTCTAAATTGAGCTCACTTTGGCTAGCAACATGCTCTGACCCATATTGACTGACCCCCTTGGATTACATGGTCATCAACCCACGTGTCGGGTAAAACAATATTTCTTCTCTTTTTGCTTTGTCATTTGCAAATGGGAAGATTTCTTCTATAAACTTCACATTGGTTGAAATAACAATCTATTATTTTGTAAATCCAAAATCATGTACCCTTCGTTCCTGATGGGTAGCTTAGAAAAACTCCGGCCTCCCTTTCATTGCGAATTTATCTCCCCTTGTCTCCGTGCTCTTGTAGTAACAAAAAACTCTCATGTACTCGTAATCGGGTTTTTGACCATATAATATTTCGTATGGCGTCTTGTTTCCAATGACAGTTGATGTCATTCGATTTATCACATGTGTAGCCGTTAGAATGCGTTCACCCCAAAATCTAGTGGGTAGGTTCACCTCAAATTTTAATGCTCGTGCCGTTTCCAACAAATGCCTATGCTTCTGTTCCACCACACTGTTTTGTTGTGGCGTATGTTGGCAGGTTGTTTCAAGCACAATTCCTCGTTTCTTATAAAAGTCGAGCATATGATTTGAGGTGAACTCTCCTCCGTTGTCACATCTTATTCTTTTGATATTTTTCTCAAATCAAATTGTATTTGCACCATTTTGTGAAAAAATTCGAGACACGTGCCCGCCTCATGTTAGTGTTTGAGGAGAAACACCCTAGTTTCCCGACTAAAGTCATCAACTATTTTTATTGTTAAAGAATAGCTTGCATATGTAAAGGAAGGCGTGCGGTATTTACCCCATATATCAAAATGCAATAAATCAAATCAAGCATATGTTTTAGTTAAACTAACAGGGAATGGTAGTCTAGCAAACTTGGCTTTAATACATGAATCACAAAAACCTTTAGAGTTCGTAGAGGAATTTTTGAGGAAATCAACATGTTGTAGTTTAGTATTTGATAGGTGACCTAACTTTTTGTGCCATGAGGTGAGGGTCGTCATCATGGCTTGCCTGTGTTTTCTATCAGCCCCTTCTCATATAGACCATTTTTGCATTGACCCACCTCAATCAATGTCCTCAAACCAAATCTGGGAAAATTGTTACAACACATTCGATATCTCGTGACAATTTACTAACAGATAGTAAATTGCATTTAAACTTGGGAACATAGAGAACATCTTTAACCGTCATACCGTTGGGTAGAGTGTAATTTCCTCTACCTTCAACGGCGATAGCTTCACCGCTAGGTATAGTGACAGGCGGTTCATAGCTTCTCTTCGTCTTGTCTCTTAGTGACGAATCATCATAAATAATATGTTCGGTACTTGCTCCGGAATCAATGATCCATTTTCCTCCTTCGTAGACGTTACCTCTTGTGTTGGCAACCGGTGAGTTTTCTTCTCTGACGATGTCATCTTTGCTTCTAAACATCTTCACAAGCTGCTGTTGATATTTTGCCTCGGTCATTCTTGGAATAGGGCAAGCCCTTTTGATCGGAGGATCTTGTAAGACCGCTTTGGTACCATAATAAAAGCTACTTTCGCAAACGTTCAATCTATATTTTGAATTGAGATGCTAGAATGTTTTCATACATATGAAACAGAAAGAAATTGATGCCAACATATGGACCTTTGGAACGTGAATAAAACCAAAATCATAATCATATGACCTATCTATGGTAGGAGATAAAAGAGATAAGCACAATATATATATATATATATATATATATATATATATATATATATATATATATAGGGAGAGGATCATTTGAGAACTAATTGGGTTTGAGAACTAAAAAGAACTAATCTTAGCCACTAGTTTATATATATGGAAAACCCCCCCATGAATTTGAATGCTCCCCCCTTGAAAATTAGTGGCCCAAATTGGTTCTCAAAAGTTCTCAAAAGAAAAAGTTCTCATTTGAACCTAACCCTATATATATATATATATATATATATATATATATATATATATATATATATATATAGGGAGAGGATCATTTGAGAACCAATTGGGTTTGAGAACTAAAAAGAACTAATTTGAGCCACAAGTTTGTTTACATGTATCCCCCCTCCCATGAATTGTAGTGGTTCCCCCTGAAATGTGTGGTTGAGATTTAGTTCTCAAAAGTTCTCAAAATAAAAAGTTCTCATTTGAACCTAACCCTATATATATATATATATATATAGGGAGAGGATCATTTGAGAACTAATTGGGTTTGAGAACTAAAAAGAACTAATCTTAACCACTAGTTTATATATATGGAAAACCCCCCCATGAATTTGAATGCTCCCCCCTTGAAAATTAGTGGCCCAAATTGGTTCTCAAAAGTTCTCAAAAGAAAAAGTTCTCATTTGAACCTAACCCTATATTATATATATATATATATATATATATATATATGAGAGAAAATAATGTGTATCTTTATTTTGTTTCCCAAAATTTCTCATTAATCAACTTATACATTCAACTTATTAAAGCCTGATAACGTGTTCACAAAACGTACACTTGAAAGCATTTACAGAAGACTTGCCGACGTGTTTCTTCAGTATTTGATCTTTGCTTCAAGCCTGACCCGATTGTTGATTCACACTTCAAGTACGTGAAAGTACCTTGAAATCTGTAATACACTCATTAGTATGATACTTGGGGGAGTAAACACCAAAAACACAGTTTTAAAGCGTGCATGCATACCATAGTACCATACGCAGCATTTGGGCATAAAACATAAGCATTTTAGCATACAACCAATGTTTAATCTGGGTACCAAGTTACACAGATTAGTATAGTAAAAAAATCATGAGTTCACAGCTTCACACATAATGTTTGGTCTTTGAAATTTTTTAGTTCAGACGTGAAGTTTGGTGATTTTAGCATCAATCATAACAACAATTGTACACACACCGATAACACAATCACAATTCACAACCATCAAAACTGTATCTTTTAAAGACGGGATCATATCAGGACCACTCAAGATGGAACACGAGTAAAAAATGTAAAATGATAGATTATCTGCAGAACATAACCTAGACTTTTAGACATGAATCATTCCCGCAAACAAAGGCTCGTGTTGCAAAACAATGGGTTGACTACTTAAGAGTCTTATGTTCTGTCTTTATGAATAACTAACTACCGTCATTCATTGTGTTGTTTCGTCTTCAGGAATCATGACGTCGCACAAAGGAGCTGCTCCAAGTATGGATTAGCAAATTGTCTCCACTTTGGTTTTCTGGTACTTGTTCGTCGGTAAGAATACATTTACAAAATGGAGAGAAAAAAGATGATTAAACTTACTAGTCTTCAAGTATTACAACTAACTATATTCTTTTTTGTGCTTGGGATCAAGGGCAACACCCCTCAGTAGGGTCTTGCTCATGAAAATAACCAATAGGAACAAACTAATTATAAGTAATGGTAGACTGGTAGTAGCAAGAAGGATCAAAAGAAAAGCAAGTTGGATGATCAACATTAACTCACTTACAATTGATATGCCACTAATACGAAAGAAAGAATCGTGTGTTTCTATGGAACTAACCAATGTGATCTGACCTAACCGAATAACTAACTACCAAATGTTTTAACTACCTACCATCTAACACACTCTTTCACAAAACATCGTGTATGTTTCCCCGACTAGCTGTAAAACAAAATGCATGTCGTTGGTCATTAGTTTCTTATTTTCATAATCGGAAGGAAAGCGCACACTAGTTTTGATATTCTGATGGTGATTCATATACCATTCAAAGGGAATGATATATCCACGGTATTCAAAATCACGTCATAATAGAAAATGAGATGCCATTACATATATATTTGAACCATTTATAAGATGATGCATGTATATTTATGTGTGTCTAATACAATGATTCGGCCTCAATTTATACGCGGTTTACAAATCTCAAGTTTCCAAAATATAAACTCTCAAGTTTCATGGTCTAGGTCCTAGATGGACGCTTAAGGGCTCCGTACGGCTGGGTTGGGCCAGCTGGCGGTGGCCTTTAGCCATTGGGTCACCCCGTACGAAGTACCTGGGTTTATTCTATTCGTTGGCCGTTCAAAAAAAAAAAAGGTCCTAGATGTCAAAGTTCAAGTCTAAGATCCAAATTATGCTCCGGCATTTAAAATTAGTATCAATCAATTTCCTCAAAAACAAGCTAAACGACATTAGCAATTAAACTGAAAGTGACATGTGGCCAATGACTTCAGTGTTGAAAATTCCGTGATGATCTTTTAAAGTCAGCATTACCAGCGGAAGAATGAAATCACAAGAACTTGCTTTATCAAACACGAAGACATCTTGTTAGGAGTCCAGTTGAAAAAAAACGAAAAAGGAAGGGATTTCCACTACCAAAATCTACAATGATGCAACAACTAAGGTGGCGTTTGATTCGTAGAATTCAATGGAATTGGAATTTGAATATTTTTCTTTAGGTTTATAGATCATCCGAAACATTGATGTGTAATTCCGAACCATATGTCATCTTGGATAGATGTGCATATGTACCAATGATGTATGTGTTGGGGTTTTGTATACTCATTGAAAAATTATTTGCAATGAAAGACTTGAAGTATACAACATTTTTATTTAACATCTTATACAAACCCACCAAGATCCAATTGAAAGGAAATTTGAAAAAAAATAAAATGAAAAACATGTTAGAATTCGTAACCACTCACACACACAATCATAAACAATCATTGTAGGAAAAAACGAAAAAACATGTGAGATTTACGTGAAGTCGTGAAAGCCATATCCCAGGATTTTCAAATTTTCGACATTCAGCAAGTACCTAGGGAAGAAAATGCTGAAGCAGATGCACTAGCAAACCTAGGGTCGACATTCAAAGCAATGGAGGATACACATATCCACATACTAAGTCCAACGATCAATCAACAAGAGACTTGGAAGACATTGATCCTGGGGGCATGGTTTTGGCATCCAATATCCAGGATGAGCAGTGTCCTCAGGATGCACAGTGCCCTGATACCTAGGATGCACAACGTCCTAAGTCCCACGATATTTTGTCATCCTGGACCAGACCTATCATAGAATACCTACAAAGAGGCTCCATCCCAAAAGAAGAAAAAGATACCAGAGCATTCAGAACCAGAATGGCCAGGTACGTTCTCATTAAAGGTGAATTATATAGAAAATCTGTGGCAGGAACATACCTGAGATGCTTGGAGGATAAAGAAGCTCAGGAAGTACTCAAAGATATCCATGAAGGCGACTGTGGAAACCACACAGGGGGCAGGTCTCTAATGTTTAAAATCTTGAGAACAGGTTACTTCTGGCCATCCTTGAGAAAAGATGCCCAGGATTTTTCCCTTAAACGTGATGCTTGCTAGAGACACGCCAACATTCCCCATTAACCTACTGAACCCTTGCATCCTCTCACAGCATCCTGGCCCTTTATGAAATGGGGAATTGACATTGTGGGGAAGCTACCCAAGGCGCCATGAGGCAAAGTCTTCATGCTAGCTATGACTGATTACTTCTCGAAGTGGATAGAGGCCGAAGCATATGTGCAAGTCAAAGAAAAGGAAGTTATCTCGTTCATCAAGAGAAATATCATAACCAGATTCGGTATACCCTCTGAAATAGTGTGTGATAATGGGTCTCAATTCATTGGCAAGAGGACTACTGGATGCGAATAATGAATCCCTAGCTGACGATCTTGACACCGTGGATGAACTACGAGAACAAGCTGCTTTGAGAATAGCCACGTATCAACAAAGAATATCTAAGACCTACAACAAGCATGTGAGAATCAGAAGCTTCAGGGTAGGAGACTTGGTTTTAAAGAAGGCATTCCAAAACACGACGAATCCAGGGGATGGTAAGTTGGCCCCCAAATGGGAAGGCCCCTACTTAATCAACTCAGAGGCAGTAAAAGGGGCATATTGGCTTGCCAACATGGATGGTGAGTTGCTATTTCATGTAAGTATAGCACCCAGGATGCGGCTCGTCAGGTATGTGTTGATATGTTTTGGTGAAGATTTTGAAAAACCGTATACGATGAACACATAATGACGATGAATTGTGGATTGAATCTCAACTAAACTCAATTAAACCACAAGATTCATTGTAATAAATGATTCAATACCAGAAATCGAGTAGAACTAGATCCTAATCAATGTGGTTTTGTGAAGTTTTGAAGATCCTAGTATGAATCACAAAGACGTGAACGAGGAAAATGATCAAGACGATGAACATATTTGATTCACTTCCAACTTGAACAGATTTGATTCACTTCCAACTTGATGTAATACTGGAATTAACTACAGAAATGATTTAGAATTGATAAACCGAATACAAGAGACCAATTCTAATATGTAATTTCATTTTTTTTTCTTTCTAACAACTCTAATGTTGAAGATACATGGCGGAAAGAAGAGAAACGATGAACTGTAAATACAAAATCTGTATAGATGTAATGAATCTTTAACTCGAGTGTATAACGAGCTTCGCATCATTAAACCGAAGCTAATGAACACAGTCAGATTGAAAAGCATTCATTTACGAGAAATCCGCCATTGATGACCTCAACGAAAAAGATGAACTGTGAAATTTTGATTTTCACCAAAATTGTATCAAACTCGAATTTTAGACTGGAAATCTGATTTGTTATACCCTGAATTTTCGGCTGGTAATCCAGGGTACAGGTATAGACTTAGGGCATGATTGACCAAGGAATCGTATGACCCAGAATTTAACAAGTAACGCTGAATGACCCTGAATGTATCAGGAGTAAGGTAATATCCCAGGATGTGAACATAATCCAGGGAAGTTCATATTTATTTTATTTCTGTTATACGTTATTATGACCCAGGATGAGCATAATCCAGGGTCATCCTTATTGTACGAATGACCCAGTATGTGGAAATGGCTCTGCATGCTAGGACATTGTTACTAATGCATTTTGTGTCTATATCTGATCAAGGACAGGTTGACAAAGTCTACCAACGGTCGAATAGGATGAGCTGGAGACTTATTTCGCACGTGGTCAAAAGGTGTTAGCTGAAAACTTGGTCAACTAACTGAAAAAGACGTTGAAGAGAAGATCCCTGGAATATCGGACAAGTTGCTGAAGAGTTAGGAGTATAAATAGGACACTTAGTCATTTCATTTAGCTCACTCGAGCTTTACTCATTGTATTCTCGTATTCAGTTCTCTGTTTACTCACTGTACTCAAACATTTACGTGATCAATAAATTGGTAGCGTGTGTTATCGCTACCCGGGGTTTTATGCCGGCAGTGCCTTAGAGACATCTAAGGGCTAAGGGCTTTTCCCTAGTAAAATTTTCGGTGTTCTCATCTGCATTCAAGGTTTCATTTGTGTTATCAACTTTCTTAATCGATTTCATAATTTAACTTACGTTTTTACCCAGGATTCTGACTTTTGTCCCTGGAATTCAACTATAGTCCCAGGATTTTTGCAAACAGTTTTCATATCTTAATCCTAGACACCAAACCTCAAAATATTATTTGGTTCAAATCTTACTAATTTTGCTTAAGTGATTTTTAGCCAAAATAATTTGGCGTCCTCCGTGGGGCAATTGGTGTCAATCTTTTCTCAAACTCTTTGCATTATGGGCAGATAGGACCACAACCAAGAACGCCACAGGCCAAACCCCAAGAACGCCACAGGCCAAACCCCATTTTCCTTAGTCTTTGGTACTGAAGCAGTTATCCCAACAAAAATGGTGGTCCCAACATTCAGGGTCAGTGGTCACACCCAGGATTCGAATGATCAGTCCCTGGTTGAAGACTTAGATACCCTGGATGAACTAAGAGATCAAGCGGCTTGGAGGATGGCAGCGTATCAACAAAGAATTTCTAAGACTTACAACAAAAATATGAGGATCAGAAGGTTTAAGGTAGGAGATTTAGTCCTTAGAAAGGCATTCCAAAACACAACAAATCCAGGGGATGGAAAGTTAGCTCCTAAATAGGAAGGCCCCTACCTGATTGACTCTGAGGCTGGTAAGGGGGCATATTGGCTAGCTAATATGGAAGGAGACCTACTACCACGACCTTGGAATGCAATACACTTGAAAGCATATTTCATGTAAGGCTTACTGTCCCAGGATCCAGCTGCCCAGGTATGTGTTCAATTTTTAAATTTATGCTGGAAATCCAGGTCAGTTTTTCTCACTTAATTTATTTCGTTTATTCGCTTATATGTTTTATCTTCTTTATTCATTTTTTAACATCAGTTACACATCATATCTTATTTGAAGTTGTTATTCATTACCCTGAATACACTGAGATCTATGTTTTGTCGGTTGGGTTACTCAGAATCCAGGCTATCCCAGGATTCAGGGTACCCAAGATGCAGGATGTTTAAAAATCCAAGGTACACGGGACAAAGCGTACTCATGATACACCAAGCTAAGGATAACCAGCATATGTCTCCTAAGTTTGAGACTGGCCATCTCACTTCCGTATTGGGTAAGGCCTAAACCTAATCCTAAGGTTTGAGGACTAAGCTTCCTCCACCCGAATATGGGCTATCACGCCTCGCCTAGGACGCACGTGCCAATTTTTGCCTCGCCCGAGACACACGTGATCTAAGTATGAAACCCTGGGATTGTGGGATCATTCGTGTTAATAGCATTGGTGGCAACCTCCCAATCCAGGGACATATGCGGATCCTTTAAGGTTTAAAACGATTAACGCGTTTTCCAGATGGATTGGTGCCTAATGTACCAACTAAAGCCTCCGAGGACATGCCCTAGTCAGTCAGTACGACTAAGAGGAAATCCCTAGTTCGCCAGTACGGCACCGGGCATGACCCCAGAAATAACTCAAAGATTACCTAGTGGCCCAGGATTATTGACTTAATCCAGGGTCATAACGGTTGAAACCTGTTTTGGTAAAAAATTCACAAAGGAATTTCGTATTCCAAACTTAGAATGTGAGGTAGTGTGCTTGTCAATATGCTTGACAATGTAAAGTTGAACACAAGGATGTAACGAGGGAAAAATCCAGGATCCTTCGAGTTGCCTCTAGGAATCCTAGCAAAAAAACCTCGGGAGCCGGCCTGAAGAGCCTGCTGCCTAGCACTTTTATTGATAACAAAATGAAAAGTTACAATGGGTTGGAGGTTTGATCGATCAGAACTATGTGATACAACGTTTTTGCAATGATAAGTGAATTAGAGAGTGAGATGTGTGTCGAATGTGTGTTCCTACTGATCGAATCCTCGTTTATATAAGAATTACAACAATAACAAACTTTCCAGGATTTCCGGGATCCTATCGTCCAACTAACTCGACCGTTAAGGCCCTCTTCGTTCACTTGGTCCACGATCTTCTTTAGCTAGAGCTTAAGTCTCGGAGGTAGTTGGTGACTGTTGGTCCGGGATCAACAACAACTAATCACGATATTTTAATCACAAACGAGTGCGGAATCCTCGTTTATGATTGATTCAAGATAGAGAAGAGAAGAAACACGAAGAATACGATGATTAAACGTTAAAAACTTGATCTTTGCACACAAGAAAACTTGTCGGGTACAAAACAGAAAATCGTAAACACTCTTCTCTCTTCTCTTGATTACGATTACGATCGTAAACACCTTGAGGCTCCTCTCAAAGTCGTAATCAGCAACCCTACAATGGAGAACCACATGGGGTTTATATAGGATCCCTAATGGACCTTAAACCCTAATAGTAAACCCAATGGTAAACCCCAAGCCCAATAGTAAACCCAACCAAACTAGTCTACTAATCTAAATAAACCCTCTAAGCCCAACCCAACTAATTTAATATTACAAGCCTCATAATCTAGCCTCAACAATCTTCCCCTAGGCTTGTGATATTAAATGTCTTCAATGTTTGAAGTTCTTCTTCTTGACTGGATGGCATAGATGTTGATGGAGATTCTTTTTGCAGAAATCTTCAATGGGTTTCATGACGGGCATTTGGGACTTCCTCTTGATCAGCATCAACTCGAACTTCTTGAAATGAACAAGTTAATGAAATGGAGGATTCTCATTGACTTGCTTCTATTGAAAGAACTGGTTCTTGCTGAATCTTAGGTAACTGTCTTGAATCTTGAAAATTAGAGGGTAAAAAGTTTGAACACCTCTAACTTTGAAGAACTTGGTTGTTGATCTTGGGTCATCAAAATCTCTAACTGCTCTCTGCATCATTTTCTTCATCAAAGATCGACTTGAAATCTTCAGCTTCCCCTAAACATGTGAACATCTTCTTTGAAGCTCTTTTGAAACTTTTGAAAACTTGTAAAGACACCAACAACTTCCCCTGAACAGTTGCTTTTCCAGATGGAAGTCTTGTTCGGCTGGTTCTTTAACTTTGAGCAGTAGCATCAGCAGCATCTTTCTATCATCAACCTGTCTGACACACATTTGAAAAAATATACTCCACCAGCCATTTGATGACTGGTCTTTGGTTTACAGGGTAATTATCATCTGTTCGGTTGATTCAAATTAATATAATTTTAACCAAAAACCCTAATATAGATTACGGGTTTTCTATAAAACTTCCCCTGAACCCAAAGACCTCTAAAGACTTCTCCTTAGCTGAATACTTCCCCTCAGCTAAGGACTTCCCCTGAGATAATACATATTATCTTCGAGTTCCTTTCAGATACTATGAATTATGGAAGTCTTTTCATTAGATAATAAGTATCATCCTTGAGTTCCCTTCGGACAAAACTTATTATCCCCTCTCCTTCCCCTAAAAATTTGTTAAGATCTGACGGAGGAAGTCTTTTCCATTAGATAATAAGTATTATCCTCGAGTTCCCTTCGGATAATACTTATTATCCCATACTCCTTCCCCTAAAAATTTGGCAAGATCTGTCGGGGGCATATTGTCATGCATTAAAACCCATGAAAAATACATTTTGACTTCTCAAATCGACTTGGCCAAGACGAAAACACACCAACAAGAACTTAACGACTCACACACGAAAGATACAAACTAAACAAATACTTACCAAACCAAACATGAGAAAGTTTACAAGGGATCAAACCGTATGAATCTGACTGAGGAACCCTTTTCAACTTTAGTTACTTAACTAGTCCAGGTGATTGCCGGTATGTTTGTCCGCTTTAAACTCAAACCCGTTTAATCCCAACCGAATGCGTCATGTTTAATATAGTACAATATTACCATCATGTTTAATTGTCCCCACACCCAAGCGTACACAATAAAACCTACCCAACCTCAGAGTTTATTGAGGATTCACAAACCCCCAGCTTGAGGAACCATGCAACACCGTTATGACTACCACTTATTTCATTAACCATCAGTTGGTGATCAGGTCGGCCGCTAAGCACGCAAAGAAGACCAACTGAGTGATTATTTATTCTCTTTTCTTTTTCATTGTTTTAATTTCTTTTTAATTTCTTTTTCATTTTTTTCTTTTTTTTTCTTTTCTTTTTATTATGTGGTGTAGTCATGGCAGCAGAGACATGGCGTGTGAGAGAGTGAATACAAGGTAATTACCACTCTCAACCCATTTTTTCCGGGACTCAGTCTTTTAAACCATGCAACCTGGGATGGGAAACTAAACATATATATCTTTTAAGTTCACCGCACTTTCATTGGAGGTCATAAGTTTAGGTCGAGCCTACCGAGCATATCACGGTGGAGCTTGCCTTTCACTTCCGCCTTACGCGTGTCAGCCATCTCCAACCCGGACATTCATTTTACTTCCCCTAAACTTCTCAAAAACAAGACACAAACAATTAAAAATTGAAAAGCACACTATTTTTGAGGGGTCAACTTTTTCTTCATCTTTACATTTCTTCCCCTTGCTTTTTGATCTTTAAGGTCACAATCTTGTGAACATCATTTTTCAGTTTTTTTTAAATAAAAAAAATACACAAACACACTTAAAAGAACAAAACACAAAATTTTGAAGATATCTGGCCAAGCTAACTTTCAAAGTATTGATTTGAAAATTTTAGAAAATTGGGTTTCATGACATGCACACTTCATTGCATTTGAAGTCAAACACATAATCAATCAACAACTTAATTGACACTTTAATGAAATAGGTTTGACTCAAAAGACCCTTTGCTGCCTCATCATTCAAACAACCAAATTAAGAACAGTACCTTTCATGATGATTTTGACATTTTACCTCTCAAAGAGACATACCTTCCATTGTATAGATTACTTGACATGACATGAAGATACGTCTCCTAAACTGTGCCTGGAACAATCACTTATCAACAAACAAATTAGTAATAAAAACGTTAGTGATAATCCTCCTTGATCGTTCCTGCACAGAGTGAGAGATTAGTTAGCTAATGGTACCCAGGCCATTGTTTTTCTGGGTACACCTGAGGAATCAATAAAAGATACTTCTTGTAAGAACATCCCCTTTGAAAAATCGGGAAGTTGGAATGGAACTTCCTTGATTTTTGGTTTCCAAGTTCCAGGTGATTTAACATTTGTTTTAGTCACATTTGGAGTTGTGACTTTAGGTATTTCAACCTTCTTCGTTTTAGATTCATTTTTTAAAACAGTTTTTGTTTTAGTCACCTTTTGAATTGCGACTTTAGGTGTTTCAACCTTCTTCATTTTAGAATTATTTTTCAAAACAGTTTTAGTTACCTTGGGAGGGGTAACTTTGGGTTTTTCAGACTTTGGTTGTTTTGAAAATGGTTTCTTCACCTGTTTTTGGAAATTTTTGTAACTTGGAAAGCTGTTGTTTTGATTTAAAGATTTTCTTTCAGCTTTGGCAGCACCCCAATGTTGATCAGAGGGTTTAACCTTAGGAGTAATAGTCTTCATTGCCTTAGGTTTCTGCACCATCATCGGCTTAGACTTCTCAGACTCCTGAGATGAAACCCTTTGTATTTTCGGATAATAGGGTTCATAAGGGCGATAAAAACAGTTTCTAGCAATATGACCAGCGATGCCACAATTAAAACAAGTCTGCTTCTTTAGATAGAAGTCAGACGTGTACCCATTTGTCTTCGGTGGCTGATATGGAGCTGGTTTGCCTTGTGTATGCTTCTTTGGTTTGACTGCAGCTTCAAATTTGACTTTCTGCTGGTTTGTCGAAGCCTGTGTCGAACCCGTCTTTACTGTCTTTGTGCTTCCTTGATTCTTTGACGTTGAAGCACCATTCTTGCAATTAAAACGGCAACTGCATGATCCAACTGAAGAAATGGGAGACACAGCTACTCCCTTTAGTTTTTCATTCTTCACTTCAGCTGTTGGTTTCATACTTGGATGCTTGATGGTGATCTTTGGCCTCTCAACTTTAGGTTCACTTATCACTCCATCAGTTATTCCCTTGAACTTGGAGGAGAAGGATGGTAATTCATATCCTACATCTGGTTCTTGGTCAAACATTGATCCAGATGTCATGAAGATCTTCCCCTCGGGTCGTGTTGTCAAGATCACCTTTTCCCTTTTGACTTCGTCAATTACTTTGAAGCATGGTTTCAACTCTATCCCAGCTTCATCAGACTTAGAGTTATGACACCTGTCATATTTCTGACACTTAGCATCATTGTCTGATATATCCTTTACTCTCCCTTCACCATAAGTCATATTTGCTTCATTATCAATTTCTTCTTGAGTCAATGGTGTAGTTCCAACCAAGACACTATCAATAGGAGGAGGAGCTTCTTTATAATCAGACTCGGTTCGTTCAACTTGATCCTCACTAAGAAGTATTCCTATAATGTCTCTGGGAACTGGTGGAGGAATAATGCTGTTTGCAGACAGAGACTTATCAGACTTTTCTGACCCAAACCCAGTTTTATCTTTCCCAACTTGACCAGTTACAACAGCATGTGACAATTCCTTTCCAGCATCGAGCATTCGCTGATTTCTTTCCTGATTACAATCATACTTGACCTGTAGCTCATCATATTTTTGCTGCAGTTCATTTAATTTCTGTGTCAGCTCAGATATCTCAATCCTAGCCCGATCATGTAAAATAGTCTTCTCCGTTGCTAGCTTTTGATATTTCTCAATGTCTAGTTTTTGAGCTTTTACTTTCTTTTCACTCTTTTCCCATCTACCCCTGAATGAACTTCTTTCGCATTTTATTTCAAAGAATTCTATCTCATAATTTTTACAAATTTGCCTAAGTCTAGGAATTAAACGAGCACAAGTAGGATTGGGGCATATCTCAGTTTTGTCAACTTCATCTGCGAAAGCATCTTTGTCCTCAACTATATTCTTTTCTTCAACCACTGAACTCATTTTCTTTCTTTAGATATGCAGCCTTTGAAGATTTTGAAGAATCGGCAAAAACGGCAAAAGTACTATTCAAAGAATAGTGTCAAAAACTTAAAACTGAAAAACGGAGGCCTTCGGAGTGGAATTTGGGGGTCCAAACGAGCTCCCCTGGACGTTAGTCCGGGGTAATTCTGGGGCTTTTTGTCACGAACGTCGTGTTAAAATTTGAGCTTATAACTTCAAACGAGTCAAAAGTTACGTCCGTTTATGTGAAAGTGTGAAATAGTGACTTTTTGCCGCAAATCCTGTTTCCGATCGTAAACCCTGTTTACGATCGTAATCACCTGTTTACGATCGTAATCACCTGTGGATCGTAAACTCTTGATTCCGATAAAACCCAGTCGTAAACTCGATTCGGATAAAACCCAGTTGTAAACACGATTCCGATAGGTTAAAATCGTAAACGTTGATTCCGGTTGAAAAAGTCGTAAACACTGATTCCGGTTGAAAAAGTCGTAAACACTGATTCCGGTTGAACTTGATCGTAAACACCCAAAGCACTGATCTTGAAGTCGTAATCTCGATTTTGCAGGTCGTAAACTGTCAAAAATCACTTCTTGATGTCGTAAACATTCAACAGATGAAAAACACCAAGAACACCAAGTCGTAAACACTCAAAAATGCCCAGAAACTGATCGTAAACTCATGAACAGCAGTAGATCTGATCGTAAACGTGAAGAACATCCCAGAATTTCGATCGTAAACCTGAAAAACTCAAGAAAACTCACAAAAACCGTTAGATCTCTTGAATCAATATCGTGAGAACCACGAAACACTTGTTTCTTGGCTCTGATACCAATTGTTGGTCCGGGATCAACAACTAATCACGATATTTTAATCACAAACGAGTGCGGAATCCTCGTTTATGATTGATTCAAGATAGAGAAGAGAAGAAACACGAAGAATACGATGATTAAACGTTAAAAACTTGATCTTTGCACACAAGAAAACTTGTCGGGTACAAAACAGAAAATCGTAAACACTCTTCTCTCTTCTCTTGATTACGATTACGATCGTAAACACCTTGAGGCTCCTCTCAAAGTCGTAATCAGCAACCCTACAATGGAGAACCAAATGGGGTTTATATAGGATCCCTAATGGACCTTAAACCCTAATAGTAAACCCAATGGTAAACCCCAAGCCCAATAGTAAACCCAACCAAACTAGTCTACTAATCTAAATAAACTCTCTAAGCCCAGCCCAACAACTAATTTAATATTACAAGCCTCATAATCTAGCCTCAACAATGACTTCGACTGTACCTGGTCAAATAGACACGTGGCAAATATGAGGGTTAGTTAAATAAAATAAATCAGGATACCTGAACGAGTGGGATTCCCAGACGATAATAGGATTCCAGAACCACATGAGCTTCCTGCGAGCATCCTGAAAATACACCCTCAACAATTGCCCTTTGAATTTCAACAAATGTGGATAAGTTTGACAGTTGTTAAAATTCAAAAAAAATGTCCTTTTCACGGCGTCTAGACGGTAAAATCAGTTGAGAAGTGACTGATTTCTCGGCGCCCAACGGATGTGATGGTAATCATGATATTCTCTTTAAATAGGAGATCACACAATAAGATTTTCACCATCTTCTTCACAAACCCTCTCGAGCTTCTCCGATATTCCAGGTCAGTCCCTCTTCATCTTTCTCGTTTTCTTCTTGTTTTTTGTCCATGGCTAAGAAAAACACCCGATCGTCTTCTTCGCTGAACTCTCCGGTCATTGAGGACTTCCACGATCAGGGGTATATTATCCACGGCGAGGAAGAAACCTGCAATTTTGACGACGGCGACATCCATGAGTTGAAGAACTTCGGTATTTTTCCGCCGGAAACGATTTTTTGAACCTTCGACCCTCAAGCCAAGTCCGACTTCATCTCTACCACCTGGGTTTGCTTTATGTACTACCCTTTCTCGCTTGGGATGACATTCCCCTTTTTGGAGCTCATCACCCAATTCTTCTAGACCACCCGACTCTCCTACTCCCAAACCATGCCAATGGTTTGGAGAATCCTGTATTCTCTTGACCAGTTGAACCAAACCAGGAATTTCAACATTGGGATTCCTGAGATCTGTGAAGCATACCAATTAAGAACCCATGGTTGTAGCCGGTTCGTTCTCAAGGCTCGTACCTCCACCTCCCAGTTGATTCCCCGAGCTTCCCAAAATGACCACGACTGGAAGAAACGTTTCTTCTTCGTCAAACGAGACTCAATTCCTGGGGGGACGGAGTTGCCGTTGAAGTGGGTTGAGAAGGGTAGGATATTGATTTCTTTTGTTTGAGAATCTCATCAAGAAGCAGCCTAATTTTAAGAAGCTCGAAGCAATTTACCAGATTCCTGCCAACGAAAGAGCACTGGTCCTTGAAGCAACTGCTAGTGAAAATGGCTACTCGGCCGATCATACTCCCGCCATGTCTGGTAAGTTTTTATAGGATTCTGAACTTTTTTAGTTATTCAAGCATCCTGAACGTTGACAACATATTTCTGTTTGCAGCTCCCAAATCCAGCTCTTCGTTCTCCCTGAAGGATCTTGACAATCTCCTCAAGTTCAAGAAGGAACAGCTTGAACATCCTGCCATCTCCAAGCCGCCTGTTAGCCGGCCAAATGCCTCGTCTTCTAAGAAACGGAAGGCTTCTGAGACTCCTGCCGGTCCCGTGTACCTGGAAACCTTTAAAGATCTTGCCCCTTTCGAGGTCAGCAACAAGATCCTCTCGATGCAGACCATGATCAACCTGGTAAGAAGCTCAAACAATATTTATGTTAGTTTCATACCTGTTGCAGCTGCTGACCAGGATTCCTGTTTATGTAGGGTATTGAGAAGCTGAGCACCCAGGCCATGGATATGGAGAGGAAGCTAGCTGAGGCCAACGATAAGATCCAGGCCCAAGCTGACACTGCTAAGGGTAAGACCCTGTTCTACGAGCACAAGCTTACTGAACAGCGTCTGGCCCTAGAAGCCAAGATGGCCACCGATGCTGAGATTGGCCAGCTTTCAGCTGCCCGGAGCGTCCTGGAATGCAATATCCAAATGGCAGAAGAGGCTGAAGCGGCTGGCTTCCAAGTGCCAGGTTGGGACATCGCAGGCTGGAGGCTAGTCTTGGAATCGTTAGAAGGAGGAGACGGTAATGTGGCAGGGAAGGATGGGAATGATGGTGGCTCCTTAAAGACGGTTCCGGATTCTCCGGTGGCGATGAAAAGAGCTTATGTGTTGGAGCTGGGAGAAGGCAAGAAGCTGGAGGACGAGGTGAAGCTAGTGGAGGAAGGGAAGGCAGTGGGCAATGAAGATAATGCAACGGTCTGAGCCCACTTTTTTAGTTTGATGGTTTTTTGTTAAACAATGTCTTTGTGGTTCCTGTAAGAAACAAGCAACAAACAACAAACAATGGTACGGATCCTGGTGGACGGATCTTGTGTTTATAAGACGAAACCATGATTCCTAAAAACTTTTGACTTCCGAGCTTCTCAAGTGGAAGGATCCTGAGGTTTTCAGGATGAAGATTGGGAAGCTCAAAATCTTTCGTGCATGTAAATAATATCAGTATATTTTGGCTTCTTAT
>JBCNJP010000010.1:53275542-53339145 GCA_039602395.1 Deinandra increscens subsp. villosa
ACATGACTGAACTACAACACTTGAAATACTAAATGGTGATTTGTATTTTCCTTCTTATTTGTTGAGTTTTACATAACAAATCCACATATATATTCGGGTGTTTAATCCCATACACTACTATGACACTACCATGATAAAATTTATAGCCTTTAACAAACCTACTTACATGATATGAAGATAAACACAATTCCATAATATAATTATAACCTTTAACAAACCTGCTTACATGATTTGAAGATAACAACAATTCCTTTGTAAAAATTTGTGTAGTTGATCTATATTATTCTACAGGAAAGTAACCACAATTCATTCGATCATCCTACAAAAATCAGCATACTCATTTAAATTAATCCTAATAAAAAATGTTATCCAAAGTCCAAATGCTAACACAAAGCTTACTCTAATGGGAAAGAAACACTTATATAGTTGTGATAGATCTCTGTGTAACAAACAACACAAAACATACATACACAATATAATTTGTGTGGTGAATACTACTTCCAACATAAGAAGAGTTTGATGGTCCACTTACATTCTCTTAGAAAAAATGAGATTTACAAATTCTTCAAGTAGATCAACTCCTATAAAATTTCCTTTTAGTTGGCTGCAACTACCACATACGGATTATGGAAAGATATCCAAAACATAGATTAAAACTATAATGGACATGCAGGAAACCATCCTATAACAGTATGAAGAGGTATATATTGGTATTTCATTCACCTTAGCAGCTAATGTTGATGACGATAGACAAATAGTTGTGTTGTTTCAAGTGGAAATCTACATACGTGAAACTTAACTGTCTACAGGGAATATGAAAATTAACTCCAATGAATTATGAATCATATAACCAAGACCATAACTATAGAAAAACATTAAATAATCACAACTTTTAGTTTGAAGGGTGCGCTATGTTTAAGTTAGGAATATTATATTAAGATTTAATATAAAGAAGTTGTAAATTGTTATATAAGGTAAATAAAATAGTTTTGTTTTAAATTGTAACTGCTCATCTTCGCTTGGACGAACGAGACGTGTTATGACACAAAGACCCATTTGAGATTATCGCTTTTGATTTTCGAAAATGGCTAGAAGCCCAAACGAGACCGACGTTTCCATATAACGCGCATGAGCTTGTTAAAGCCAGTGGGAGCGACTAAATTGATCAGAGAGTTTTTCTGTTCTCATGGTTGATTTACTTTTACGTCCCTTGACCTTCCTCGATATTGTCATAGGCTCTGACAATATCGAAACCCCTGCATGGCCGGATATGTACATGTGTGTTTGCTTGTTTTTGGTTGCTTGTCTTAATTTGATTAACGTGCCAACTAAAATCCAAACTTAGTTTTACCAATATAAAACTAATTTTTCAATCGATTAAATAAAAGTCCTAATTTTATTACGACTTTATAAAATTTATTAACCAATTTAATTCGACATCAAATTCGGATTTTTCGATTAAGTAATCGAACATTGATAAAATTGGTTATCGTCTCGCGACACATAGATCATTAATACTTAGGTTATTTAAATGATCGTCCCGAGTGAGATAGGATTCGTTAAATCTGTTATCGCATTAAATATTAAAATATGACTAAGTAATCCTATCTGGTAAGCCTAAAACTGGTAGTCTATGCCATCCTAAGTCATGTTTAACTTGGAACATATTGACCGATGCATCCGTGTTGGAGTATTTCAACACCGCAAGTGGTGTTTGGGGTATCTTCCAAGGTGAGCGTATTGGAGTATTTCAACACCGTACGCGCACGCTGACCACTTAGGACAACTACTATTTTCTTTACACGCACCTTTGATATTGGAGTATTTCAACACCGTACCTCTGGTCGGTGTGTAGACAAAATGACATTGATGGGGCTAAACGTATTTCGTTGATACGTTCGCGAAAGCCCCATAACGGGAGTTGAGACTATTACTCACAAGTGACAATCGTTGTCCATTTAGTTACTTAGAAATGTTGAAAGCACTTTACGCTGTCTAGAGAAATCATCTAACTAACTGAATTCCCAATTCCTATTCAAGATTAGCTTGCCATCCTTGAATACGAATCTAACATGGAAACACTAAAACATTTGCCTATTGTTTCAGATGGCTAACCGCGCAAACCAAGAGATTTTCCATCTCAAGTCTCTCCTTAAGAAGGAGAAACTTGATGACGCCAACTTCCTTGACTGGGAAAGGAATCTGAAAATCGTCCTGAAAATGGCTAACATGGAAAACGTGTTAGAAGCTGAGGTTCCTGAGGAACCTGAAGCTGACACGGTCGCGGCGCGAAACGCCCATAACACACAGCGAACAAATGCCAAAATTGTCGCGTGTCTTATGCTAGCCACCATGAATTCTGAGACTCAGAAGAACATGGTTGACAGGACGGCTTTTCAGATGATCGGTGATCTGAGGGGCATGTTTGAAACTCAGGCCCGACAGGAGCGCTATGACACCGTTGTGACACTCATTAGCTGTCGCATGGCAGAAGGCGCTCCCGTCAGCCCTCATGTCCTGAAGATGAAGGGTTACATCGACCGTTTAGCAAAACTGAATTACGTCATCCCCACCGAAATGGCGACTGACTTGATTCTTCACTCACTGTCCAGTGCCTTCACCCCTTTCCGGGTAAACTTTAACATGCGTAGCATGGTAAAGACAGTGACTGAACTTCATGGTATGCTTAAGACTGTTGAAGTTAACTTCGTTAATGGCAACGCACCCGATGTACTCGCAATCCGATCAGGAGGCGTCAAGAAGCCCGAGGTCAAGAAGGGTAGGCGTGGGAACAAGAAGAAAGGCAAGGAAGCTGTTGCCAGAGGGTCTGGAAGCTCTCAAAAGGGCAAGCCTAAGGCAACCAAGGCACCGCCGCCTGAACAGCGCGAGTGTTTTGAATGCCACAAGATGGGGCACTGGAAAAGAAACTTCCCGGAATATCTTGCCAAGGTTAAGAGCGGAAAAGCCCAGCCGGGTAATTCCTCAGGTATACACATAAGTTCATGTTGTATGATGCTTCACTTATTCCTACAAAATATATGTTTGATATACTTTACATTTTGTAGGTGCATGAAGCTGATAGGAAGCATACCAAGACGACACTGAACTGCCCTGCGATTATCGCACTTGAATAAAGTTCGTGTCCTTTGAGTTTTCATTTTAAACAGTTCTTGGTGTTTGAAACAACTTGTTTTGTTTTGGTTTCCCTGGCTGTTATCCAGGATGAACAAATTGCTTTCCTTGGATTTTGATTATGACATGTTTTGACAATGTTTGATTTTCGAAACATACATGATTGGTTTTAATCTACTTTGAATTTGATTCAACCTCATGTTAGATTAAGGTTCAAAATCCAATTACAACATACCTTATAGCCTGGTGCATTTGATTTGATCAAAGGCTAGCTTAAATGCGACATGATAACCTTTTGTTATCATATCCCATCAAAGCTGTAATGCCTTATGCGACTATAGTAATTGTTACGAGACAACGCACGACACAACGGTAGTTCATAAAGTCCGATGACTTTGAACCATCCGACGCCAAGAATATTAAATCAAGTCGAACCGATTGAAGATCGCTGTTTCGATCTACAACTGTAAGATTGTTACACAAGAAGGGTTTGAAATGAGCTAGAATATATATGATCGACCGCATCGAAGAGAAGAGGAATAATAAAATAAGAAGATTATGTCGTCGCCTGTTTCTGCTCCACGCCTTGTTGTCGTTTAGTATGATTTGTTGACTCCTTCCTATGCCACGTTGAGTAGAAACAGGTATCATCGTCATGTCGTTGTTGGTAAGTGTCCTCCGTTGAGCTTTGTTATATCCTCGAAATCTTTAATATATCAGTCTTGATCTTCATTTGCAATCCACTTTGTCTAACTACTCATAGCCAACCCCCTAAGAGTTTAGTTAGACTATACCGCCCACTGCTGGAAATTTATCTAAGGAGGGTATGTTAAGCCTTTCTTCAACTTGGAACATGCGAGGAAAGATTCAAAAGCATGAATCCGGAATGTAGCACCAACATAATCCAACATCGCATATACTTGTGATCCATCACTTTTCCAAAATCCTTTTTAATCCGACATAACACCTTATTCCAATTGCGGGTGTCCTCCAGACATCCGTCTCAGCCAATGACAAACAGTGATACTTCTAGAGGTGATTTACATCACCACAAGGCACACACTAAATTCAGAACAAAGCAGTCAATTAAAGCAAGCCCTACTGGGTCAAACTACAGTGTACAAGAAACTAAATAAGGGAATTCCTATGTACTATCACGAGCACCAAATGTGAATTTATACACAGCAGCATGCAAGCAGTCATATAATACAGTTATAACACATAGGCACACGTAAAGCAAATATCATCAATCATGAAATAATTAAATCCCTAGAATAGGAGTCCAAAAATTTACTCAATTGGGTTATAACTATTAACTAGCTGGTGTTTTCCTAACCCTGGTCGTAGTCTTTGTAGCTGGTCATGCATCCCATACTACAAGACTGTCCAGGAGACTTGACCAATCGGGTACACCAAAAGAATCCTTAAGTCCTAGGGGAAAACGTTACCCTAAATGACAATACTCTCGGCATTAATCGATTTAGTGGGGTTCACTAACGCCTTCGCACACCTATAGGCTCAGTAGTTAGGTTGATCAAGTCTAACCCCTGCCGACCTTGTGCGAATTCGTAGTAGCCGCCCACATGACCTAAAAATGCTTCAAGCATTGCCAAAAGTACTAAACCACAAGCAGACCACGCAACTCACACTGGTGCCAATGTGTCTTATATTAGCTAAACACAAACAAGGACCTCTACAGACTATCAACATCTATATGTCTGGTAGGGTTCATCAAACCTAGTGCACCTGTGGGTACGGATGACAGTTTGCGAGGCTGCAACCCGCACCGACCTTACACTAATCTTTGATCGCTGCCTAGCACACAGATATCTGCCTAAGTCTTGCAACGTCTACTTAATAGCCTTAGAGCCGTTATAGGTTCAAGCTTAGGGGTTTCTATCTATACACCTAATCTACTGAAACCTTGGGCTCTGATACCAACCTGTCACACCCCACTCCGCGACCGCCACCGCGGGGAGGGTGTGGGACCGGCTGCCCGTATTAGAACACGCGGAAGCAAACAGATACCTTATCTTGGCACGGGCTGACCAGTCCAACAATGAAACGACGGGACATACCCAAGCATCAATCACCATAATAGAAGGGCTGCCATTGGCAAGCCCAGCGATGCGCTATTGAATTCTCTGCGTTTCATTTGGGCCCAGGTTCTCTAAGACTGGTACAACACCGTAGAACTCAAATTTAGGCTACACCAACTGCTAGGTTTTGCACACATCAAGTCTAGCCAATCCCCGCCTATCCTTCAGATCAACCCAGTAGTTACTTACCTGCATATGAACCAAAAACACGTCAACAACAAACATTGTTGGTGAGTCGTAGCAGTTGACTCCAAAATAGTCTAAAAACATTTCCAATACACAGTGCATGTGATAAATACCATTAGGGTCAAACCAGCAATCGGAGGAAACTCGGAGCGACTTTCCCGAGCCCCTCCTCATGTTTCAAACATATACGACATCACCCGTTCAACCAACACAAGTAACCAAAAGGGGCCCAAAACAACGGGTATGCAACACCTTGATCTACCTAGACAGGTGTGAGGATACGCATATGCCTCGTGGCATTGCTCCTCAATTCCAGGAACAAAACAAGAACGGCCTAAATTGACCCTACGCTTCCCAAACGCGGTAACACCGCATGTACCGAAACATAAACGCAGTGGGATTCCGCCGGCACCTCAAGTCACGATATATAACAAAACACAATATTGAACACAAAAACAATGTTTAGACACGGTTCATATGCACCCCAAAAACATGATAAGTAAAATAGGGGAAACTACAACTCACAGTTGGTCCAGCATACAAATTGAAGGTTAGGTAACTCGACAATGCATCAAGCTCGGAGAATCTGATGACCTAAAAAAACATAGGTACCTTTAATTTAACACAACAATAATACTGGTTAGGCTCAGTTGTGCTCCGCGCCCACATATATACACGATACGTCTGTAGGTTGAAGTCCCGATACAACCGGATGTCCCAATACAGTCATACGACTTAAGCCCGGATACGATCGTATTTATCTGTCTATTTCTAAATAGACAGTTTCTGTCGGACACAGTGGTATTGCCCTTAGTGGCAATACGACCGTGTGGCTTTATTGACAGATTATCTAATCTAACGAATCTCTCGGATCTCGAACGATTATATTTTATTATCCTTAGAATATTCCCCGAAGTTATAACTTAAATATCTATACATAGATACTTATATGATTACGTTCCTCATGATGTTATGACTTTTACAAAGGTAGAATCGTGCCTTTTATCCACATAAAATCATAATCTTGTATACATAAAATCATAACTTCGTTTACATAAAATGATAAACTTTATTGCATAAAATCATAGGTTTTCCTCAACATAAAATCATAACTTTGATAAGAGTTTATAAACCGGATATGAAATCTCTCATTTCCATTTGGTTTTATGTTTTATAAAGCTTTACATAGTGTACATAAAATGATATATGTTCCTCCATTTCCAATTTGTATAAAATCATAAGCTTGTTTATATAAAATCATGACTTTGTTTAATCAGAAAATCATAACTTATATATTCTCCGAAACCGGACGTCATATATTTACAAACCTTTGTCTTTATCTGATTTTATGTTTTATAAAATCTTATAGGGTTTTACATAAAATAATACAAGTTTACTTCTTAACAATTTACATGAAATCATAGGTTCCATTAACATAAAAGGATACATTTTATTTACGAAATCTCAATATTTCTATTATCATAAAAACCAAAGTTTTTATTTATACAAAATGACAATCATATTAATCATATACTTATGATTTTTATCAACCTTAAATGATAACAACTTATATTTATTTTTGCTTAGATAATAACCAAAACTTTATATATATTTTTCTTCGTTATCATCTTTTTAATCATAACAATACTTTAGGTTTACAATACGTTCCTCACACGATGCGTATACAAGATCATTAAAATGATAACCAAGTAACGAACACGGTTATAGCTTCCGGTTGGTTTGCGAACCCGAACCCGGTTAACCGTAAAACGTGACGGTATCTGATTTGAGCACAAGGATAGTCCATTCCACATGATTTTTCGCCACGAGTAAGAATATGAGGTCGGTTTCTGCATTTGACCTCGTTTGACCAGTCAAACCTGCTGACCAGACTCGTTCACCGAGTTAACTCAGTTGACTCGGCACTGAGCTGACTCGGTTTAGCCCCAAATGTATCCAAACACCACTTAAACATTTTTCTACAAGCATTATGGCCAAAATCAGCCAACCATCACCATTCTCGAGACTGTCCCAGCTGCCGGAGGCCATGGCCGCCGCCGGTCGACTTCCCACAGTCATGAACCATCATCCACCATCATCCTCTTGCTCAGATCTAGCCATGCATGTTTAAATCGGGACTTAGAAGGAGTAACAAACACAAAATGAAACAATATACACGTCAAAATCCCCATCTCGAGCTTACTTTAGCTGGAATCGCGACACATGGAGGTCGCCGGAGTCGCGAGATGGGTAGAAAAGGGGGCGCCGTCGCCGCTATGTGGCGGAACCCTAGCCGTCACGCGGCTTTCACCGCCGTTTTGCCGCCGTTCGGGACTTGAAAGCAACTCGGGAACAGTGGGGGGAGCCACCAGGGAAGAGAAGGAAAAACGAGGAGAAGAAAAGGAGACGGAAAAGCGGGGTCGCCGCCGCACCTCCGCCGTGGCGCCGCCGGGTCTTGGTCGGAATTGTCGCCGGACCACCGTGGTCGGCCGCCGGAAACTGGGTAGGACCTTGGGCTCTCTCTCGGTCTCTCTTTCTCTAAACACACACTTAGTGTGTTTTGGATTTTCGGAGAAATGAAAGGAAAAGGTTAAAAGAACCCTTTTATACTTGGGGTTTTTAGGTGGGTAAAAGTCAGATACGCAGGTATTATACCGTGATATTCGAAACGTTAAACTGTAAACGCCTCGTAATTCATCCGTGATAATTCCGACATGACTGTAATACTATAAAAGCCTCATAAACATTATCGGGATATTTAAAACATCATATTAAATATAATCTGGTGAATGTTTGGTTAAACTCGCGGTATAAAGCGCGTATACGACGCGTAGACCGTTTACCTCCGTTTCGCGAACCAAACATATCTTCACGAATGGAATTCTCAGTAAACACTTATAAAAATATATATTACTCCATAGGGTCGTTAAAACCATCTTAAACAATTAAACTATCAAATTCGGTTATTCTTGCGTAATCGAACGGTTTACCAATTTCACCATTTCTTGCACCGATTCTTACGGTTATCTTTTCTAACGATCAGAACATCAATGATCAAGTATCTGGCACTTCCAAAAACTTAAATTCGGCCTCAGTGACTATTCTGTCACTGCCGGTGACTTACGCGCGTTAAGCGCCGTTTGCCGTTTCCGTTCGTATAAACCACGTGTGTCCATCAGAATAGACTTTCTGACAATTATTAAAGTCCATGTCATATAACCAATATCATAATCACCCGAACAAACATATTCAATTGAATGTCCGGTTATTCGGCACGTTTACCGATTAAACAACGAACTTAGTCGGTTTACATCGAATTCAGCTTTTATTGCTCCACAACATTTCTAATTGCATAACAATCACCAAGAATACTTCTGGCAACTTATCCGAACATCGGGTATTTGAATTGAGCCTTTGTCGGGCCGTAAATCTCTAAATGGGCATAACGGGCCTAACTGGGCTCAACAGTCCAATTCGTTAATCGGAAAAATTTCCCTCCGATTTACCGGAATTAACCAGGTGTTACAGTATGTGTTCAACATGAATTCTAAATATTCTTCTGTAGTTCCTGCAACATGTTTCATTTCAAAAGCCAATGAAAAAGAGTTTGTTTTGTGGCATCGCCGTATGGGACACATCAATTACGGAAAATGAACTACTTAGTGAATCATAATCTAGTTGAAGGTGTTACAAAGAATCGTTTTACATTTCATGATGTGTGTGTTTCCTGCAATAAGGGAAAGCAACAAAAGAAATCACATCCTTCCAAACGTATCAATACTATTATTACACCATTGGAGCTACTTCACATGGTTTTATTCGGTCTTGTGAATGTTCGTAGCATTGATGGTAATTATTATTGTTTGGTGATCACGAATGATTTTTTCTCGTTTCTCATGGGTGGTGTTTATGAACACGAAAGATGAAACTCCTGGTATTATTTAAAAATCACTGTCAAAGTTTGAATCTGCGTACAAGAAAAGAATCTGTCACATTCGAAGTGATAATGGAACCGAATTCAAAAATGAAAGTATAACAGCTTTCTGTGATGCAAATGGTATTATTCAAGAATTTAGTGCGCCTTATACTCCTCAACAAAATGGAGTGGCCGAGAGAAAGAATCGGACGTTGATAGAAACAACACGAACCATGTTAGCTGATGCACAGTTATCGATTAACTTTTGGACTGAGCCTGTTGCTACAGCTTGTTATGTGCTCAATCGCGTTCTTATTGTCAAAAGGCTGGATAAAACCAGTTATCATATGCTTAATGGTCATAAGCCGAATCTAAACTTTTTGGAACCGTTTGGGTGTAAGTGTACCGTTCTCAAAGAATCTTGCAAGTTTGATAAAAAGTTTATGAGGGCCTTTTTGTTGGATACCAACATCCGACGAAAAGAGTTTATAATCATGCTTCCAAGACGATTGAGAATTGTCTGCATGTTGATTGTCAACGACATTCTTTTACACCGGCAACAATGGGTTTCAGTCGAGGCTTTAACTATGATGCTTTTTTATAATTCTTTCTCTACAGCAAGCAGTGCTTCTGATGATGAAACTTCACAAGATGATCTAGTTGTTGCTATACATCATACAATGTTTCAGAATGGATCGAATGTTCCGAAGCTTCCTAATGTTCCTGCTGCTATTTCATCTAGTCAGAATGTTTCAAGTTTGGAAACTGTTAGTTCATCTGATGATGATGAAAGTGATTTTTATGACGCTGAGTTAGGACCAATTGATGATCCAGTTACATTACCGAGCACTAGTTCTTCTATTTCGAATACGTTATCGATTGATGATCGTTCTAGTTCGGAGGTTGCAAAAGAGAATTTCAATAATCTTGAAGACAATATTGTGGTTCCTGATACTACTACTCTTCGGATTCATAACATATATCCACATGACAATATTATTGGTGATCCTACTTCTGGTGTTTGCACACGGTATCAATTATCCAGCTCAGTCGATGCACTAATTGCTAAAATTCATGATTCTGGAATTCAATATGAAGTTTTTCATTCCTGCTTTTTATCTCAACTTGAGCCTGAAACTGATGACCAAGCATTGCAAGACTCTTCTTGGGTGGAGGCAATGCAGGAGGAATGGCAACAATTCCAGAAACTGGGAGTCGGCACCTTGTTGATTTACCCGAAAATTCCAAAGAACCTTGCGAGACACGTTGGGTGTTTAAATGTAAAAAGGACGATCGAGGCATCACTGTTAGAAACAAAGCTCGATTGGTGGTTCAAGGCTTCTCTCAGATAGAAGGAAACGACTTCAATGAAGTTTACACTCCGGTAGCTCGGATTGAAGCGATTCACATTTTCTTGGCTTTTGCAGCATATAAAGGATTTAAGGTGTATCAGATGGATGTTAAAAGTGCTTTTCTGAATGGGAAAATTCGTGAAGAAGTTTATGTCAAGATGCCACCTGGTTTTTATGATCCTGACTTCCCTGAGCGCCTTTACAATTTGGATAAAGCTTTGTATGGTCTTTATCAAGCTCCATGGGCTTGGTATGAGACTTTATCTACTCACCTACTTGATAATGGTTTCAAATGCGGGAAGTTTGACTGCACGCTTTTCTCAAAGAAAACGGGGAATGATCTGCTTCTAGTACAAGTTTATGTCGATGACATTATTTCGGAAGTCCAAACGATAAGCTCTGCAAGGAATTTGATCTTGTTATGCAAACAAAATTTGAAATGAGTTCCATGGGAGAGATGAATTTCTTTTTGGGTCTTCAAGTGAATCAGTTAGCGAAAGGCATCTTTCTGCATCAGACAAAATACGTTCATGATGTTTTGGCCAGATTCAAGATTAGAGATATCCGCATTCCTAATACTCCCATAAAGGTTAATATTGGTCTTGCGCCAGATGAGTCTGGTGACAGTGTTGACTCAACACTGTATCAAGCCATGGTTGGGTCGCTTTTGTATCTTACTGCTCCTAGACCTGATATAATGTTTGTCGTTTGTATGTGTGCTAGGTATCAAGCAAACCCCAAGGCTTCTCATTTGATGGCAATGAAAAGGATCATGACTTATTTGAAGGGTTGCCCGGATCTTGGCATCTAGTATCCTACTCAGATTCAGATTACAGCGGGTGCAAAATTAATTTAAGATCCACTACCGTCGGTTGCCAATTTCTGGGGGAGAGGCTTGTATCCTGGCAGTGCAAGAAACAAACTTCAGTCGCGACATCTACTGCGGAGATGGAATATGTTGCTGCTTCTAGTTGCTGTTCAAAGGTTTTGTGGATTCAACAACAGTTGCACGATTATGGTTTGAAATTTCTGACCACTCCTATTTTTATTGATAACTCAGCTGTTATATGCATCATGAAAAACCTCGTGCAACATTCAAAGAGTAAGCACATTGACATTCGATACCGTTTTATTCGTGACTGCTATGAGAAGAAGTTAATTGATTTGAAGAAATTCATATAGATTTTTAAAAAGCGGATTTGTTTACCAAAGCGTTTGATATAACTCGATTTCAATTCCTTTTGCAAATCAATGGCATTACTTGCTTGCCTGCCCAGTAATCTAATTCAGTTGATCAATTTTACTATTATTTTTCTTTGCTTTTCTGCTTTTTAGGGGAGAATATATGGAAAATATAAAAAGATTGTGATTTCTTGTTATTAAAATTAAAAAAACATAAAAAAGTTAAAAAAAAAATTAAGAAATGTGATCCAACCCCTGCGAGAAATGATAGTACATTAATGTATGATACTGACCATGGATTGAGTAAGAAGAAAGGCTGTAGGTACTTGTCTATGTCATTGAATGTGCTAATCAAATATGATATATGCAAGTATGACATAAAGATAAAGCTAGCCTGAAATCTGTGGTGATACATTGTTCTTGTTTTTGTATAATTCCGATCCTATATGGAAAATATAAAAATAGAATAAGAGATTGTTCTAGTGTATGCATGCGTTCTTTTGAAAGATTTAAACTTGTTTAATTTCCTTTATTTTCTCAAAAATAGAACTTTATTTGTATTCATGTGCACATCGATGTCATGCCTTCGCTGAGACCAACATGAACAATGGAAACCACCCAGAAAGGGATCCTGGAGGTATCCTCAGATCAATATTGTTAATATGTCGAGACTGTTTTATTGTTCCTTTTTTTATAACTACTTTATGTTGTTTAACAAGTATTAAGGTCTTCCATTGTCAGCTTCCTTGTCACAATTAGTTTTACTCTAGTGAAGCCCCAAAAAACAATGGCAGTGACAAGCCTTTAGCAACAACAGGTAAAATATCTATAGAAAAATGTGTATATCTTTGTTTATGGTGAGATTATGTGTTCTAACTTTGAGTTTTAGTAAATTTATGGTGAAATTTTTGTGTATTTTTGCTGTAATTATGTTTTTCTACAACCCTAAACTACATTGGTATTATGATAAAATGTTTACTATTTGTTTGGTACATGGTTCAATGGTTGAAATGATTTTGCATTTATTTCTAGACTTTGGGTAATTGTGTATGGTAATTGATTGTGGGACAATGAAGAAGGTATATGATTGATTAGTTGTTGTGTTTTATGCAGAATCATTGATGTAATGTCTTAAATAGTTGTAGGGATAATAGCCTCCAAAGGTCCAAGGTCTAAACTTGATCACGAGTCGAGGGCTAAGTGGCAAAAGGTAACATCAATAGTTGGTTGTTAGTGTTTAGGTAATCTACTTCTGCATATTTCACATGATTGTTTAGGGCCTGGAAATGGTATTGAAATATATGTTTCATACTGGCTTTAGTGCAATTGATTATCAAATGTAAACTTATACAATGTAGATCACCTTTTTAAGTAAACTGCATTTTTTCAAAAAATCAATAGCATTAAAAGTGATCATTACAATTTCAGTAGAATCAAACATTGTCTTTTACATCACATTTTTTCTATTCTTTTGGTCAAATGTGTATATCTTTATAATTATAGTGTTCTTTATTTTCTTTTTCTATTTGTGCATGTACACTTTCTTGAAGTTTAAAATATCCATAGAAAAATGTCAACTTATATGTAGTTCAGGACTTCAGGTAAGGAACTCATAGGTGCATGTTGGTATTATTTCTATAAAAATGTCTCAAGTTTTAAACTTTTAGGATTATTAAAGGTCAAACAGAATGTAACAGAGGTAATTTTTGTTCTACAATAAAACTTGAGTAATTATTAAATGGAATGTTCATGCTTTAGTTTGCAAGCAGAATAATAATTTTGTTTGAAATTCATTTGTTTTATGTATTTTATGCAATAGTTATTGAAGACCGCACGAGTGACTCAACAGTTTTTTGGTTCATCAAGCATGTGAGTTTTGTGAGTTATTGTTTTAACAACTTACTTTTGCAAAAGTTAAAGTCAAAATATATTGGACTTTTAGTGACTCAAGCTAAAGTAAAAAAATATTGGACTTTTAGTGACTAAAGTTAGAGTAAATAAAGACTTATAGCGATCGTTCCGATAATGACACTTTTTATTTGAGAAAGAGAAAGTATTTAATGCTTTAGTTACTCTTTTTTTTTTTACTTTTTTTTAGTCACTAAAAGTCTTTTATCTTGTCTTGGTTATTAGATAGAATAAAAGAAAAAATTCTATGTTGAAGTAGCTTCAAATATGATATAATAAAAAAGCGCCACAATAAAAATAATACCGCCAAACCAAAGTAAAGAAACCCTAATTTTTATTTATTTTAAAGAAATGTTTACATTACTTATGTTTTTTTTTTGACAAATGTTTGTAAAATGAAATCTAGGTTGGAGATGAAGTTTTCCTTAAAAGCATTTTAAACTCAGATACTGTAGCCAAATGAATGGTAAATAGTTTAGATTCAAATCAAAAAGTTGGGGGCACAAAGATTGGGCGCGATTGGTGTGAGGTAAATATTCAAGTAGTTGTGAAAAGAGATGGAAATATAGTTAGACCATATGAGTCATTGGACACAATCCAAGCTGCTATTGGCGCATCTATAGCATGGCCATGTTTTTTCATTTCGGTATGACATTATTGTTAAACCTGTAATATATTATTAAGTTTATAACAAACTTTAAGCTTATATATGGATGATTATTTTGTAGGTGGTTTGTGACGAGTGAGAAGGATGCATGATAACTGAAGACTATATTTTTCTAGTGTCTTTCATTACTTTAAGTTTCATGTTTAATGTTAGGATCTTGGGGAATAATATTATAACTTATTTTTGTTTAAGGCTTTTGTTATCGAAATGACTTATTTTAATGATAATTAAACTTTACTTATTCCATTAGTTGAAGTTCATCTATCTATAAGTTGATGATATCTTATTTATATTTATGAATCATGTTTAATGAGAACAATTTTAAGGATCTTGGTAATCGTCCTTAAAATAGGTATGCTCATATGCTTTACAAATGAATAAAACGTCCCATCATCATTTGACATGTTAGGACCCTTTTTGTGGTACTAATATAAGGATGATTTACTATTTGATCTATTCACTTTTTAGGACGCTAGTATGTATCATAAAATGTATGCATCTAAAAACCTTATAAAGTGTCCTATTTTGTGGTTTATTAGGATGCTATAACGTGTCCTATTTTGTGGTTTATTAGGACGCTCTAACATGTCATATTTTGTGGTTTATTAGGACGCTCTAAGTTTATAGGACCCCTTTAGAAATGACACTTTTATTAGTGGTCCTATTATCTCATGCGTCCTATAAAATAACATGTGAGGACCTTTTGGGTGTCCTATCAAGCTACTTTTGTTATAGTGTTTGTTAAATCCGAGGCCTTATCCGCGTATCGAAAGATCGACCTTAAGGTTGATGATTTAACTGTCTGATTTCTTTTTGCATGAAAAACTATGAACAGCTTGTCTCTGTATATAAATTATGTGATGAATAAGAGAAAAATAAAAAATATAATAAGTCTGGTTATCAATTACTTGAATGAGTGGGTACCATGATTTCTGTGCTTGATAAATGAATACCTAAGTCATATCAGAATGCTATAGAAATTGATTTGTTTTGGCTGAAATAAACATGAAAATGTTGTATTCGTGCACAACTTGGCTTGCATGCTGATTTATCTGAAATTGAAGTGAGTATGTTACATATTACTAATATGATCTCATGTTGAGATCTTTCTCACAAAAAGATTTTGTTTCTGTATTATTTTCGATCAACTGAATGTGGAAAATGGCAAATTTCTGCTTTTCTAAACCATAATCGAAGCGTGAATCAACTCATCAACATCAAAGTGATTAAAATTGGGAAAATATGACTTTTGGAGTGAAAACTAACAAAACAGAAAAGTTTGGGGTTTAAATTGAAATTTTTCAATGGTATGCCCGTACCAAGTGGTACGCTGGGCCGCACCATTGCGCATATAAAAAGGATGAAGTGGTACGGTAGCTCATTCCACCGTACCACAGCTAAAACTAATAGAGCAAAAACCCTATGCCCCCGATTCAATTTTTCTTGATTTCTCATTCGATACTGAACCTCCGCTCGTGATTTTTGTTGCTATAGGTAGGGAATCCGATTGCGCACGGGTTGATGATCTTGATTTTGTCATTGGTTTCATAATCTCTTGATTTTGGAGAATAAAGGCTCGGTTTTTCGAAAAATTTAACACTTTTTGGTTCATTAGGTTATAAGACATGTTAATGAGGTTTGAGCACACCGTTAGAGTCGGTTTTTGGTATAGAATCAAACCACGGTGACTGATTTCACGTACCATGCTTCATTTATGCTAAAAATCGAAAGACCTCTCAGCTGCTGTTCTTCCGCCGTACCAGTTGGTACGCACACCCGTACCAACATGGTACGCATAACCAATGTGGTACATAGGATGGTACGTACCAGTGTGGTACGTTTGACCAAGTGGTACAGTCAACGGCCTTTCTGAGTCAATGGTATGCCTATACCGATGTGGTACGGATGACCAATTTGTTACGATCAATGGTATGTTTGACTGGTTTTTGAGTTCATGCAAATGGAGATCTCACTTTGGGACTATTTTTGAGTTCATGCAAAGATTGCGGATCTATTATGCAGCAACACACGAGTGTACAATGTACAAGGATATTCTAAACACATTTTAGAATGTGGCTCAGGTGGATTGTACAGTTGTGCCACCAGTTAAGATTTGGGATACACGAGACTGATATTGTTATTTCAGAGGATGACATTCGTCGGGTTCTTCAATTTAATGATCAAGCTGCTTATCCAGTGGAATTTGATGAAGCGGATCTTATTGGGGTATTAAGACGAATCAAATATGATGGGAATTCGACTGCGAAATGGTTTATCAAGTCAAATGTATGTCCACCATACAAAGTATCCGCTGCATGTGATTATTAGATGTTTTGGGAATAGGTTGAGAGGTCATGAAGAGTTTCCCAAGAAGATTCTATCATTCTTTACAATCCTGGTGATGAACACAGAATTCAACTTTTCTGGTTGGATATTTGCTTACATGAAGGTAAACATCTTAGTGAAGCATTTGTTATGCCGTTAAAGCATATGAATGAGATAGCTGTCAGCAAATTGCCAGTTTATCAGAAACGTAATGGGGCGAACATACATCCACCGGTTAAGAAGCTAATTGGACATCTTGCTAAGCCAGATTATGTGGCTCCTGCAAATGGTGCTCCACGTCATGATGACAGTTCGAATGATGAATTGGAATATGATGATAATGGTGAGCCTTGTGAAGATGTTCAGAATCAAGCTGAAAATCAAGAACCACAAAATAAAGAGCCTGTTGTGCAAGAACCAACAGTACAAGAACCAGTAGTGCAAGAACCTGTTCAACAATAACAACAACATCAAGAGAAAATCATTCAAGATCTGATTTTCAAGATGAAGGAGGTGAGCATGTAGCTATTAATGCTCAGGATGATGAAGTGATGGGTGACGATAAGGCTGATGCTTCTGATCATGATGATGATGATATTCGTCTGATACTGATTAAGATTCTGGTGATTATGTTACGATTCTGCATAATACCAGTGGTGTTCTTGTGAAGAAAGGTTCAAAGAAGCACATAGCTTATTTAAAGTCTCAAAAGCAAGACACGTCCATGTATGAACAACCTAGAGCTCAGCCTGATGATTCTGAGACTAATACTGATCCTTCCTATGCTCCAGAACTGGACGAATCAGGTTCGAGAGCTGATGTTACCGGGAAGGGTAAAGCTCCTATGCAAGAGACTGGAAAAAGATTTAAGACCGTGTCGAGGCCAAATATTTTAGTTAAACGCGGTACGTTCCTTGTTGATTCAAGGAGAGCTTTGCTGGGTAACCCACCTAGCAAGAAGCAAAAGATTTCAAGCACACAGTCTTTAGTTCCAAAGACAACCACAACACCAACCATTGCTGCTCATACTCCTAGTTCTGGACATCCCCTGCTCAGACTAGAAATATCACATTCAAGGCTCCTGCTACCACAACAACTACTCAAACAACTTCATCTGCAAGTGTTTCGGTTTTATCATCAACTTGCGTTTCTTACAAGTCAAGTTACTTCTTTGCAAGAGATGGATCATCAATGAGCTTTAGAAATTCAAGACTTACGGGAAACTGTGAGGGTGTTGAAAGAAAGGGATCTATCTAAAGATCGGGAAATTGGTCATTTATTGCAAATTTCTCAATCTCTAGGTGAGCAGCTAAGCTTTCTGTTATAATCTTTACCTGCTCAGGGGGAGATGAATCCTAATCCTAAAGAAACTTGCAAAGGAGACGGTTTGGAATAATTAAATGATGAAGAAGACCTGGATGGAGGTGTAGGTGGTGCCAGTACTGGTAGGTTTGGTACTTCAGGCACTTCCACTTCAGCTGGTACTTCTAAAGCTGGTGCATCTTAGGGGGATAGAGTTGTGGGAGGAGATGAATATGATGTTGTTCTGATTTCCAAAAGCATGATTAAAGAGGGAGAGTTTATTCATGCTTACTCGAAAGAACAACTTGCTGCAATTTATGCTCTGAATGTTGAAGAAGTTGATGATGTTCCTGTTTCTGAACCATATAAAGAAATTGATTCGAATAATGATGTTGAGTTTGAGGAGGAACAGGTAGAAGTGGAAGATATGGCTGCTGAAGAATATCCGAATGATCCGAAAATGTACAGAAATTTCACGAATGATGATAATTCTGCAGAATTCATCTTCTTTGGGAAAGACGATGAGGAGGAAATATAAAAAAGAGCTGAAAAAGAGAGGCAGAAAAACAGACCGAGACTAATGAGTCTGGTAGCTTTTCAGAAGAACAAGAAAAGAGAAGATTGTTTGATGAATGGATGAAAGAGCAGAGAGCGAATAAAGTACCTTCAGTGAAGCCAGTAAAGCAAAAGTGTTACTTCAACAATAAAGGTGAAGCTATTGGGAAAATAATCAGTTGGATGTATGACTCACAACTCAAATGCTATGCAATCAAGAAAGAGTTTGGAATTATCTACTTGAGAAATGCAATAAGGTTTAATACTTTGCCAGTGTGTGATGTGAGAGAATTGACCAAAAAACCGTTTCTGAATTATGGTCAAAACGCTCTTGGTGAATTCTTTAAGAAGTGGTTACATGAAGAATGCCAAGGAAGATTCAGATTCTTGAAGCCTCAGAGGCCAAAGTATGAAGAGCATTTGACTAAAGTCCATTGAAAGACTGGAAAGACACTGATTGTATTGAATTATAAAGAGCCAACAGCTCAAGAAGATTCCTTTGAAGAAACTAGAGCAGAATTTCATTCAGACATTGAAATGGTGGTATTATGATGAAAGAACGGGAGAAGTAGTGATTGTGATCAAGGAAGATAATAAGGTGGTTCAGATCTTTGATCCAATATGGTTGATCAATCTGTCCGAAGATGACATTGACAAGATCTATCACAACAACATTCTATATCATGTTGATGATGCAGATCAACCGTTACAATTTCAGAAGGTGATACAAGTATGTTATGCTTTTAGAATACATTCTGGGAACAACAGACACATATTTTGGAAGAAGACTGTAGCAAAAGCTTCTGAAGACTAGCATGAGAGAAGGAGGAGTTTGTTAGAACAAGTTTTGGTGTCTAATGCTAGGTCTAGGTGTTCGTTGTTCATATTGTTTATTTTGTAAGTTCTGGTTCCAGCGTACCATGGGGCGGACCAGTTGGTATGCCGTAGCGTACCAAATATTACGTTGAGTTAATTGGTACGCTGGCCAATATACTATAAATAGGTTTGAGTATTTTGTTTAGAGTAGAAGAGTGAGAACAGGTTAGCTTAACTGTGTGTAATCTCAGTGTTTCTCTCTCTAAATCTCTCTGCACTCATCCTATTGAAATCAATCAAATGAAGCTTTATTTACATCTGTGTTTGTCGTATCGATTGAATCATGCAGTAGTAAGATCAGTACGTGTCTTTACACAACCTTTTGACAATAAGAACGTGATTGAGCACAAAACAAGCCTTAGCAACTGCCTCAGTCTAAAAATGAATTGGTAAATGTGCATCAGCTAACATTGTTCCCGCTGTTTCTATTAATGTCCGATTCTTTCTCTTAGCCACTCCATTTTGTTGAGGACTATACGGCGCACTGAACTCTTGAATAATGCCATTAGAATAAAAAAATTCTGTCATACTTGCATTTTTGAATTCGGTTCCATTATCACTCCGAATGCGACAAATTCTCTTTTTGTATGCAGATTCAGACTTTGACAACAATTTCTGAATTAGACGAGGAGTTTCATCTTTTGTGCGCATAAACGCCACCTACGAGAAACGTGAAAAATCTACCGTGCTCACCAAATAGTAGTATTTACCATCAATGCTACGAACATTCACAGGACCAAATAAATCCATGTGAAGTAGCTCCAAGGTGTAACAATAGTATTGATACGTTTGGAAGGATGTGATTTCTTCCGTTGCTTTCCTTTCTTACAGGAAACACACACATTATGAAAAGTAAAGCGATTATTCATAACTCCGTCTACCAAATCATAATTCACCAAATAATTCATTTTGCGGTATTTGATGTGTCCCATTCGGCGATGCCACATAATGGACTCTTTCTCAGTGGCTTATAGTAATAAAACATGTTGTAGGAACTGCAGAAGAAGATTTAGAATTCATGTTGAGCACATACAAATCTCTAAACCGTGGTGCACACATCACTATCCAGTCATGCGGTATGTTGATTCCAGGCTTCAAGATCAAGCACTCAGAACTGGTGAAAGCAGTAGTGAATTGCTTGTCACAAATCTGAGAGACACTCAACAGATTGTGTTGCAACTCTTCGACAAATTGTTCTCGATCAAATGTGACACTCTCATTACCCATTTTTCCTTCACTGGTAATTTTTCCGCCTTTATTTCCAGCAAAAGTAACATTCCCACCATTAACAGGTTTGACATCGGATAACAAGGACATGTTACCCATCATGTACCGAGAAGCTCCATTATCAACCACCCAAATGTTGTTGACAACCTTTTTCCGAGCTCCCTGCACAGGTCAACGAATAATTTCTTTACATCAGGACCCAAGCTTTCAGCTTTGGGTCGACCGGTGTCCTCAAAAAAATCTTTAGTGGCTTTGGATGTCATCTTAGGAAGACACTTTTGTTTCAATGATGGAATAGATGAGTGAGATATGGAAGCATGATTTGATGAATTACCAAAAATACTTTGATTATGCTTGAATTTTTTTTTCACATTTAAAGTGATGCTTGGTAACCATCGACTCCTCTACCATCTTGTCTTTTGAAACATACTTCGAATCATAATCATAATTTTCTGATTTGTTCGTTTTCGCAACAGAATTCTTCTTTTTAGCAAGCACGGGACCCTTTGAAAGTAAATGTCCCCGCTTATGACAATAAAAACATTTCCGATGATCAGGAATGTGAATTCCAATGGGATTCCCAAATTCTTCTGGAGTACCATCATCATGGATAGGAGGAATGATCCTTTGGTTTACAGGCCTTAAACACTCTAGAATGAAACTTTGGAAGTGGTTTGAACAATGGCTCAATATAACCAAATTCATTATAAAAACCATACTCATCATAACCACAATTTTCGGAATAACGTTTTGGTTTAATGGGTTTGGAACTAGATTGATGTAAGTACCTCGTAAGGATCTTACTACTGCATGATTCGGTAAATCGATAACAACGATAGTAAATAAAGCTTTGCTTTATTGACTCACTTAGAGGTTACAAGTTCTAGAGAGAGAGACACACTGAGAACACACAGTTAGCAAGATATGAAAATGACAGAACTGTTCTGCTCTCTCTAAGAAGAACCTATTTATAGTGTATAACATAACACTGGCCGACCACCCAGCGTACCATTGGTACGCCCGTACCAATGTTACGGCGGACTAAGTGGTATGGCCACCTTGGTATGTTGCCACTAAGACTCACACAAATGCTCTAGTCTAGATAGAATACACAAGACACATCGTAGCATAGGAATATGCTCTAACAAACTCTCCCTTAACGTGTAGTGTATCTATCTATCTATCTATCCAAACTAAACTTCAGTCTTTAATCTTCAGCATCGCTGCATCCGATCTTCAACTTGAAAATGAAATCTTGTCAGAAATAGAGCTTGCATGGCTCGATCACTCTTGAACAATCTTTGAACTTCCAGATCCACTTGTGAAAGATATTACATACTCCCCCTTTCACCATGCTTGAGTCTTGTCACACAAAATAAACTGCAATTTTAGAAGACAGAAACGCGGCTTTCTTTTTCTTTTTGAAAAATAATTTAATCTTGGCGCAAAACTTATCTCCGAGAATCCAAGATATAGTTTTGAAATTGTGATTTTGTATCTTGTATCGATCGGTCGAAAACAAATAAGAAACAAAATCTTTTTGACTTTATGAAACTTTATATCAAGACACACTGAAAATCTTTTTGATTTTTCTAAGTTTAAGCTAAAACACACCTAAAATCTTTTTGGATTTTTCAGATATGAAATATAAATGCAATACAGAATCAAACACTATTTTTTTGTCTTTTGCAAGGAAGATCACAACTTGGGATCATATTGGACATCACACCTGAACTACACTTCAATTTCAATTACTTCAACACACAAGTCATGTCGATTGCTGGTATAATTTGTCCATCTTAAACTCAGGCACAATCATACTCATAACGTCTAAATATGTTAATGTATTGATTAGATTGCATTGACCAGTGTACCCCACACTATCAGACATACTCAGATATGCATTCGCTTATCACATTTTGTGATTTCATTTGTGATTTAACACATAATGATTGTATTCATGATAGTCAACTGTGTTCCATGCAAAAAGAAATAAGAATGTTAAATCGTCTACCTTAAGGTCGATCTTTCGATACGCAGATAAGGCCTAAGATTTAACAAAATAAGAAAATAAAAACAAGTTGAAATTGTATAACCCAACAACAATCAGGCTAGTACTCCCGTACACGGAGGGCAAGTCCGATGAGTTATACGAAATACCAAAAAAAATAAAGCAGAACGTCAAACGAACAGCAATCGGGTCGGTCTTGTGGACACGCAGAGAAAGTCTGATCGTTTGACAAAATAAAGAAAATCAAACAAGTTTAAATCTTTGCAAAATGAACACATGTATACACAGTGACTTCTCATTTTTCTTCTTCACATATCCTTTTCTTGATATTTTGAGATATGAATCAAGATGTTGTCCACTTGGTCAAGCATTAGTATTTTTAATGTATATCACATCTGAATACTTTCTGATCTGATTTAATTCCGAGCCTACCAAGAACATCCAGCAATGATCTTATGGCTTTTTCATCTATTTTATCCATGAGTCAGACACGTAAGCCAATGCACCATCATTTCCCAATTATGTCGGATACAATTTCTCATATTTTTCAATATTTTTGTTTTTTCCTTTTTCAATGTTTTTGTATTTTTCCTCTTTCCCCCCCTTAAAATGAAAACTCTATTTTTGGATTTCTAATTTTAACAAAAACTCAAAGACACTATTTTTGGTTTTTCAATTTTCTCCCCCTAAACGAAAAACGAAATGCATTAAAGAAAGCAAATTGACCAATCAATACGGATACCTTTTCAGATTTTACCTTTCAGAAAAACTTTTATTTTTGAAATATGAAGCATTCAATTTAAGTTATGCAGGAAACTCCACTATCAGGAACTTGAAGCTTGAACTTCATAATCACCGACAGGTCTTCTTGAAGAAACCTGCATAGTGGATTTAAAGTTTAGTATTCAAATGACCCGAAGCACACAGCTTCTGGTCGACCAGTGTCTTCAACAAACTCATTTGCAGCGTTGGTGACCACCTTAGGTCGCCACTGCATTTTTGATTTATCAGAATGAACAAAGTCATCATCACGTGATGAACCACCAAAACTTGAATCATTTTTGAAAACTTGTTATGTTTAGATTTAAAATGTGACGGTGGTGACTCAGTAAGAATTCTGCCTTATTCATCAAACTTATTATGTTTAAATACCACAAGTCTAATATTAGTTGTTTCACAACAGACATGCCTTGGTTGTTGATTTGAAGTGTCATAACTGGTTGGGACAGTCATGTGTAGCTTGAGCACCTCTGTCTGTTTGTTAGATCTTGTCGCGATCAGTCCAAGTGGGAGACTGTTGGATATTGTATGTCTTGGCCCGACATATCTTAAACCCGAGCCGGTTACGACCTGTAAGAGTTACACCGAGTGCATTGAACTCTAAACCCGATTAAATAGTTAACCGGTAAAAGAAACGAAAACGTTTGATTATATATATATATATTATTTATACTAGTTATAAATAATTAATAATCAATAATAAAAATGGTTTTATTTAAATTCACGGTCGAGTTATTCGTTAGTGAAATCTTTGCTAGCGTTTGCTTGTGGGCTCGCATACGAAGTCGGGCTTAAAATTTGAGAGGGCTGATTTATCTTATACATAGTAGATGATTAGGGGTTAAACCCTAATCAATCTAATAATAATAATATTGCGTCGACGACAGCAACAAAAAGAAAATAAGAAATGAATTATTCTTTGCTTTCGCTCGAAACCCCAAAACAGAAAACGACATTGCCATCGTTTCTGCTTCGATCGCTGCCATCGGTGTGCTCCGGCGGCCATCTTCGAGCCACCATATTTTGGTGGTCGTCGCTAGTCGGGGTGTTCTGTCAGTCAACGCCCGTAGACCGTCTTGTGAACTAGAGAACGCCGCCTCGTACGCCTCGATCCGCCGCTCGGTTTGCCACCAATCGCCACCGCAAATCCGCCGAACATCACCGTGTATTCGTCGACGCCGCCGCCGCCGCCATCGCCGCCGTCACCCGCCACCACTACCGCCGCTCGCCTGTCGCCACTTGACCGTCGTTTGTCAATGCGAGTCCGACACCTTTCGCCGTGTGTTTAATACTCAACGGCCACTTAACGTCTACCGTCCCGACAACACGGTGAAGAACATGACAACTCAAGACACAAGACTCAACTAAAGAAGATGACTCTAGTGAATATTATTTATTGTTTAAATATTGTCACTAGTTGGTAGTTTTACTATTATGCCCTTAGTGAGTTTTGTAGTATATATAGTAAGTCTTTCTCATGTGAAAGACTTGATGAGTGTATGTTTGAGAGAGAGTTAGTCATGGTTCTTTGAAGCTTGTCGAGGGTTCATGAACTCACCTAGTAAGTTCATGATACCCGGGAATGTGTGGGGTAGGTAAAATGTAATCATTTGATTATCTTTAGTTATCTATCATTCCACCTTGTTTATCTATCTATCTTGTTCTTCATCTATCATGTTTATACTAGCTTTGCTCATCATCATCATCACATCTCAAACACCATCGTGTTCATATCCGGGTGTTCATTTGTTTTCTCAAAAACGAGTTACACAAAGACTCGATCCGCTTCCGCAACCAAGGTATTTGGTCACCACCTCGGTTTTTCAATTGGCATCAGAGCCATGGTCGAGATAATGCAACCTCACGGTTGATATCTCAACTTTGTGTTCATATGCTCGTTTTTTTAACAAATGGAGATGTTCTTATTTTAAAAGATTTTTGAAATTCCCTTCATGTCTTTTAAAATTTGTTTTTCTTTCTCTTGTGTGTTCTTGAGTTACTACTTAGGATCGATTACATATTCTTGAAATTACGTTTGTGTATGAATTTATTTAATTCAAAATTCATATGGAATTGTGTTTCATCTGTATTTTCGAGATATGTCAAAATCACTATTTGAACTTTTGAATGCAACCGACAAAACAAAGGTTATTTATCCTATATTTACTTTTCTTAGGAGTGGTCCCATCCTATTTTCATCATGTGCTTTTGCATCTTTCATACCTTAAATTGAAAGAAAGATGAGGTGTCAACCTAATACTTCCTTGACTTTTATTTCTTTTGTCTTGTGATTCTAAAAGTCTAAAACCTCTGTCCTTTAGAAATCAAATCACCCATTCTGATGTCTCGAGCTTTACCCAAAGAAAAGAACCCATCTCTTTGCCTTTTGTGTCGTACGAGAACTGACAAAAGCAAAAGTTGTATGTATTGTACAATTTGCTTGTTTCAGTATCCTTCCCATCCTTTCCCATCGTCCCAGCGTCCCATTCATCTATCCAACTTTCAAGTATTTTGACTATACTCTCTCTCTTCGGAAAAAGTTGAAGAGAAAATATTTGAGAAATTAGTTGCAGGTTATTGTTTGAAGATGGTGATTTACTTGTTATGGATAAACTGAGAATTAAAGTATACGAGCTCGTCGTTCAGGCTCATGTTCATTTCTTTATGGGCGTTGACGAAGGTGATGGAATCTGGATCTATGTCTGGGTTAATGAAGAACGACTTACATGGAACCGGATTAACCGACCTAATTTTTGATGATGGTCAGATGGTTGTTGTCTGGGATTGGCAAGAACAAAGATGACGGAGAAAGCTGATGACGCGATCGATGTTCACAGGGTTTGCGTGAAGAAAAGGTCGATAGCGACAGGCCCATCTAGAGTTACAGTTGAAGAAGGTGATGGCAACAGACCACTAGGGTTTTGTGTGCCTTGCGTGTGTCGGTGAAGAAGGCAGAAAAGCTATGTACGGGCATAGTTCTACTCTGTTTCCGCCTTCCGTTTCAACCATCAAGCGGAAAAATCAATGTTCCGCTCCAACCTACTTCAACCGGAAGTCATTCAAGTTCGGCCGGAAAATACAACTTCAAGCGGAAAACCATATCCGTTTCAACCGGGTTCCGCTTGAACTGTGTACATCAACCGGAAGTGTTGAGTTCAACCGGAAAAGACTTCAACCAGAATGTGCAAAAGAAAGCAATGTGATTTTTAATTTTCGAAGAGTCCTCAAGCCGTAACAGTTGCGATATTGCCATTATGGTAAAAATCGAGGCAAGATTATTAGCACAAAAAGAAGTGGTTTATCTTCGTGCAAAGCATTGGTTTGGTATTCGGCCAAGTATTTCAAGATGGTTGAATTGTGGAGTTAATTCTCGAGTTTTTCATAGATCCTTTATCTTGTTTACTTTCAACAATATTGGTACCTTGAGTTATGACTTAGTCCTCAAGTAGCTTGCCATTGTGTTGAAGTTTGTAAACACCCTATGCATTACAGCCTATGGTTTGGGGGTTGAAGAATGTTTATTGTAGGGGGAGCTTCACAAAGGAGAATTGAAGAACAAAAGATTTGAAACTACATGACGATTTTCTTGAAGTCAAGATGCAAGAATACAAGAACCAATGTCACAAGTGTTGAGTATACCATCTACCAAATAGGGGGAGATTGTTGGGAATCGAGATACCGAGCCAACAAGATTTGGATAGATGTGTTTAATACTCAACGGCCACTTAACGTCTACCGTCCCGACAACACGGTGAAGAACATGACAACTCAAGACACAAGACTCAACTAAAGAAGATGGCTCTAGTGAATATTATTTATTGTTTAAATATTGTCACTAGTTGGTAGTTTTACTATTATGCCCTTAGTGAGTTTTGTAGTATATATAGTAAGTCTTTCTCATGTGAAAGACTTGATGAGTGTATGTTTGAGAGAGAGTTAGTCATGGTTCTTTGAAGCTTGTCGAGGGTTCATGAACTCACCTAGTAAGTTCATGATACCTGGGAATGTGTGGGGTAGGTAAAATGTAATCATTTGATTATCTTTAGTAATCTATCATTCCACCTTGTTTATCTATCTATCTTGTTCTTCATCTATCATGTTTATACTAGCTTTGCTCATCATCATCATCACATCTCAAACACCATCGTGTTCATATCCGGGTGTTCATTTGTTTTCTCAAAAACGAGTTACACAAAGACTCGATCCGCTTCCGCAACCAAGGTATTTGGTCACCACCTCGGTTTTTCAATTGGCATCAGAGCCATGGTCGAGATAATGCAACCTCACGGTTGATATCTCAACTTTGTGTTCATATGCTCGTTTTTTTAACAAATGGAGATGTTCTTATTTTAAAAGATTTTTGAAATTCCCTTCATGTCTTTTAAAATTTGTTTTTCTTTCTCTTGTGTGTTCTTGAGTGACTACTTAGGATCGATTACATATTCTTGAAATTACTTTTGTGTATGAATTTATTTAATTCAAAATTCATATGGAATTGTGTTTCATCTGTATTTTTCGAGATATGTCAAAATCACTATTTGAACTTTTGAATGCAACCGACAAAACAAAGGTTATTTATCCTATATTTACTTTTCTTAGGAGTGGTCCCATCCTATTTTCATCATCTGCTTTTGCATCTTTCATACCTTAAATTGAAAGAAAGATGAGGTGTCAACCTAATACTTCCTTGACTTTTATTTCTTTTGTCTTGTGATTCTAAAAGTCTAAAACCTCTGTCCTTTAGAAATCAAATCACCCATTCTGATGTCTCGAGCTTTACCCAAAGAAAAGAACCCATCTCTTTGCCTTTTGTGTCGTACGAGAACTGACAAAAGCAAAAGTTGTATGTATTGTACAATTTGCTTGTTTCAGTATCCTTCCCATCCTTTCCCATCGTCCCAGCGTCCCATTCATCTATCCAACTTTCAAGTATTTTGACTATACTCTCCCTCTTCGGAAAAAGTTGAAGAGAAAATATTTGAGAAATTAGTTGCAGGTTATTGTTTGAAGATGGTGATTTACTTGTTATGGATAAACTGAGAATTAAAGTATACGAGCTCGTCGTTCAGGCTCATGTTCATTTCTTTATGGGCGTTGACGAAGGTGATGGAATCTGGATCTATGTCTGGGTTAATGAAGAACGACTTACATGGAACCGGATTAACCGACCTAATTTTTGATGATGGTCAGATGGTTGTTGTCTGGGATTGGCAAGAACAAAGATGACGGAGAAAGCTGATGACGCGATCGATGTTCACAGGGTTTGCGTGAAGAAAAGGTCGATAGCGACAGGCCCATCTAGAGTTACAGTTGAAGAAGGTGATGGCAACAGACCACTAGGGTTTTGTGTGCCTTGCGTGTGTCGGTGAAGAAGGCAGAAAAGCTATGTACGGGCATAGTTCTACTCTGTTTCCGCCTTCCGTTTCAACCATCAAGCGGAAAAATCAATGTTCCGCTCCAACCTACTTCAACCGGAAGTCATTCAAGTTCGGCCGGAAAATACAACTTCAAGCGGAAAACCATATCCGTTTCAACCGGGTTCCGCTTGAACTGTGTACATCAACCGGAAGTGTTGAGTTCAACCGGAAAAGACTTCAACCAGAATGTGCAACTTCAACCGGAAATTTCATTTGAACCGGAAAACCCTCTTGAACCGGAAGAAGCTCTTGAACTGGTGAATGCTTCTATTCATGTTCAGACCGAATTTGCTTCCAGGCTGCCGGAATTCGCCATCAGGTCGCCGGATATGTTTCAGCCACTAGAAAAATGGTGACGTTGTCTCTGCCCTTCTGGTTATCGAATTTATGTCTTCTGCTCAACAGCTCAATTCTATAGATGATTTTTGGACATGGATTTAGTGCATGCAGATATACGATTATTATATCACAGGTTCGATATTGCCACCATTTCAGAATTATGTGATGGGTTACACAAATTTTTCTGTTTGGGAATTGCACGACGAACTTGTTTGATATATTTTGCTACGGGTTGCAAAAGTCTAGGGGGAGAAAATGTGATGATTTGATGAGACTTTTGGCAACGTGTTTAGCAAAAGAAAGCAATGTGATTTTTAATTTTCGAAGAGTCCTCAAGCCGTAACAGTTGCGATATTGCCATTATGGTAAAAATCGAGGCAAGATTATTAGCACAAAAAGAAGTGGTTTATCTTCGTGCAAAGCATTGGTTTGGTATTCGGCCAAGTATTTCAAGATGGTTGAACTGTGGAGTTAATTCTCGAGTTTTTCATAGATCCTTTATCTTGTTTACTTTCAACAATATTGGTACCTTGAGTTATGACTTAGTCCTCAAGTAGCTTGCCATTGTGTTGAAGTTTGTAAACACCCTATGCATTACAGCCTATGGTTTGGGGGTTGAAGAATGTTTATTGTAGGGGGAGCTTCACAAAGGAGAATTGAAGAACAAAAGATTTGAAACTACATGACGATTTTCTTGAAGTCAAGATGCAAGAATACAAGAACCAATGTCACAAGTGTTGAGTATACCATCTACCAAATAGGGGGAGATTGTTGGGAATCGAGATACCGAGCCAACAAGATTTGGATAGATGTGTTTAATACTCAACGGCCACTTAACGTCTACCGTCCCGACAACACGGTGAAGAACATGAAAACTCAAGACACAAGACTCAACTAAAGAAGATGGCTCTAGTGAATATTATTTATTGTTTAAATATTGTCACTAGTTGGTAGTTTTACTATTATGCCCTTAGTGAGTTTTGTAGTATATATAGTAAGTCTTTCTCATGTGAAAGACTTGATGAGTGTATGTTTGAGAGAGAGTTAGTCATGGTTCTTTGAAGCTTGTCGAGGGTTCATGAACTCACCTAGTAAGTTCATGATACCCGGGAATGTGTGGGGTAGGTAAAATGTAATCATTTGATTATCTTTAGTTATCTATCATTCCACCTTGTTTAATAATCTATCTTGTTCTTCATCTATCATGTTTATACTAGCTTTGCTCATCATCATCATCACATCTCAAACACCATCGTGTTCATATCCGGGTGTTCATTTGTTTTCTCAAAAACGAGTTACACAAAGACTCGATCCACTTCCGCAACCAAGGTATTTGGTCACCACCTCGGTTTTTCAACACGGCCAAGGTATATCTAAACTCCGCCTAGTTTAGATTATTTTATTTCGATCTTATTATCGTTATTTATTTCGCGTTAACCGGTTTAACAAGAATAGGTGTTTGTGTGGTTTTGGTGATCGTGATCCTGTTGACACGATTACGACGTTTTAATGGTTTACGCGTTTAATTAGTAATATAATTTATTCCGCTGCGTAACGGATTACTTGATTAATCCGTTTAAAACTCTGATTTGCTAAAGCTCGGTCGAACTGATTAATTAAAATGTTGAAGTTTTTTTTATCATCACCGGGCACCCGTATACCACTGTCGTAACCCTACAAAAATCTCATAGATACACTCAATCTTATGAATCTTTAAGAGTTCCAGAGTGTATAGTTTGTGGTGAATTTGATCATCTGGCAGCTGTTTGCTATTACAATCCTTTGAACAAAGATCAATCTTCAAAATCTAAAACTGTGAAAGGTCAAAGTTTGGCAAAGAAACTAACAGGAAAAGTTTCACCTGTTAAAAGTCACACGGTTAAGTATTTTGAATCTGATTAAAAAAAGGTTCTGATAGGGACTGAAAGAAATGGAAGTTTTTATGTGTTTAAGCAAAACAATTTTCCAGCTGAACTTCAAGCGGAACATTTCTCCACTCGAAGTAAGGTTCAATCGGAAAATAAGAAAACCTTCAGATCAACAACTGCAGTGAAACAAAGACCATTTGTTAAATTTAGTGAAACTTATGAACTGTTTGAAAGCCAAGGAAGAAGAGATCCCTCGAGGGAAAAGGTTAATTTTCGTAACACTTTTCAAACGGAGAAAAACATTGGTCAAAATGAGTTCTTGTCTAGTTTAAGCGGAAGTTCATCTTTTCCGCTTCAAGGTGAAAAATTTTCAAAAACTAGCTTTGCATCTCGAAAGTATGCTGCTTCACCAGAAAGAACTAGAGTTTCTGGTCAAAACAAATTTCCAACCAATGAATTTGTAAAAACTAAGTCAAACAAGCAAATACAAATTTAGAGAACTTAGAGAGAGAAAGGCACTTGAGACAACAACAGTGCCATCTCCATCACCAACAACCCTGTGAAGCATTTAAAAACAGAGCAAACCAACATCAGGCATCATTTTATTAGAGATTGTGCTGAAAAGAATTTGATCAAATTGCTTAAAGTTCACACTGATAACCAATTAGCTGATTTATTCACAAAAGCTTCTGATGAGGCAAAATTTTTCTACCTCATTAAAGCAATTGGTATGATGAACTTTGATTAAAGATGTTTTTAGAAACCTTTAATAAAGAAGACCTTTGTGTCAAAGAGTCCATCTCTTGATACAAAAAGAAAAAGAAAGAGAAAATATTTGCGTTAATTAAAACCCATTTTGACTCATAGTCAATTATTTCTGTCAGGCTATGAAAATTAACACAAGTCATTTTAAAAAATTCATGTGTTTTTGTTTTTCCGCTTCAAGTTCCTGTTCAACTTGTGAGAAAACAATTTTTGAAAATCTCTGGGTGAACATCAACTAGAAATAAGCTTTGTCGTATTCGTGGAAAGAGTTTTTGAAAACATTTCTTCCAAGTGGAAAAAATGTCCGCTTGAAGTTCTAATGGAAGAAATTTGGTTTTTAATAAAAGGAGAAATTGGGTTCCGCTTGAACTCCCGGGTAAACGCTCAAAGTTGCTTTATATTTAATTACCCGGAAGACACTTTTTTCTAAGCGGATATGCATTGAATTACCCGTTAAAATTTTCACCATTAAATATCCGAGGTTTAGTAAAATATCTTTAAGATAAAGACATGATTCAGGGGGTTGTACCGTATAAACCCAAAGCATCAGTCACTGAACTGTTATTTCAAGTTTTCTCTCCTCCACGTCACCCACGTCAAAGTAAAAAGTCCTTAATTACCGTCATTCCTCACTTTTATCATAACTTCCACACTCAAATTCTCTATACTTCTCCAAAATCTCTAAAAAACTGTCAAATTTCTCTCAAAATCCAACATATTCCATGGCTCCAAAAGCAAGCACAAGTGGTAAAAGGCCTGCCGAAAGTTCTAAGTTTGTCGTAGAACACAATCTGGTGGTATATCTTGAAAACCCAAGACCGATAAAAACTCCGACATGATAGAATTCCTAAAGAAATCACATCTTCATCACGCGCTTACAGTGGAAGCGGTGATATACGAAGAAATTATGGAAGACTTCTGGTCTAATGCCAAAGTTGTTGAAGATAGTAACAGTGTTGAAAGTATCACCTCAAAGGTGAAGGGTACAGATGTGGAAATTAATGAAGCAAAAGTTTAGAAGGTACTAAAAGTGAGAGATGAAGGCGGCTACATCATGATTGAAGCCGAACGATACTTACCACTATTCAGAGCAGTCGGCTACGGCGATTCCATCACCAGTAAAACGATCAAAAAGGGACCACTACCATATAAATTGCGATTTCTTGCCCACTTCCTACTAGTGTGTCTAACCCTGAAGAAGGAAGTCTTTGATGAACTTGCTGGTGAGCAAGCCTCTGCATTTTATGCTGTTAGAGCATATTACTATGCTAGGAAGTGTCTCGTGTATTGTCTTTAGATCAGAGCATTTGTGTCAGTCTTAGAGGCAGCATACCAAGCTCCATACCAATGGTACGTCGACCAACATACCAACGGTACGTTGGATGGTACGCAACTTAGTGTGTGTTACCTATAAATAGGTTGACTCTTTAATAGATTGTAGCTGGTCATTTTGAGTCTTCAATAAGTGTGGGTTTCTGTGTGTGTTCTAGAGAGAGAGCTTTGTTCTAGTAATCTTCAAGTGATCAATAATAATCAAGCTTATTTACCTTCTCGTTTCACTAGATTGGTCAAATCATGTAGTAGTAAGATCATTATGTGTCCTTACAGGTGGTATCAGAGCAATCCAGGTTGCTCTACTACTATGTTTTGATCAATTTTTAGATTTCTAATGAGAGAAAGTTTGGGTTTCTTTGGTTTTTCATCAATTTTCTTCAATTCTGATTGTTTCTGATGTCAAACTTGATTGCAAAACATTCCTAGTGTGTTTTCGTTGCCTATTGCTGCAAATTACAGTCCAAAACGTCCAAATCTCAAAAATCAGTCGAAAATGTGTTGGTATGCCGATTGAATGTCGTGGTATGCTGGATGAACTGTTGGTACGCTGACTGGTACGTTTGTTGGTACGCAAGGCAATCTTCAACGGTGGTCCGGAGCAGTTACGCCTTACCAAGTTTGGTATGCTAAGTTCATTGGTACGCTACTGGTTTGGTACGTTAGTCAAAGATTTGGTCCGCTGAGAGTGTGTTTGGTACGCTGAGAAAAGTGGTGTTCACTAAGACTGACGTAACTTGAGAAAATCCGTTAAGAGTTACGGGAGCTACTACCAGCCAAAACGACCGTATCAACGAGATCTACACTTTTACATTCCTAATGGCCGGTACCCTCCGGTGTGAACCCCAAAATCTGTCTCTAAGATCTTCGTTTTTTCAATCCGAAGTTTTCAATACCGAAAGTTTATCACAAGATGTCTGATTTTTAAGCGTTTGTTGTTATGCAAAACACGATGCAATCCATGATTAACTTTGATAATGAAATTGGAACAGGCCATAAAGTTCCTAAATTGTTGAAATTGGAAGATTATCACAATTGGAAACAAAGATTTTCTGCTTACATTAGCACGAACGATATCGATTTATGGGTTCCAATTCGGAAGCTTTAGATGCATCCAACTGATCAAGGAAATTATAAAAAAATTCACAATTTTTGATGCTGCTGAAAGAAAAAGTTATGAGCTTGAACAAAAAGTGTATAGTTATCTTAAGATGGCTTAACCTACTGAGCTGTTGCACCAGTTTAGTACTTGCAAAAAGTCAAAACAGTTATGGGATGCATTGTCGGCGAGATGTGAAGGCAATGATCAATACAAAAATAGTGGAAGAAAAGTGCTAAATAAAGAATTTGAAAACTTTTAACACTATGATAAAGAAATCATCACTGCTCTTGTATCCAGATTTTCACATCTAATTAGTGAAATGGAAGTGGTTAATATTGAGAAGACTTAGGAGGAATTGAAAGAGAAATTGATGGAAGCATTACCAGAAAAGTGGGAAAATTATGTTTTGTTGCTTACTCATGACAAAGAGTATTCAATCTTATCATTTCATGATTTGATAGGAAAGCTTCATGCTAGAGAAATGGAAATAATGACTTCACATAAATCAATAGCTCAACTGCAAAATCCTGAGTTGTATCATGATCAAAATTCTGCAAGTATCAATGCAAAATCTAAATCATTTGGTTTTGATTCATCAAATCCAACTCCAACAGCATTTGTTGCTAGTCATGGATCAGGAAATTCTGAAAATTCATTAAGAGGGTGTAATTTCACTATTCAAAATCATTCAAGTCAGACTTTATTTTCTGCAAAAACACTTGATGAACATTTGGCATTTATTTCAGCTCTATTGTCTTCATACTATGGGTTGTTGAATGGTGGTTTACCAACAGCTAATCTGATTGAAGAAGAATTTGATCAGATCGATCCAGATAATCTTGAAAAAATGGATATCAATTGGCAACTTGTTATGCTAGTCTAAAGAGCTAAACGGTTCAGGAAGAAAACATGGTTCAAAGGTTTAAATCCAGATGGTAAAGTTGGATTAGACAAATCCAAGGTAATATGTTTCAAATGTTTCAATTTTGGACATTTTGCTCGTGAATGTTCAATGTCAAATGCTTCTTTATCAAAGTCTTTAACAAATAATTTAGAGTCAAAGGCATTAGTTTCACAATTTGCTCAAGTATATGACTGGTCGAAAGATATTGAACATTTTGAAAGTCCTATTGCTTTGACCGCAATTCATAATAATCCTGTAGATTCATTTGATTCTGAGTTTGCTGAAATGCAACATGCATTTATGGTTCAAATTGATCAGAGTGATTCTGCTTCTGAAACAAGTGATCCTGAATAAAGTGGTTATGATTCTATTTGTGAGTTTTGTTCTCAAAAAGACAAGAAGATTTACGGATTGATAAAAGAGAAAGAATTGTTGGTTGCTGAAAATAACAGGAAGATAGAAGAGTTGACAGGTGAACAGAAAAAGTTGGATGATGTAATTCAAGAATTATCATCTCAAAAAGAAAAGTTTCAATGTGTTGAAAAAGATCTTGAGCAAAATCTTACAAAGTTGTCTGAAGAAAAGGATGAGTTAGTTAAAGAAGTTGAAAAATAGAAGGCTGAAGCTGAGGATGCTGCAAATAATTTCAATAATTTGTTTGAAAAATCCAAGGTTAAGGTTGATATGCTTAACAAGTTTTCTAATGAACAAGCTACCAAAATTGGGTCATATCAGATTGATATGGAAAAGTTGCTCGATGAAAAAAGAGAGTTAGTAAGAGTGAATAAATTGCAAAATGAAAATCTTAATATTCAGAAAAGAAATGAAGATAAGTTGAAGAAAGAGTTATTTGCTGAGCTTGATAATTTGAGATTGCAAAAATATGAAATGCACAAGGTTGCTAAGAGATTGATTGCAACAGAGAAAGAATTGGCTGAAGCTCAACAAAAGATTTCAGATTTGAAGACTCAAGTAATTGATGAAAATCGTCTATTTAACAATGTCACAAATTCACAATCTTTCACATGTCTTCTAGCAAATTAAGAAAATTTTGAGAAGATGTTTGATAAGAAAGTTTCACCTCCTGCAAATATCAAAGAAGCTGTCAACATTGTCAAAGAAAAGTTGAAGATTGTGATTATTCAAAATTTTCCGATTCTAAGTATAAAGAAACGAAGAAAACAAAGAATCACAAGAATGGTAAGCAAGCTGAACAGAAATTTGAGATTCCTAAAACTTCAAAGTTTGTGCCTGGGTCTTCATCCTCTGAAGAAGAGAAATCAGCTAGTTCAACTGAGAAGATTCGTTCCAATACTGATATTGATGAAATAATCTTATATGCTCCAAAAGATGTTAACAAAGTCAAAGTTGAGTTTACTAGTCTTGCAAAGAACAGGCATCAATCATCTGGTTCTGAAGAAAAGCTTTCAGGAAAACATGTTGGTTTGGGTTTCAATCAGAAGTTTGCTAAAGATGATGCTTCTAAGGTTCAAAAGCAACAGAAATTGAAGAAGATAAATTTGAAGCAAGTACAAAAAGATGTGTTCAAAGCTAAAAACGTTCAACCTGAGAGGTTTTAAAAACTCAAAGGTTCGGAACAAATATTTTCTGACAAAGAATTTCTGCTTTATTGCGTGGATGCTCAGAAAATATTAGAAGTTTTTGTGAAGAATGTTGATTCGAAGAACAAGAAGCAAACTGCTAAATATTCATTTGGAGGATCTAATTCTACTCCAACAAGCCCGACATCCAAATGGGTTTATGATCATCGATTTCAGGTATTTGATTCATTTTATGATCATTTTGGAGATGCTAATCTTTGTGAAGCTTTGCAGTGACAAAAGAGGAAAAATGTCAACAATCGCTTATGTTATAACTGCCGACAAAAAGGGCATATGGCACAAGATTGTCATGTCACTGCTGCTTTTACTTCAAGAAAAGGGCAGGTTCTTATGTTGGTAAACCTGCCAAATACAAATTCATTGATGAATATGGCAGAGTATTTGATGAATTTCAACCGACATTTTTTAAACGTTAACGAAGGTTTTTACCTACATTTCAAAATGATTCATCTGTCGGTTGTTCGTCACAATCAACTGTGACCAGTTCATTAAATACTGAATTACCAACATAACAAATCTAGAGAACTAAAGTGGTTTCAAAGGGTAATCAAGATACTGGTCGACCAGAAGCGATTCGCTTCGGGTCATTTATAAAATAATGTGTTTGACCAGTGTGTAGGTACTTCTAGAAGACCTATTGGTGATTGAAAAGTTGCTGATGGAGGAGTATTCTGCCAATTTAATTCAAATTCCAAGTGATATCAAATTTCAAAACTGAAATTTATCTGAAAGCTAAATTTGGAAGGTATCCATGTCGAAACGTCAATTTTCTTTCTTTAATACATTTTGTTTATAATTTAGGGGGAGAAAATTGAAAAATACCGAAATAGTGTCTGTGTTTTTGTTAAAATGAAAAATCTAAAAATAGAGTTTTCATATTAAGGGAGAGAAAAACAGAAAAATATAAAAACATTGAAAAGGGAGAAATTGTTCCGACATAATTGGGAAATGATGGTACATTGGCTTACGTTTCTGACTCATGGATAAATTAGATGAAAAAACCATAAGATCATTATTTGATGTGCTTGGTAGGCTCGGTATTGAACCAGAAAGTATTCAGATGCGATATTCACTAAATACTAATGCTTGACCAAGTGGACAACATCTTGATGCATCGTTCAAGATACATGTGTTCATGTGTTCATTTTGCAAAGATTTAAACTTGTTTGATTTTATTTATTTTCTTAAATGATCGGACTACCTCTGCGTATCCACAAGATTGACCTGATAGTTGTTCATTTAAGGTTCTGCTTTATTTTCTTTGGTTTTAAATATAATTCATCAGACTTTCTATGCATGTCCACAAGACGACCTGATTGTTGTTGAATTATACAATTACAACTTGTTTTATCTTTCTTATTTTGTTAAATCCGAGGCCTTATCTATGTATCGAAAGATCAACCTTAAGGTAGACGATTTAATGTTCTTATTTCTTTTTGCATGGAACACAGTTGATTGTATCATGAATACAATCACTATGTGTTAAAACACATGTGAAGTCACAAAGTGTGATAAGCAAATGCATATATGAGTATGTCTGATTATGTGGGATACGTTGGTCAAAGCAAACCTAATCAATACCTTAACATATCCATATGTTATGAGTATGATTGTGCCTGAGTTTAAGATGGACAAATTACACCAGTAATCAACATGACTTGGGTGCTGAAGTAATTGTGATTGAAGTGTAGTTCAGCATGTTATGTTCAATATGATCCCAAGTTGTGATCTTTCTCGCAAAAGACAAAAATAGTGTCTAAATCTGTATTGCATTTATATTTCATATCTAAAAATTCCAAAAAGATTTTAGGTGTGTTTGAGCATAAACTTAGAAAAATCAAAAAGATTTTCGGTGTGTTTTGATATAAAGTTTCAAAAAGCCAAAAAAAATTATGTTTCTTTTTTATTTTTGACCGATCGACATGTGTTATGAAATCAAATTTCAAATCTATATCTTGGATTCTCGAAGAGAAGTTTTGTGCCAAAATTAAATTAATTTTTCAAACGAAAATGGAAGCCGCATTTCTGTCTTCTTTATTTGCAGGTTCTGTGTGTGTCAAGAGTCAAGCATTGTGAAAGGGTGAGTTTAAAGTATCTTTCACAAAAGGATCTTGAAGTTCAAATATTATTCAAGAGTGATCCAGCCATGCAAGCTCTATAGCTGACAAGAAATTTCAAGTTGAAGATCAGATGCAACGATGTTGAATTTTGAAGCCTGAAGTTTAGTTAGCATAGATACACTACACGTTTAGGGGGAGTTTGTGAGAGCATATTCCTATGCTATGAAGTGTCTCGTGTATTGTATCTAGATCAGAGCGTTTGTATGAGTCTTAGAGGCAGCGTACCAAGTTCCATACCAATGGTACGCTGACCAACATACCAATGGTACATTGGATGGTACGCAACTTAGTGTGTGTTACCTATAAATAGGTTGACTCTTTAATAGATTGTAGTTGATCATTCTAAGTCTTCACTAAGTGTGTGTTTCTGTGTGTTCTAGAGAGAGAGGGAGCTTTGTTCTTGTAATCTTCAAGTGATCAATAAGAATCAAGCTTATTTACCTTCTCGTTTCACTAGATTGATTGAATCATGCAGTAGTAAGATCATTCCGTGTCCTTATAGGTGGTATCAGAGCAATCCTGGTTGCTCTACTACTGTGTTTTGATCAGTTTTTGGATTTCTAGTGAGAGAAAGTTTGGGTTTCTTTGGTTTTTCATCAATTTTCTTCAATTCTGAGTGTTTATGATGTCAAACTTGATTGCAAAACATTCATAGTGTGTTTTCGGTGCCTACTGCTGTAAATTACAGTCCAAAACGACCAACACATTTCCATTTTCTTCAATTCTAAGATCATTATGTGTCCTTACATATGATGTGGTGAAGGGTGAGAATTTTAATTTCTCTAAACTCATTTTTCATGCCCTAAGATTAATTGTTGCAACTTTTTCCTTTTTCATATACCCAAGGTTTTTAACCTGTATCTTACAAGAGGAATACCCTCAAATCACTTTGAGTGGTACAGTTTTTCAATAAAAACTTCTCAATGAGAAAACGTTTTCGAACTTAGCTGTTAATGAGCCATCGTTTCTCGGAAGGGACACTGACCATCCCCTGCCAATTTTGATGCAATTTCTGGATGAACCCTCAAATGTTGAGGATAAACCAGAAAATGTTGCTGCAACTGAATAACTGGTCAAGATGACAGTGCTATAGAACCCATAGTCAGTGAACCCACATCTGTCCCAAAATCCTCTACCATTCAAACATACCAATCCAAAAAGAGGAAGTCATTTGACAGAAATACCACTGCCATAAACCAACCTGAATCCCCTGTTGCCATTTTCAAAAGGCACAAATCTGTGGTTGCTAGGTCTCCTCCACCTATACCCACAGAAAATACCCAACTTCAAGCCCCGCAAAAGGTTAAATGCCCAAGCGAAAACTAACGAAATTAGGATTATCTTTCTGGGATGAACCTTCATCTGAGGGGGAGTCACTAGACTTAGATGCACAATCCCCATCTATTAGGTCTTGAACCCCTACTTCTCTATCACCCTTGAGTGATAATGCATTCAATCCTGATCCAAATGATGATGTTATTAACTCACCCACCTCATTACATGAGCACATTCTAATGGATTCGGACCCTGTTGCATTGAACCAACACTCTACATTGGAGGTGAATCACAGAAGTGAAGAAGAGATTCTTATAGAACAGGCTGCTACTGCCCAAGTGCCCCCACTAGACCTTTGTGCTAATAGTAACATCAATAAGACCCAATCCATGGAAATCCTCTCCGAATAGCTCCTAAGGGTCCTTCATTGGAACCAAGGGAACCTGAGATAGTAGTGGAGAATCCCAGGTGCCAAGAAGCCGTGGGTACTGAGCATGATCAATCTCAGATTGATGGCTTACATTCGTCTAAGGATAGTGGTAAAAAGCCAGTTGAGGATAATTATTCACTACCTGAATTAACGACTTTGTACAAATCACTACAACAACATATGGATGATCTTAATGCCACTGTTGCAACTCTTGTTCAAGCTTAAGCAAAGCCTGCAACTCCTATCACTAAGCCACAGGTGGAAGCCAGTTCTTCAGACCCATACATGGTCCAATCAGTTGAAGCTAATCCTCTCAAATTGGGGGAGAAAACTACTGCTACACCATCATCATCTGCTGCACACAATCAGGAGATTGAAGAAACAGAAAGACTTTCGGTTGAAGTCAAAATGACTGCATTCAAGAAAGCAGAGGTTCAACCACTTTCTGTGGAAGAGAGTTGGGAAACCATAAGGAACAGCCAATTAGTTGTTGTGTCCCCATTCAAAGACCGCACTTTGACTCAACTTGTCCAATCTTCCATGCTCATTGTTGGTGCCCTCCCTGAGCACATTAATATGGTGATAAGGCTGATGAGAGATGTAATCATTCCAAGGGAAAAAAGACTTTGCTCAATCATCAAAGGATGGGGCCTCCAGCAACAGAGATATTGTAGAAAATGTAGTGATAGAAGAGGTAACAGAAAAGCAAAGTGGAACTGCAGTGGTTGAAACTGAGAAAATGGATGAAAATGAATTGGGTGAAGGTGAAAAAACTAAGGTAATATAATCAGTTCATAACGGAACTGAAGTCCCTAAATCACAGGTGGTGAAAGAAGTTCAACCGGAAATTCAAACTGAAACTCAAATAGAGGTAATTACGATTGATGAGAATACACTAAATCTAGAGAGAACATGAAGAATTGAAGAAAATGTCTTAATCTTTGGCACTGATCAGTTCATATTCCATCCGAAAGTTCAACGGGAGAACTAACCAGGAGATGAAACTGAAGATGTTGCTCAGACTCTTGTAGCTCTACATGAAGGTGGCAATCAAACAGTTCAAGCGGATGAACCAGTTCAAGCGGATAATGCTCTGGTAATTCATCAGGCTGTGAAAACAGAAGAGGCTGTAGCTCTTAGCAAATTTATAGAAAATGCCAGAATAGCAGCAGGAAATGAGAGGCTGGCAAAAGAGCATTAGGTAGAGTTAGAGTTATACTCTATTGACTTTGTGGTAGAAGGAGTGTTTGAAGAAGCTAAAAAGAGATCAGCTGAATGGAGAATGCAAATTTATGAGTTGGTAAGTATGAATGATATAGAAAAAGACAGTAAGTACACGGACGAATCTTACTATTGCATGATTCGATCAATACGATGAACACGAATGCAACTAAAACTTTGCTTTATTGATTCACTAAGAGATATTACAAGGAATCTAGAGAGAGAGAGACGCACTCAATTACACACAGTTAAGATGACAGAAGTGATAGAATTGATGAACTCTCTCTAACACGAACTATTTATAGTAACCAACTTACTAACCAGCATACCAACCAGCATACCAATTGGTATGTTGCAGCGTACCATCAGGCATACCAATTGGTACGATTCCCTTAGTAAGTTGACACTGGACTCACAAACACGCTCTGATCTAGATACAATACATGAGACACATTGCATCATAGGATTATGCTCTAACAAACTCCCCCTTAACGTGTAGTGTATCTATGCTAACTAAACTCCAGTCTTCAATCTTCAGCATTGTTTCATATGATCTTCAACTTGATATTTCTTGTCAGCTATAGAGCCTGCATGGCTAGATCACTCTTGAATAATCTTTAGATCTTCAAGATCCACTTGTGAAAGATATTTCATACTCCCCCTTTCACCATGCTCGAGTCTTGTCACACAACACATGCAACTTTAGAAGACAAAAGTGTGGTTTTCTTTTCTTATATGAAAAATTAATTTAATCTTGGCGTAAAACTTCTCTTCGAGAATCTAAGATATAGTTTTGAAATCATAATTTTGTATCTTGTATCGATCGGTCGAAAACAAATAAGAAACAAAATCTTTTTGGCTTTTTGAAACTTTAAATCAAAACACACTGAAAATCATTTTGATTTTTCTAAGTTTATGCTAAAACACACCTAAAATCTTTTTGGAATTTTCAGATATGAAAAATAAATGTAATACATAAATGAAATGCTGAATAAGGCACTATTTTTGTCTTTTGCGAGAAAGATCACAACTTGGGATCATATTGATCATAACATGCTGAACTACACATTAATTTTAATTACTTCAGCACACACAGTCATGTCGATTAGTGGTATAATTTGTCCATCTTAAACTCTGGCACAATCATACTCATAAGATCTGGATATGTTAATGTATTAATTAGATTGCTTTGACCCGTGTTCCCCAGACTATCAGACATACTCACTTGTTATTTAACACATAGTGATGGAATTCATGATATCGTCAACTATGTTCCATGCAAAAAGAAATAAGAACGTTAAATCGTCTACCTTAAGGTCGATCTTCCGATACACAGATAAGGCCTCGGATTTAACATAATAAGAAAATAAAACAAGTTGAAATTGTATAATTCAACAACAATCAGGTCGGTCTTGTGGACACACAGAGAAAGTCCGATGAATTGTACGAAACAAAAAAGAAAATAAAGCAAAACCTTAAATGAACAACTATAAGGTCTATCTTGTGGATATGCAGAGATAGTCCGATCATTTTAGAAAATAAAGAAAATCAAACAAGTTTAAATCTTTGCAAAATGAACACATGTATACACAGTGACTTCTCATTTTTATTTTTCACCCATCTTTTCAATATCTTGAGATACGCATCAAGATGTTGTCCACTTTGTCAAGCATTAGTATTTAGTGTATATCACATTTGAATACTTTCTGATTTATTGATGATCCTACCAAGCACATCGAACAACGATCTTATGGCTTTTTCATCGAATTTATCCATGAGTCAGACATGTAAGGCAGTACCACCATTTCCCAATTATGTCGGATACAATTTCTCATTTTTCAATGTTTTTGTATTTTTCTGTTTTTCTCCCCCTTAAAATGAAAACTCTATTTTTGGATTTTTCATTTTAACAAAAACACAAAGACACTATTTTTGGTTTTTTAATTTTCTCCCCCTAAACGACATAAGAATGCATTCAAGAAAGTAAATTGATCAATCGATACTGATACCTTTCAGTTTAAGCTTTCAGAAAAACTTTCAGTTTTGTAATATGAAGCATTGAATTTAAATTAAGCAGGAGACTCCACTATCAGTAACTGCTTGAAGCTTGAACTTCACAATCGCCAACAGGTCTTCTTAAAGTACCTGCACACTGGACAAAACTATTAGTTTTTAAATGACCCGAAGCACACAGCTTCTGGTCTACCAGTGTCTTCAGTAAAATCATTTGTAGCCTTACATACCAACTTGAGTCGCCACTGCATTTTAACTGTTTCAGTTTGAACTGAATCATCATCAGGTAATGAACCACCAACACTTGAATCATATTTGAAAAATTGTTTCTTTTGAGATTTAAATTGCGAAGGTGTTGACTTAGTAAAAACTCTGCAAGATACATCAATGAGAGTGGCAGATTTATCAGATAATGATCTTTTTGCAATTTCAGGATAATTTTGTGCCATGTGGCCTTTTCGGCGACATTGATAGCACAAGCGATATGATCGCTTTGGTTTTTTTTGTCCTCAAATGCATGACACATATCATCAGAATCAAAATTATCATAAAAATCATCAAAAGCTTGAAATTGATTAACATGCACCCATTTTGAAGTAGGACTTCAAGGAGTAGCATTTGAACCAGATGAAGAAGAATCTTTGAATTGTTGACCAGCCCTGGAAGAACTTCCAGAACAATTCTTCTTCTGTTGTTTACCCCCGAAACCTTTCTCCATTATTGATATGAAATCCTGAGATAAATGATAAATTTGATCAAGACTGGTATCCTTCTTTTCTTTTGGAATCTTCGTTGGCATATTCTTCTTGTCTTTCTTCTCAAATTTCTGATTATTATTATCCAAACTTGAATGTTTGTAACCTGGTAGCTTTGACAATTCCACTTGAGAACCAGAAGATCCAACTTTAGCAGCTTGAGTAAATGAAGCTTTAACACCCTTTAAATTTAATTGCTTTTACCAACTCAGCAGCAAATTTTTCTTTAGACAACTTCTCTTCATCTTTCTCACTTTCCATTTGCTTATTAGATGAACTTGATTTCTGCTTGTCAGATCTTTCAGTAGCAAATTTAGAATAATCTTGCTTTGCATCAAAAGTGTGAACATCAGCAAGAGGATCAGTTTGAATAACCGGATGTGGAAATTGGTTATGCTCTTCTCCTCCAAAAACTTTCTTGAAATTCTCATCTTTGCACAAATAACTCGTAAATGAATGCGAATTCTTTAGATTATGCAATTGACGATTAAGACCTAAAATATCAATATTCAAATATGATATCTTCTTCTGTGCTTCACCCAAAGCTTTTTTTGAATCAAGTAACTGCTCTGAAACTCTGTTTGACAATGATTTTTCTCTTCTCATATTATCATGTGCATCATACACTTCTTGTGTAATTTTATCCACCCTCTCTTTATAAATGTCAACATTCCATGTCCACAACTTGTTTTCTTTTATCAATCTTGTGACTTTATCTTGTAATTCCGAATGTGCCACTTAATGTTGCTTTTCCAAAGCAGTAACTTCATCATAAGCTTTCTGAATTTCATCATAAGACTTCTGAAGCAAATCCAACTCTGCTTTTGATTTGATAAACAAAGCGTAAAAGTCTTATGTTACTTCCTTTGCTTCTTTCTCCCATTTTTTAGCATTCTTGACTAAATCTTCTTTATTAGCGAGTAATGTAGAAATCTGAGTAACCAACTCTGCGTTTTCAGTTTGTAGTTTCAAAACCTGTTCTTTATCTTCAACACACATCCCTTCATATCTTTTCTGAAGTTCTACAAACTCTTCCATCAACAAACTCTTTTCTTTAATTAAATTCTCATTTGTCTTGAAAATCTCATCAGAATCTACACATTTCTTTTAGTAAATTTCTAACTCGTCTTCCTTCTTTTTGTTTTTAACAATCAAAACTTTCTTTTCTCTAACCAATTCCTGAATTTTTCTTTCCTTTTGTGAACAGAATTCACAAGTAGACTCATAACCACTTAAGTCGAATTAGAATCACTTGATTCAACTTGCATATTTGCCATCAACACTATATGTGAATCACCAGTGAAACTAGTTTCAGACATAGTTTCCATTCTAGCATCACTTGCTTAAGAAGTGCAGAAAAAAAGCAGATTCCTCCGGAAGGTCTGACCAATCAATACCTTCATGAATTGAAGACACCATAGCTTTTGCTTCTGTACCATTAGATGTAGTAGCTTTGTGAACATGATTATCTGAATTAGACTTCTTAGATGATGATTGACTACATTCATGAGCAAACTGTCCGAATTTGGAACATTTGAAACATTTAATATTTGACTTATCCAATCCAAGTTTCCCTCCTGGAATAAAAGACTTTTTTCCATGTTTCTTCATGAATCTTCTACCTTTTTCAAATGTCATAGCAAACTGCCAATTCAAATCTAACTCATTCAATTGATCATTATCCAACTAATCTAAGTCGTCTCTAAACAAATCAACTTCACCAGTTTTACCAAATATTGATCCACATGAAGATGATATGAAAGCATATATCAGTGCAGCTAAATCTTCAGTTGTTTGAGCGGGAATAGAGCTGTACGTTGCTTTATCAGGAATTGTAAAACTACAAGCTGAAGAGTAACCAGAATTATCATACTTTCTAGCAAGAAAGGCTGTTAGAGCAGGATTCAAGCTTGAACTTGGATTTGACTTAGGTTTAGCATTCACGGTAGCAGAATTTTCACCATAGTACAATTCAGGATTCTAAATGAAAGGATGTGCTGACTTTTTCACAATCATTTCCATTTCACGAGCTTGTAATTTGCTTGACAATTGATTGAATGTCTAGCTTGAATAATTTGGATCATGTGTTAACATCATAACATAATTTTCCCATTTGTTAGGTAAAGCTTCCGGAAAATTCTCTTTCACTTAATCATTCTCCTTTGTAACTTGCACAACTTTAAGTTCATTTATTAAATGTGAAAATCTTGCAATCCAGTCTGACATTTTTTCATTCTCACAATGCCCAAAGTTATCAGATTCTTTCTTCAAAACTTTCTTTCGAGTCTTTTTATATTGCTCATTACCCTCACATCTTTCTGCAATAGCATCCCACAATTCCTTAGAAGTTGTATAATTCTTAAACTGATGCATCAAATCTTTAGGTAACGCCACTGTAAGAAAACTATAAGTTTTCTTCTCTCTTGCAAAAATTTTCCTTTCATCAGCATCAAGATGACTTATCATCTTTGGATTTCTAGCACTTAGCATTTGATTCCCATACTCCTTTTCAATTGGTATCCAACAATCAACATCTTGAGAAAATATGTATGATTCAAATCGTTTCTTCTAGTTATGATAATCTTCCAATCTTAGCAACTTGGGAACTTTCTGAGTTGTTCCTATTTCGTTATCATAACTCATCATGAGTTGCATTAAAGCTAGAGCAGCTGTAAATGCTTGATAATCGCTCATTTTGAAGTTGAACAAACAAACCTCAAAACTTCAAACTAAAAAAAGAAGGTCTCAGTGACGGATTTTGGGGGTCCAAATAGAGGGTACCAACCTTAAAATTGTAGATCTCGTCGAGACGGCCGTTTTGGCTGGTATTGGGTTCTGTAACTCAAAACAGAACTCAGGTTACGTCAGTTTTAGTGAACACAACTTTTCTGTCAGCGTACCAATAACACTCTCAGCCGACCAAACCGTTGACCAACGTACCAATAGCTTTGACCGGACCAAGCACTCAGCGTACCAATTCAGACGTACCACAAACCCAACGTACTAATGAATCTGGCGGACCAAATTGAACTCAGCGTACCAGTAAACAGTAACGGACCAACTATGGTACAGCGTAACTGCTGCGGACCATTGATGAAGATTGTCTTGCGTACCAATTAGCGGACCAATGAATTTATCCAACGTACCAACAAATTGGTCCGTGACTCACGAACCCATGGTTCGTGTGTCAGTTAGCTGACATACTAGCTCACTTCTACCTCTATGAAGATAAAACACACGAGACACATATTTATGCTCTAACAAGGACTCAACAAATTATGCAAAGAAATGCAATGCATGTCAAAGGCACGCCAACATCCCTCACTATCCTGCTGAGCCACTATACCCTATTCCAGCATCATGGCCCCGTATGAAGTGGGATATGGACATTGTGGGTATGTTGCCTAGAGCTCCAGGAGTAAAAGTATTTATGCTTGCAATGACAGCCTACTTTTCCAAATGAATTGAGGCCGAAGCATTCGTCCAAGTTAGAGATAAGGAAGTGGTGTCCTTCATCAAGCATAACATCCTAACCATATTTGGAATCTCGGTAGAAATCATTTGTGATAGTTGTTCCCAATTTATAAGTAAGAGAACAACTAAGTTTTGTGAAAGTTAGGGACTCAAAATGAGCACATCTACCCTTGTTCATCCTCAAGCTAACGATCAGATAGAATCAAGTAATAATATCATAGTAAACAACCTGAAAAACAGGCTGGATACCAAGAAATGTAAGTGGGATGAAGAATTACCCAGGGTATTGTGCGCTGATAGAACTACATCCAAGAATGCAACTGGTCAGACCCCTTTTTCTTTGGTGTTTGGGATAGAGGCAGTCATTCAGACAGAAATGGTAAACCATGATGAAAACAATGAATCCTTGACTCAAGATCTGGATACTATGGATGAACTAAGAAGTAACACCCCAGTTTACGTATGCTAGTTGAGTATAGTGGTAATGAATACCCGGATGAGATAATGGAAGGTCAATACATGTATGAGACTTGTTATACGCATCAGGTATGAGACCTGTTAGAAGGCATGACAGGATGTGCAAAGATAAAAGAGAGACGCTAGCTAACAGAGAGAATGTTACTAACCAAGATTCGGTTTGAGTATGAATATTGACCTGATATTTGAGGAAATTTCAAGAGTGGTTTCCTATTGGATATGGTAGAGGATTTAAAATGAAGATCTTGGGCGAAAACGGAACTCAAATCCGAGTTTTAACGAAGCGAGAAAGTCCAGATTAGTGATTTGGAAACGGTTACGTGATAATCATAATTAACGAATGTACGTCTTCGTTAGTGACAAAGAGGTCACCAAGGCATGAATAGAGTGAATAGTGTCGATATATGCTTGGTTACTATATTTATGGTTGCCGGAAGAGCGACTGGGATAATCAGTGCGAGAAACATTAAAATCGTAACCGGTTCGGTTACTTGTTATTAACCGATTGACTCGTTTAACTATTCAAGGTGGTTTTAATAACTCAGAGAAGTTATAAAAATTTATTCTAGCATTTACGAGAATTACAGTCAAGTAAATATATTCGGTAAGCGAGACGGTCGTGATCTCAACACCGGTTAAACACACGTCTAATACCGCGAGTTAGACTGAATATTCACCGGAATAGACTATATCCAAAGAAATAAATAATACGAGAATAATTATGAGTTCCTCTAAATTTTACAGTCATGAGAAAATACCCCTCGACGAATAACGTGAGATTAAATTGGTTAACCTATTAGAAAATGCCATATGACTGATCAAGTGGATATATACCCATCACTTAATGGTAAGTATAAAAGACAATTATCTTTGTCTTTTCCTCATTTTCAATTTGCATTAGATTTTGGTTAGAGAGAGAGAATAGAGAGGGCTAAGAGAATTCCGGTGAAGTGGTTGTGGTCCAACGGTGGTCCAGTGGCGGTTCGTGGTGGTCTGGTGGCAGCCGACGGTGGTCGGAGACCCAAAGTCACCCTACTACCTTTTCTTGACGTTCCGAATGCAATAGTTCATTGTATACATGATCTGTGATGATGGAACCGTTGGATCGTATTCAAATTTTGGGTATAATGTGATCAAGAAAAAGTTTGTTGAATTTCACCATTCGGATTTACAAGAGACCATCCAGAGGTATGACTTTTATGTGCTTAAAACTGATTAATTGGAATTTCCGAGCTTTGTGACATGGGTCCAAAGAATCATTGATACCCGATGATCCAACGGTCGAATAAACGTGATTTTTGGGCAGTGGGTTCCCAGTACACATATGAACTCTCGTATAAAATTTTATTCTGATCAGAATTCGGGAAGTTGGGTTTTTATTTTCATCTGTTCGTTACAGTTTTTGGTGTGCGAAACCAGGATGTTGATCGAGTCAATCTGGAGTGATCTTGATCATGAGGAGGTGTTTCATATTGGACCGGTTGTAGAAGTATTAAAAACTGATCACAGAAGTGCAAGCCATGAATTTAAGGTATAGGCATGCATATATTCTTGCATGTACAAGTGTTTTATAAGCTTAAAGTACACGTATCTCGTGTATGCAATGATCTAGGAGTTGTATGGTCATTCGGTAGTCTCTATTGGTTCTATGACTGGTATTGAGGGTATGTGTAACACCTTACCCGTTAATAAGACAGGTTTAACTTCTTTTAAAAATACGAACCAGATTTTTTTCTGTTATTACTTACAAAAACCGGAATAATTCACTTCATTGCTCAAAAACAGGTTTAACCTTACAACCACTTCATAATCAGAGTTAGCTTAGAAACGTGTTATAAATTCCACCAAAATATCGGCATTAAAAAACTATGATGGTGTTCGGTTCCCAAAAGCTTCATACTCGACCTTGACCCGACTTCACCTATTCATTACCTGCCATTAACACCAGTAACACATTACTATTAATGACATATAATAATTCCATACACTACAATCCTTCTACTCCCAGAAAAGTACAAAACTTTAACTTTTAGTTCCAAGCATATCTCTTGGAACATTTGAAAACTAGGCGATACGCCTGCCCAGCAAGCATATCGCTTGCAAGATGCCATGCTCCAAGCGATACACTTGGAGCAGCATTTCCAGCGGCCAATTTCAGTTTCCTCAGGTTTATACTTGGCCAAAATTTTCACACTATCTTCCCATACCAGCCAAACCTTCCTTATAACCTTCATTTAAGCCAACATTTATTTTCCTTCGATTATAACATTCAAAGTTAGACAAAATCACGGACAACTAAACATTCATAGCTTTGATTTAAACAACACATCATTCAAATTAACAAATTCCAAACCCATTTAGCGTCCTAATTATGTAAATTATCTTTTCCATGACTTATAACAATCAAAACAATCTATTTCACTTAGGAGTTATTCTAGGGATTTGAACAGGAGTCATTCGACTATGACCATTACATGACCACTATAAACGGATTCCATTTCCGCCATTTTTACTTCGTTATTAATAACATTGACATTCTCCTGACACAAGTAACTCATGTCAAGTTAACACTCTCACCCGTAGTTGTAATCATACAATTTGGTTATTTCTAACCACATGCCATTGCACATTCTCTTGTATTACTACAATTTCCCCCTTGGACCCATACGGGTCCATTTTCTTCTAACCCAAATGGGTCATTTCCAAATTCACATCTTAATTTCCATCATGGATAATCCATAACTAGGTTTATTCACATAAAATTCACCATCACATATAATAACTTCTAAATTGTGATGGAGACACTCGCACATTCTTACAACATCGAAACTAACACTCTAATGTTACTCATCTTAACCCCAAGCGGGTCATACAACATGCTTTACGTCTCACATCTTAGTTTATCCATCATTACCCTATCGGGTCATATTGCACATTTATTATAACATCATATGGTGTTATCATTCTTACCCTAACGGGTCACTCACTACATTCATACCCTTATTAGTTACAATCTTACCCAAACGGGTCTTTCATTACAATCTTACCCAAATGGCCCATTCGTTACAATCCTACCCAAACGGATCTTTCAATACAATGCTACCCAAACGGGTCGTTCATTATAATCCTACCCAAATGGGTTATTCATTGCAATCTTACCCAAACGGGTCATTCATTACAATCCCACCCAAATAGGTCATTCGTTACAATCGTACCCAAACGGATCTTTCATTACAATCCTACCCAAATGGGTCGTTGGTTACAATCCTATCCAAACGGGTCATCCGTTGCAAACCTACCCAAACGGGCCATTCGTTGCAATCCTGCCCAAACGGGTCATCGTTACAATCCTACCTAAACGGGCCATTCATTATATTTCTACCCAAACGGGTCATTCGACAAAATCATACCCAAACAGGTCATATGAGACATACTCAAACACCATACTTACATATACACTCTTAACCAAAATCAGTCATATTGCACACATTTACTTAACATACGTCATATATACACTCTTAACCTAAACATGTCATATTGCACACATCCACCTAACATACTTCATATATACACACTTAACCCAAACGGGCCATATTACATACATTCACTTAACATACGTCATTTATACACTTTTAACCCAAACGGGTCATATTACACACATTCACATATCGTACTTCATATATACACTCTTAACCCAAATGGGGTCAAAACTATCCAACCTCATCTCATCATTTACTACCACAAATAACCGGTTCATCGCTCACTTCTATTCTATATGGGATAGTTATCCATGCCAGAAAATCACTATACCATTTACATACTTTGTAACAAAATTAAACACTCTTAAATGTTACCTTTTTAACTTCCAAATGTGGATTTCTTGATGGCTTGAGCTCTCACCTCTTTCACCTATAATTTTACTTGATTATTTAGATCGGTAATGATGTACCTTAACTTATACATATTATCTAAGTAAATATCCCTCGTGTATTGGGTAAAATATGACTAACTATTGCAAAGAAACAGTGTTTTTGTCTTCTTTGTAGTTTTTCAGGTTTTACTAAGCCAAAATCATGAAAGGAACGAGAAAATGCAAGAAAAAAAATGATAAAGGAGCAGAAAACCAATGATTTTGAGTTTAGCACGCCATGTGCCCCCCTTCAGCATGCCCCGTGCCTAATGCCAGCTTAGCCCCGACGGAACCATGGAAGACACGCATGTGCCTCTGAATCATCTCTGCACCACACGACCCGTGCTAGACCTAACACGCCCCTTGCTGACAGAGACACGCCCCGTGCTCCTGATACTCGAAGATTTAAAGATCACCGGTCTGACATAGCACAACCCGTGCCATAGAAGACATGCCTTGTGCCTACTGTTTCGCACGACCCGTGTCTATTTAGCACGGTCCGTGCCGTTCAAAGTTTGTCTATAAAAGGGGCAACCATCTTCATTTTCAACCTGCTCAATTCCTCTCCTCTCGTCCGCTACTTTATCATCTTTTCGGTTGTGAGCCATTTGTTTTAGTGTTCTTGAGTCTACTCGTCAAAGATTGTAAGAACTTCTGATAATGAACTATTATTTGTCTATGAATCATTCATTATCCAATAAGCAAATCTTAAGACTAACACTTGTTAGCCTTAATTTTACAAGTGTTAGTCAAATTCTTACATTCATTTGGGAATAAACAAATCTCTGGTGGGTTAGGAAACTGTATTTGTAAACTTGCATTAAGGTGAACTAATGACTTTATAAAAACTCCTTTTATTGAAAGTTTATTACTTATTTTCTGAACCAAATGTCCTCTACGTATCACAGACCATTTGGGAAGTCGAAATCCCAAAGGCCGGACTTATGACACACGGTCGGGGGATGATGCATGATCCGAAAGGTGACTCGCGCCCCATGCTGCATGACATTCGAGGCCCTTATGTCTATGTAACCAAACTCGGTTGACCACACAAGTTCCGGCTGAAAGTATTTGGTTGGGAATGGGGATTAGTAATATTTTGTCATTTCACGGAAGCTGAGATGGTACGTATTTATGAACTTGGCTCTGGTTACGACGGACATGCATGCGTGAGGGCGGTGCATGGAAGAAACAGACCTTAGTCCCTTAATAAGATAATTTTTATAATAATATAATCCGGCACGCAGGGTTGTTCCCCTACTGGTTCATGACAACGTGTCGAGTACGGTAAGTCGGCCGATTTGAGGGACCCCGTAACTAAGTGGCATTAGCTTTACTATATTTGTTTTCCAACAACACAGTTCCCCGGGGTTCATACTCCTTGTAGGCAATCACCCGGGAGAGTAGTGATGCTTGATTTGAGGCTGAGAGGTGGTATTGCTGCCTGTTGGTAAATAATCTTACGGGAAGGGTATAATTGATGGGTTACCAATAATCACCACTGATAAGTCTCCCAAACGATATTATCTGTGACCGAGTCCACCAAGACACGACTTTATAGTTTAGTTTTATTTAGTTAAATTATTTTACATATTTTTACTAACATCTTCATTTGAAGATTGACCAGGTTAGACGTCAACGGTGAAGTATCAAGAGCCCTCCTTTTCCTTTGTGTCTATGAATGATCCCGATTTAACTTACAACTACTGTACTACCACGATGGATGCACTTGCCCATGAATGTGGTGAAATAGTAGTAGTTTAAGTAAATCGAGTTTATAAATTTAAAAGCTTAACTGCTAATAAGGTGTCACAAAATAACAATACATTTTATGACTCACCTCAGACACGTCAAGCTTTTTGGCGCCGTTGCCGGGGATACAAAACGAGGATTTTGAGAAAAATCTGAGTTGACGGCCTAATCTATCTATATATATATACTAGTTTTTGATACCCGTGCGACGCACGGGCGGTTTTAAAAAAATGAATACAAAATTTAGCATATTATAATAATGTAATCCGATAATTGGAATTAAAGAAAAAAATTAACATTCGACAATATAAAAAGTTATAAATTTGAAATACAAACTTATAAACAACATTTGATGTTTTTTTGCCACTTTTCCGTCTTCATCCAATATGAGAAGTTTATGTCCATCCCTGCTCTTAACCCTTGATAATGCAACATAAAGCTGACCATGACTAAAACATTGATTCTTCAAATAAAGTCCAACTCTTGAAGTTTTTTGATAATATTCATCTGATCTGTTAAACATTAAATGGTCTTTCTGTATTTCATCAACTGTTTGCTATTGAATATTCTATCTAGTCCATTTTTCCGGATACAAACAATTGTTTTATAGGAGATGTTTAAATATGGGCAATTAATATTTGGGATACAAAAAATTGTGATGTTGATGTTTAAGAGTTGTTGAAAAAAAAATCGTTTTTCATCAACTGTTTATTATTGAATATTCTATCTAATCCATTTTTTCGGATACAAACAATTGTTTTATAGGAGATGTTTAAATATGGGGAATTAATATTTGGGATATAAAAATTGTGATGTCAATGTTTAAGAATTGTTGAAAAAAAATTTCGTTTCATATTGTGTAACGAATAGATTTAACGAACCGTATACATGAAAAACGTTTTTTCGATATATAAATCTAACGTTGATGCTTAAATAGTCATTAACGAAACCTTATATATCTAACTTTGAAATCGTTAAACAACGAACCGTATACATTTAAATAGACATGTTCATGTTTAATTATTTATGATAAATATTGCATAAGAAGTAAAAATCTATATGTTTTACATATCAAACATAAATAACAATTTAAAGTAGATTAAAGAATGAAATTTAAAAGTAAAGAGATGAATAGAGATAACCAGAAAGAACTTGAATATCAAGTAAGAAGAAGAAGAATGGTGAAGTGAAACAGAAGATTAGGATGTTTTAGAAAACCTCTGTTGGTGATGATGATTATGGTCTTTACGAACTCAAAGTGATTGTATACATATATATAGATTTTTAAAAAGATCATGGCGCAATCATGAAATTCGAATTTTGTTTCCTAAATAAAAGATTTTACATTAAATTCGGCTATATATTTAGGGAAATTAGTTGGATTAATTTGGAATTTTAAAAATTTCGGAAATTTGATTGTTGAATTTTTAAAAATTGAATATTTGAATTGGTAAATGGTCAACATCCTAAAATTATGCAATTTTGTTAAATTGTAACCGAAAATTGTTTAAAAAATATAGAAATTTGAATTTAACGTGCAAAATTTTCAGATATAATTTTGCAAGTATTTTTTTTTGTGAAATTAAAATGTTTAAACAATTAAAATTTTTGTATGTTTACTTGCAAGTTATTTCCGTGAATTTCAAATTAGCTTTACAATATGATTAATTATTTAGAAAAATATATACATTTAATATTTAATATGTTTACAATTGTTAAATTTTGAAATTATTTTAGAATAAACTTAGTAATTGATGTGAATACTTGCCAAAAAAAGTATTCATATCCACATTTATTATGAATTAATTTCAATTAATTTCAGTTTTAAAATTAGGATATGAGATATGTATTTAATGTCAATTACTGTTTAAAAAAATTAGTTAATGACTTTGTCAATTATACAAACCAATTAAAAAATATGAGGCAAATCATTTGAGCGGGAAAATGAAAAAAAAAGGATTGTTGTGGTGATGCCATGTGGCATTCAATCTATATATATATATATATATATATATATATATATATATATATATATATATGTACCATAGTCTTTCTTCAAATTTATTTCCTTAAATATTTGGACTTTTTAACCACTTGGTAATTTTCTAAATTTTTAAAACTTTCATTTTCTTTTTTTAATAGAATGTACATCAGCACTAGGTAGTGTCCTGATCACACACCACTTAGACTGATTTTCCTTTTTTCTGTACTATCTTACTTTGGTTACTACTGATTCTAGTTTATTTTTCTACTTTCAGGTGGTGTATGAAAATACAACCACAAGGCGTAGTCGAACCACTCCCTGAACCAAAAAGATTTCTACACAGCAGACTCCGATCTTGTTCGAAAACTGTTGCTGAAGTCATTAAGAAGCCTATCCTAGTGGCTCAAGAGCGGGTCGTCATTGATTACTTAAGACCAAATGCAGTCAATTTTGGTGTAGCTATCGCCCCTCCTGGTGTCGAATCTAATAACTTTGAGATCCGAACCCAGTTGGTACAGATGCTCCAAAATTCTGATACCTTTCATGTTTTGCCTGATGAAGACCCTCATTCTCACATCACAAACTTCTTAGAAGTGTGTGCGATGTTCAAGTCCAACAGAGCCTCTGATGACACTATTAGACTTCACATGTATCCTTTCTCACTCAAGGATCATGAAAAAACATGGCTGAATGCTCTGTCCAATGGTTGCATCACTACTTGGAGCTCATTCAAAAGTTTCTTTACAAGTACTTCCCTCCTGCCAAGACAGCCAAGTTCCTAACATAAATCAACTCATACACTCAAGAAGACGGATAATTGCTGTATGACACGTGGGAACGCTTTATAGAAACTCTTGAGAAAATGCCCTCATCATGGTCTCGTAATCTGGCAGCAGATCTCGATCTTCTACAACGGTTTACACCCGCAAACCCGCCAGATTCTCGACTCCAACTCTGGTGGCATTTTGGGGAATGGAAGTCCTGAGGAAGTCTTCTAAAAAATTGAAGATATTGCTCAAACCAGCTTTCAGTGGCACACTTCTCACAGTGCCAAAGAAAAAGCTCCAGGTATGCACTCTCTAGATGAAGTCATGGCCCTCAAACCTTAAATTGAGACCTTGACTTCCAAAATCAAGAAGCTAGAGAACTGAAAATTAGCAGAAATTGCTCCACAGTACGAAGGGTGTGGAGGCCAACATAAAAACTGGAGTTGTATGGTGGATGGTAAGCTTGAAGATGTTAATTTCATACAAAACCAACCCCTCTAGCAATACAACAACAATTATGAGTGGAGGAACAGTCAGAACTCTGGGTGGAGATGCAATGGGAACAGTCAGGAACAGGGTAATAACCAAAACTTCTCCCAACAACGGTGGAAAAACAACAACTACCAAGGCAGCAGTTCATCCGATGGGCTCGCTCGCCTTGAAGAATCAATATCACGGATGTTCACAGAGGCCGAGAGGAAGATGGAGGATAAGTTCAGAAGCATTGATGCTGAACTTCGAAACCAGCAAGCCTCTATCAAGACGCTCGAGAAGCAACTCGGTTAAATAGCAAAAACGTGGTGAAAGAGTCCCAAGTTCTCTCCATAGCAACACATAAACCAACCCCAAAGAAATGGTGAATGCTATCATACTCTGTAGCCAAAAGGTTGGACCCAAACTCCTCAAAAACAAACTGAAGCATCTACCCCTGTAGCAGTGGAAGAAGTCATGAAGGATCCAAAGGTTCCTTATCCCAGCAGTCTATGCAAAGCCAAGAACGAGGAGCAATTTGGTAAGTTCATGATCTTCTGAGACAATTACATATTAACTTACCTTTTGTTGAAGTCCTTTCTCAGATGTCGAAATACACAAAATACATGAAAGACTTCCTGACCAATAAGCGCAAGATTGTGGAACTCAACTTTGTCAGCCTAGGGGTAGAATGCTCTACCATTCTTTCAAGCACTATTACCTGAAAGCAACTAGATCCTGGCAGCTTCGCACTACCTTATGTAGTGGGAGACATTGAGGTTTTAAATGCACTTGCTAACTTGGGGGGCTCGAATAAACCTTATGCCATCCTCCGTGTTCAAGAAGTTGAACCTCGGTAAACCCACTCCTACCACGATGAGCATCCAGCTAGCAGACTGGTCAGTCAAGTACCCTTTAGGTATTGCTGAGAACCTCCTAGTTCAAATAGGAGAGTTCGTTTACCCTACCTACTTTGTTGTGCTGGATATGGAAGACGACGAGGAGGTACCCCTTATCCTTGGAAGGTCATTCCTCACAACAACCCAAGCAGTGATGGACATGAGCAACGACACTCTAAAGATCAAGTTTAGCGACCAGGAAGTAACTTTCGACGTAGGTAAGAGGTTGGATAACACTTTACAGGTGGTAGATCCAAGCTAGGTCTAGAGCCGGATCAGGACTGCGGGTCTAGCAAGTAGACCCAAACACTAAACGTGTCGTGCCATGGCGGCTTACCATGGAAGTCTAAGGTAAAAACAAAAAGAATAGGACGGACCTCAAAGAATACATCTTCACGACGATTAGAATTCCGCCCAATGTAACTCTGGAATCAGACCAGCAGGAAATACTCCTGCTGAGACGCGGGCAGATTTACCAGATCTCTAGTAGAAGTATTCTATAGTTTAATCTAGTCTTATAGGTAGAGAATAAGGAAGACAACCAAGAAGGAGCGAGCAAGATCCAGGAGTTTCGGTTAGGTGATGCAACCTCAAAAGCACTACACGTGTCTGAACAATGCAGTTGGTGACAATTTTCTTACCCTTAAACTATTTAAATCACATTCTTGCTTTATTTGTGCAAACAATAAGCACATTGAGGGCAATGTGCAGATTAAGTGTGGGGACGAGATTGTTAATCTTAGTTGGAAATACACAACACTGAACTTCTACTTTGCCCGTATTTTTTTTTTGAAAATAAGCCAAAATTTGTCTTCTAAAGAACCAATAAAAACTTGTTTATGGACCATAATCATCTAAATAAAAACTATGTTTTCCAAACAGAAATGATTCAAACCATTTTTGATGCTCGATGTATACATTGAGGTATTTTTGGGTACAGCAAACTGAACCCAAAGTTTATTTTTATAAAACTAGTACTTAAACCACCTTTTCCCACATTTTCAAAGAGTGATTGAGCCTACCCCAGTAAATACCTAACATGCTCATCCTTTACAAAAATAGCGAGAAACCAGGTGAGTCATTCAAGCCAGAACTTGGTAAGGGTTTACAGTCCAAGTTGGACAAAGTCGGGAAACATGTTTTCATATGATTGAGGCCCCTAGGATAAACCCCTTTTCTCTCTTTCACCACAAAAATTTTCTTTACCACCCAAAATTTCCCCTAGTTAACCTCTTTGAGCCTTAACCTTTCATTTCTTAACCCATAAATTTATTTGCATAAACCCTTTTCCGCTTAAACAACCTTTTTCGCACCAAGCTTTACGTACCGCAAATCTTTTAGCGCACTTTTTCTTGACCTCAAGATTCTGAAGAAAGTTTTTCAAAAATAAGTGACCCTTCTATCATCAGGATATGATATCATCCGCCCGGACGATTGCCGCAGAAATATGTCAGATTCAAGAAGACGTCTATGCCGATATATTTGTCTAAGAATTTTTTTTTAGTTTTTGGAGATAAAAGAGCAAAAGCTCTCTAAAGTTACAATCACCGATCACAAAACCTCAAAGATAAACTTTTCTAATAAAATCTGAGTTTTGCAACTTCTCTAAAAAAATCTGAGTTTTGCAACTTTTCAACCCTATTTACACCAACTTCCAAACCCTTAGCCCAAGCCTACCCTCAAAAACCCATAAGCCCTCATGATGACAACATGGATTTCGGCAAGATCTGTGGCAGATTGATCCCTTAATAAGCCTATGACCCTTGTTTGATTTCACCTTGGTATGAGTGATCCCTCAAAGTCCGTACATATACTAACTTGAGTGTCGAGTGATCCCTTGTGAGGTGTACATAGTTGTATAAATCTAAACTTTGCAGTAAGCATAACTGTCACCCTTAATACTTCAATAAAACAAGAATAAACAAACCAAATGGATTAATGGATTGAAGTAATTGGGGGACATGTTTTTAGGCAAGTGGTAGGTTCAAAATAGGTCAAGGTCGAAATCAAAAAGGCAAACGGCGGCTATTTTCCAAGTTTGCTTGACGGCAAGCAAAAGACTAAGTGTGGGGATGTTTGATGTACCTTAAATCGTACATATTTTCTAAGCAAATATCCCTCGCGTATTGGGTAAAATATGACTAACTATTGCAAAGAAACTGTGTTTTTGTCTTCTTTATTGTTTTTTAGGTTTTACTAAACCAAAATTACAAAAGGAATGGAAAATGCAAGAAAAACTGATCAAGCAGCAGAAAACCAGTGATTTTGAGTTTAGCACGCCCCGTGCCCCCTTCAGCACGCCCCGTGCCCAACGCCAGCTTAGTCCCAACAGCACCATGGAAAACACGCCCGTGCCTCTTAATCATCTCTACACCACACGGCCCGTGCCAGACCTAGCACGCCCCGTGCCGACAGAGACAGGCCCCGTGCTCCTGATGCTCGAAGATTTGAAGATCACCGGTCTGACATAGCACGCCACGTGCCACTAAAGACACGTCCCGTGCCACTAAAGACATGTCCCGTGCCAATTGTTTCGGACGAACCGTGTCTATTTTAGCACGATCCGTGCCATTCGAAGCTTGTCTATAAAAGGGGCAGCATCTTCATTTGCATCCTACTCAATTCTTCTCCCTCTCTTCCACAAATTTAATAAATTTTCAGTTTTGAGCCATGTATTTTAGTGTTCTTGAGTATACTCATCAAAGATTGTAAGAACTTCAACTTTTGGTGATAATGAACTGTTATTTGTCTATGAATCTTTCATTATCCAGTAATCAAATCTTAAGACTAACACTTGTTAGCCTCAATCTTATAAGGGTTGGTAAGCTGTTTTTGTAAACTTTCTTTAAGGTGAACTGATGACTTTATTAAAACTCTTTTTATTGAAAGTTTATTACTGATTTTCTGAACCAAACGTGCTCTACGTATCACAAACCATTTGGGGAGTCAAAATCCCAAAGGTCAGACTTGTGACACCCGGTCGGGGGACGATGCATGATCCGAAAGGTGACTCACGTCCCATGCTACATGATACGTTCCAGGTCCTTATGTCTATGTAAGCAAACTCGGCTGACCACGCAAGTGCAGGCTGAAAGTATTTGGTTGGGAATGGGGGTTGGTAATATTTTGTCACTTCACGGAAGCCGAGATGGTACGTGTTTGTGAACTTGGCTTTGGTTACAACGGACGTGCATGCGAGGGAGCGGTGCATGGAAGAAACGAACCTTAGTCCCTTAGAAAGATAATTTTTATAATAAAATAATCCGGCACACAAGGTTGTTCCCCTGCTAGTTCATGACGGCCTGTCGAGTATGGTAAGTCGGCCGATTTGAGGGACCTCGTAACTAAGTGGCACTAGCTTCACTATATATGTTTTCCAACAGCACAGTTCCCCGGGGTTCGTACTCCTCGTAGACGATCACCCGGGAGAGTAGTGATACTTGATTTGAGGCTGAGAGGTATAATTTATGGGTTACTAATAATCACCACTGATAAGTCTCCCAAACGATATTATCTACGACCGAATTGACCAAGACACGACTTTTTAGTTTAGTTTAGTTAAATTATTTTAAATATTTTTACTAACATCTTCACTTGAAGATTGACCAGGTTAGACGTCAGCAATGGTGAAGTATCAAGAGCCCTCCTTTTCCTTTGTGTCTTTGAACGATCCCGGTTTAACTTACCACTACTATACTGCCCACGATGGGTGCACTTTCCCGTGAATGTGGTGAAATAGTAGTATTTTAAGTAAATCAAGTTTATAAATTTAAAATCTTAACTGCTAAAAAGGTGTCACAAAATAAATATACATTTTATGTGTCACACCCCCAATTTCCACTAACGGAGTTTAACCGTGTGGGGTGTGAACCAGACCAGGACCCGAGTCATTAGTTACATCAAACATAAGTTAAGGGTTCAAAATGTAAATATATTTCCAACGGGAAATATCAAAACCAGAGTTAAAGTTTAGCGGAAGCTCATAAAAGTTATGTTGCGCAAAACAAGCGCCCGATGAGTAAATACCAGTTCAAGTTGAAAAGATTTGAAAACCAACTCCCAAAATAAAAGGTTTTAGACAACGCACGTGCCTAAAAATCAGATCCTCCTAGCGTCCTGCAAAGCATGCATAAGAGCAAGTGTCAACTAATGTTGGTGAGTTCACATAAGCACATAAGTTTCACTAGTATAGTTATGCAGTACGAATACAACAGTTTTTATTCGTATGTAAGCATGTATATTAACAGTACAATCCATATCGTAGGTAGCGAGCCTAAGTTCATGTCACTAAAACGTTCGCAACCGAAGCTGACCAATTAGTTGTAGGAATAATTCCTTACGTGGTTTGCCTTCCCCGTGTCTACTCGATCACGGTAAGTTTAGGCTGACATTGTCCTCAGTCCGACCGCCAGTCGGGTGGTGCATCTCGTGCTCGCTGAGTGGGGTTTGTCAGACCCTAGTAGTACTACCCAATATCCCCTCGCTATAAACTATTAACGGTTCGATAAGTAAGGACTTTCAAAGATAAGCATTTTACGTGAACATGTGATATATGTTGGATTTCTACTTTAATCATACATAAACGTTGTTGCGTTATCACCCTAACCCGAGTGTAACGTGTTTGCGTGTGTTATCGTCCAAAACCGAATGTAACGTAAAGATTGTGTAACTCACCTTAGGGTGCGCTGCTACAATTTAGTAAGACTCCGAGTCTTGCGTAACTACCGAGCACCTATTGAATTTATATACGTAAGTGTGTGTCCGCACATGAGTAACATAGCCTAGACGACAGTTCAATAACAAGTAATTACAAATATGACGTAGGTGACAATTTCAATACGCGATAAAAATCGTTTGTTCGAAAGTAGTCAAGATGACACTTAAATCAAAGACGCAAGAATGTACAAAAATCAATACGCGTGAGTTATCCCAAATATTAAATATAGGGATCGTCGGTATATATATATATATATATATATATATATATATATATATATATTCGTAAATATAAATATCGAGGCGTAGTCGAAAAATGAAATAAAACGTCCTAAATATATTTTTATGTGTCGTGACATAAATTCAAAAGTTTAAAGAACATCTTTAAAACATCCATATGACAATAAATTAAGTGTATCTATTTTTCTATGTTTTAAAACTATTTTTTATTAATAGTAACGAAATCATTGAA
>JBCNJP010000010.1:53339645-53367184 GCA_039602395.1 Deinandra increscens subsp. villosa
CCGATGTCTTCCATCAAAATGTTCAAGTCATTCAACACCACACCGTCAAACTATCAAGATGTTGCGAGTACTTCAAAAACTATCAAGAAGCCTGCAAAAAGTAAGAAGAATGATTTTTCGACTGAAAATGTTGTTTCTACAGAGAAGACTGTGGTATCTCAACCACAAGTTGTTGAACCAATTTTTGCTGTACCTGTGAACTTGGAAGTAAATAAAGGTGATGGTTCAACTGCTAAAAAGAAAAACAACAACAAAAGACGAAATAAGAAAGCTGTTGTTCAGAGGGAAGGAGAACCTGTTGCCGAATAAATGTCACACCAGTTCAAAATGTGGTTCCAGCTGCCACCGTGAATCTAAGTGGGTCTGCTAACACTATTGGATGTTTTGTATGCGAAGACCAAAATCACGCTGCTAGGGATTGTCCTTTTAACTCAAGAAAAAGCACACATGGGGTACAATCCACCAATGGTTGCACCCTATGGACCAAGAATGTTGAGGCCTTCTTTCACTCAGGCATGGCCTCGGTTTTATGGGAACTACATCGAAGACTATGAATACATGAATAATCAGCAAGTGTTTATGCCTAACTTCCAGAACCAACATCTCTTTAGAGGCATAACACCGCACTCTACACGAGGTTTGGGTGCTAGTACCGAGTAATTTCAACCGGTAGTCCCTAGAACAGCAAACAGCCCATCTCCTATTTCCTCGAGACCTCGTGCACCATGGTCTCCATTGGCTGATCCTCAGAAGCCTTTTGCTCAGGCTACCACTCTAGCTCCTCGCCCGACTAAGAAACAGAATGCTAAGAAAACCCAAGGTCCTAAAGACCGGGGTTCATCTGCGAACCAATCTTTTCTTTGTTTGTGCCGGAATAGCGAAAGAAGTCAATAAATCCATGGTACATGGATAGTGGCTGTTCTCGGCACATGATGGTTGAAAATGATCTCTTGCATGATGTCAAACTGATATCTGGAGGAGGTTCTGTTGCTTTTGGAGGAAATAAGAAAGGTGGTCAAATAATTGGAACTGGTCACCTAACTAATGGTGAAGTTTCGTTTGGAAAAGTCAACCTCGTGTCAAATCTGCAATTCAATCTGCTGAGCGTCTCGCCAATATGTGACAATAAGATGCCATTGTTCTTCGAAGATCATGAATACTTCATTCTAAAACCTGGTTTCAAAGTTCCTGAAGATCAGATTTTATTCTGGGCTAATCGTAGGGGGAACATGTATGCACTGGACATGAATGCTGCAAAGCCGTCTAGTTCAGTTGCATGCTTCTTGGCTAAAACTTTAGAGGAAGATTCAACCTTGTTGCATCGGCGGATGGGACATGTTAATTTCCGCAACATAAAGTGCCTGGTTAGGGGGAAACATGTCTTTGGGTTACCTGACAAAGAATTCGTGCAAATCGATAACTGCGTTGTGTGCTCGAAGGGAAAGCAACACAAAATGTCTCATAACACAAAGCCACCTAGAAGAACAACAACAATCCTTCAACAGTTGCACCTGGATCTCTTTGGACCAGTTAATATCAAAACTTTAGGGGGAAAATAGTTCTGCCTAGTCATCACTGACGATTACTCAAGATATTCCTGGTTGTTCTTCTTAAAGGAGAAATCTGAGACTCCAGTTATACTAAAGGATTTTGTTACCCGCATCGAGAATGCCAGCAGAGAGAAAGTTCGAATAATCAGATCTGAAAACGGGACGGAGTTTAGATATCACGTCTTCGACTTGTTCTTCAATGAGAATGACATCACTCGCCAATTTAGCTCTCCCTATACTCCTCAGCAGAATGGGATTGCTGAAAGAAAGAACCGCAAAATAATCTAGTGTGCTCGGACGATGCTCGCGGATTCTAACCTTAAATTATCTTTTTGGGCAGAAGTAGTCAATACTGCTTGTTATGTCTTGAATAGAACTCTTTTGGTCAAACATGCCAACATGACATCCTTTGAGTTATTTTCTAAACAAAAACCTGGGCTAAAACGCCTAAAACAATTTGGATGTCCTTGTACTGTGTTAATTCAGTCTGAGCAGTTAGCTAGGTTTGCCCCTCGGGCGGATGAAGGCTATTTTTTTGGATACTCGATGACCTCTGCGGCCTATCGAGTGTACAACAGAAGAACTGAGGTGATTATGGAGTCGTGCAACGTTAACTTTAACGAGCATACCCATAGTCCCAGAGAGCCTGACTCAGATGGCATGTATGACTTAGAGAATTTCTCTTCTTCTTTTAACTTTGGTGATTCTGTGCTTTCAGGTGATACTGGAAACATGCAAAAAGATACCAATAATGTGGATGCTTCTGTACCTGAAGGTTCGGCTCCAATCATATCATTAATACTGGATACCATCTATTCAGATGATCTTCCTGACTTTACTTGGAGAAATGAATCAACGGACGCTTCCAGCTCATCTGCTACTACTCCAGCTATCACTCCTGATGAAAACCAAATAACAGAAGAAAGTCGTTCAGGAAGTTGTGCCAAATCAAAATCAAGAAATTCCAAAAAATCAACCTAAGAATCAATAATGATTCAGACTCAGAAGGCACTACTGTGATTGAATTTGGTGATACTTCGAATAATGATGTGTAGATGGGAACTCTAGACTCAAATATTCCAGTTCCGGCTGTTGAAGAGACTGGAATTCACAAGAAACACCCCGTCTCTAACATTATTGGTTCATTAAATAAGAGAGTCACCAGAAGTCAATCGGGAATAATAAACACTTGCCTATTTTTCTGCTTCATATCTCAAGAAGAACCTGCTTCTATAGCTGCTACTATGAAAGACGACAATTGGATAGAGGCTATGCGGGCTAAACTGCTTTAATTCAAACTCCTGGATGTCTGGAAACTTGTAGACACTCCTCCTGGTGTAAAGCCTATTCCGGTTAAGTGGATATTCAAGAATAAAAGAGACGACAGAGGAATAATCATAAGAAATAAGGCAAGACTTGTGGTCAAAGGATATATGCAGATAGATGGGTTGGACTATGATGAAGTCTATGCCCCGGTAGCTCGTCTAAGAACATAACTGTCTATCAGCTTGACGTGAAGACTGCCTTCCTGTACGGTGAACTAAACGAAGAGGTGTATGTTGATCAACCTCCTGGGTTTGTCAATCCTTCCTTTCTAAATAAGGTGTACAAACTGAAAAGAGCTATCTATGGACTCCATCAGGCACCAAGGAAGTGGTATGAGACCCTGTCTACCTATCTGTTAGAAAATGGCTATAAGCGAGGGGTGATTGATCAGACACTGTTCATACGGCATGTGGGTGATGATACGTTACTGGTTCATGTTTACGTGGATGACATCATCTTCGGATCTACCAATAAAACTCTCTGTCATGAGTTCAAGAATCGGATGGAAAAATGATTTGAAATGAATTCAATGGGGGAACTCACTTTTTTCCTAGAAATTGAGGTAAAACAGAATAATGAAGGTATTCTAATCAGTCAGAGAAAGTATGTGAAGGAAATGCTGAAGAAGTTTTGGTTTCATGAATCTAAAGGCTTTTGCATTCCTGTCGAGACTCGAGTCAAACTCCATGCGGATCTTGTAGGTGAATGTGTTGATGAACACTTGTATAGATCAATGATTAGGTCTCTCATGTACCTGACGGCCAGTCGTCCCGACATAATGTTTATCGTATATCTCTGCTCAAGGATTTCAATCCAAACCGAAACAGACACACTTGACGGCCATGAAACGAATTTTCAGATATCTGAAGTCCAATCCAAAGAGAGGGCTTTGGTATCCCAAGGATGAGCTCTTTGATCTTAGAGGCTTCTCGGATAGTGATTGCGGGGGTTACAACATGGATCGGAAGTCAACCACCGGAGGAGCTTAATTCTTAGGGAATCGATTGGTTTCATGGTAATGCAAGAAACAGTCAACTGTGTCTACCTCACCTGCTGAAGCGGAATACATTGTTGTTGCTTCTTGTTGTTCTCAAGTCCTCTGGATCCAGAATCAGCTTCTAGACTACAGTTTGAATTTCATGTCCACCCCTATCAGCATTCTAAGACAAAACACATAGAGATTAGGAATCACTTTATTCGGGACTGTCATGAGAAAAAGCTTATCACCTTAGTTCATGTTTCCTCTGTAAAATCAACTTGCAGATCTCTTCACCAAGGGATTTGATGTTTCTAGGTTTAACTTCCTAGTTCAATTAGTATGAATGATCAACTTTGAGTAAGCTTATCTTTAGGTTCTTTGTAAGATTGTGCCTTAGTCTTAGGTTGTGTAGTTTTTAGAGGTATCGTCTTTGTTCGCTTTCTAGCCTTGCAATAGTTCGTTACAGAAAACACAAAAGGATTTTATTCTCTTTTTTTCAATCTTTCAGACCTCAATTGAAAAACCAAAAAGATTTTTTCTTTAAAATTTTTCCTGAAAACACAAAAAGAATTTAACTTTAGTTTCTTTGAGTGTTATTAAGTTTTGGGTCATCCTTTCTTGACCATCAATAAAATATTTTATAAAGTGTTAATCAAATTTCTAGAAAATGCCAAAAATATTTTATCTTATTTTATTTTATTTTAATTTTAAGTCCTTGTGTCAGTCGGCCATGCCTAAACCGACTAACGGTTGAAAAAAAGGAACAAAATTACAAAAATTGGCAAAATTAAATAAAAATCACCAAAAATAGAATTGGGTTATCTCCAATAACTTTTGCGAAGGAACTTGTTGGATACCCGATGAGAAACTTAAATTTATGAATTTTTAGTGATACTTCAATAAATATTGAAAAATTGAATAAAAATTACAAGAAAATGAATAAAATTACAAAAAAATTGCAAAAATCAATAAAAATCACTAAAAATAGAATCGAGTAATTCCCAATAACTTTTGTAAAGGCACTTGATAGGTACTTGATGATAAGCACAAAAAATTTTGCAATTTTGCAATGGTTAAATAAACTTTGAAAAATCAAAATTTATTTGGTTTTTGGTTGGGCAAACTATGTGGAAAATGAAATAATTTTGGTCTTGTGATCTGACCAAAGGAAATGATCCAATCGATCAATAACTCTATCATTCGATGTGTCGGTAGGCTCAGCAAACTAAGAAATAGGCAATGTGATGACACACTTAAAAACATGAAATTGTGGACCTTAAGTCAAAACAATTTCTAAAATCCTTTAAATCTACTTGAGTCTAAGCATAACATGTTAACCAACACAGTCGAGTATTTCTTTTGAGGAAAGTGCTGATTTCAAATAATCAATAAGTGTGAATCATCACACATCCACCAATAAGTGTGAATCATCACACATCCATCAATAAGTGAGACATATCTCACATCCATCCATTGACCGTGACACATCTGCTGAGGAAACTCTGGCCTTGTGTTCACGCATCCCATTATTATCATTGAAAATATTTCATGACACATCTGCTGAGGAAACTCCGACCTTGTGTTCATGCCAATAATAAATATGCATCCTTTTCTAAATCAGTACTTACTTCTAAATAAATAGGGGGGCAGAAATTCCTTATGTGTGTTGTGCATGTCTGAAGTGCTAAATAGACAAAGCTAGGAAAACTGTTGACTCAAAACCGGACAAAAACATGATAACTCAAATCATAGTAATTCTGCTTAAAATTTCCATGTTTGAGCTTAGGTGGATAACAATACCGACAATCTGATTTAGGCAACTGAATCTGTGAGGTGATTTGATTTGTAAGTGTCTATGATTATGTATTTGACCGGTTTGATTCCTAACATAGTCTAACCATTACCGATCAAAAATATACAAAATTTAAGCAAATAACTGGAAATTACCAGAAAATAAGGCATTAACTGTGCAAACGTAAGCACTATGCTTTGACATAACCAAATTTGTGAAAAATGTGAATTTGGGTGCTTTGTGCTTAAAATCACCAAGTTAGGGAGAAACTAGTCAAATTTGAGGTACATTTGCAGTTTAAGTCAAAATCAACTGTTTAGCATGTTTAGGGCTGGCCTGACTAAATTTCATATGTTTAATAAGGTTTTAGTCAAATTTGAAATTTTTGAGAAATTTTTGAAAATTTTCAAAATTTTTCTGAGTCAATGTGTCATATTTTTTTTTAATTTGATACACTTAGAAATTTTTTCTTAATTCCAAAACCGACCTTGGTCTTTTCATCATCATCACAACAATGCACCATGCTAAGGCTTGTGCTTTCAGTATGATTGTTGGTTGTGATTCCGGACCGGTCTGTCATTTGAATTTAATCAAATTTCTTTTAATTTTTTTTAAGTTTTTCTCTTTGCTGTTGGCGATCTCAAGTTCTGCACTGATTGGCCTTGGCGATTTCATAAGACCAACATTTTGGTCTTGACGATTTCAGCTAAAAGACTTGGCTAGCTCGAGATTTCTCTTGGCGATTTCGCCAAATAAGTCTTGGCGATCTCGAGGTCTCACTTGGCGATCTCGTCAAGGCCTTGGTGATTTCGTTTTTTCCCTTGGCTTTAGCGATTCCGGTTAAAAGGCAAATAAGTCTCGGCGATCTCGAGGTCTCACTTGGCGATCTCGTCTAAGCCTTGGCGACTTCGCCTTCTCCCATGGCTTTGGCTATCTCGTTTGAACAAAATAACCCTTAGCGATCTTATTTTTTTATTCCACTCGTTGAAAAAGAAAAACACAGACCGCTCTCTCTCACTCTCTCTAAGAACCGCGGCGACTTAAGAACCCTCCGACCTCCGATTTTCCCACAAATCAACCTCACAAATCTGTTCTCTCGTGCAATCAGGGTTGGCGTGCACACCCTTCTTGCAACTACATGTTCCTTTTTCGTCATTTGTTAGGTTTAATTGGAGTTTATGTTTCGGTTGTGGTTTTTGAGACCGACGAATCATTGCAGTCATTTCTAGGATTCTTAATTCGAAATTGGTTGATGATTCTACAGATGAGGAACTATTCCCTGCTCTTTATCACTTCCAAACATCGATTTGAGGTAATTGTTTCTATAAAATGTTTGTTTTTGGTTGAACTTGAACCGGGCCGCCACTGTTAATAAGAGATTGAGATTTAGGGTTTGCATTTTGTGTTTGTTTGGATTAAAAAACAGTTGAGAATGATAAGGGTGATATAAACTTGATGATTATTGAAATTTATTGCTAGTTCTATGCTATTTATATTTGAAATTGATCATGAAGCTTTGATATCAATAACCCACTGTTACTCTCTCAGTTTGGTGAATTCTGAGTAGTGAATGAGATCGTTTGGACCATAATGACTATAAAACTTCAATGTAATGCATTAGGATGTTTCAAAATGCATTCCGGGTCTTAAGGGCTACAAAATTTGAAGCTAAACTAGACAATGTCTATTTTTGACCCGTTTGGAAATAAATTGGACTTTTGAAACAAACTTAGTCAAAATTCTACATTTTTTAAAATGGGAAACAAAAACAATGAGTTTAGTGGTCGGTTTAAGTCCTGGATGGGATAAAATTGGGTTTGCATCTCATCTTTTGGCTCAAATAGTATATTTTTTTAAAAATTTGTCTGGTTGACCAAGTTGGACTTTAATTGTACTAAACTCAATCCAATAAGAGTCATATGACTCAAATAACTTGATGAGCGGAATCATTGACATAAAGTGGTAACGTTCGTTGCTTTTATGTTGTCTTAAGATTAAGTATTACCAAATTGACAACTAGAAGGCTACTTTTGACCATTTGGTTTGATTCCTTCTTTCAACTGAATTTCACTGGATATGCTGCATTATTTTCTTGAAGTAAGTCAAGTTCTGGACTTTAACTTATCTGGCATAGATTTGAACTTAATGTAGGTTAAATCTGCATTGTTTGACTGTTCTTAACTTGGTTTTTGACAATTACATGCATAGTTAACCTTTTAGGTCAAACCTTGTGAAATTCAATCATGTTAAAGTGAATTTGACCCTAATTGGGTTGTGTGTGGCTACCAATCATTTTTTTTGACAAATTTTGCCTGATTTAATAACAAATTTTTGTCTAGAAACATTCCAAGACCTTCTTGTCTCTTAAATTGATCTTAGCTCAAAGTAGATCATCAAAGAGGATTAAGCTTTGAACCTGTTGATTTCTTGAAATATCTCAATTAGATCTTAGCAAACATTAGATCTTCTTCGAGATGGCTCCCAGACGGGAAAGAGCAGCCGATGCCCCACTAGATTTCTCAAAGTCACACAATCAATTCTGTGAAATTAACAGAAGCTGGACTGATGTTGGAGTATATGAACAAGCATTCAAAATCCTGGAAAACTCAAATTGGATCTCCGGCATCCTTATGGAACCTGTCATCAGTTCGGGAATAATCAATGCATTTTGGAACAATGCCAACACCTTCGTTGCTGACAATGATTCCAAATCCATCAGATCAAGGGTTCAAGGTGTGCATGTAGAAATAAATGAGGAAAGGGTCCGAGAAGTGTTGCAATTAAATGATGCACTGTGTCCTGATTCCTTTCTAAAAGCTGAATGGCAAGACATGATCCTCATGATGGGATATCAAGGACATCTCTCTATAGATTCAAACGAGAAGATTAAGAAGGCGTTGTTCCCAGAAAACTGGAAGTGCGTTATCACTTTCTTCATTTCTGCTGTTACTCCAAGAAAGTCTGGAACAGACGACTTCGTGGAAGAAATAACCTGGGCACTTCATGGTCTGGCATCCGGTGCTGGTTTCAACCTTTCTAGAAAAATAATCGAATGGTTGGACTACAACTTACATCCTACCAGAAAATCAGAGAAGTTCTTGATGTATCCCAAATTCATATAAGCAATTCTTGATTATTACTATCTGAACCTACAGAAGACAGATCCCTACTTGGTTCCTAGGAGAATGATTCTTGGTTCTTACACTCGTTATCGGTTGGGTCTAAAAGTGCGTGAGTGGTGGATCGTCTACTCAGTCGTATCGAAATTAATGTAAAACAAGAATGTACACAAGAGTAAATACAAAGGATTTGTATTAGACCACTGAGAAACACGACAGAGTGTACATACTTATGATCTGAATAAGAAGTTCCAAGAGTTACCAAACATAACACAAGACAAACTATTTATACTAGACAAGAACACGACCAGCCGAACCTCAGGTTTGGACCAGGTTCGTCTGGGTCCGAACTCTGAGTTCGCCTAAAGTTCGGCCCATAGTAAACTTGCATCATCTTGTATTATATTTGATACTTCACATGACGACCAGTAACTATGTATCTACAAACTCCCCCTCGACATGTGTAGTATCAGCTTCCACTTTAAAACTTGTATCTTGTATCTTTAATCAAACTCTCCCTTGACTTGACGATGAGTTCAATCTTGAATATTTGATATTGCAGCATGTGAAAACTCTTTATCAACAATCTTCAGAAGACTTGAAGTTGTGATGTTCTCCTTCCAAGTAGAAACCTGCCAACATAAATAATCTTGGCACAAAACGTCTCTTCGAGACTCCAAGATATTTTGATTTTGAAAATTGATTTTTTATTTCGTGTTGATCAATCGAAAAGATATAAAAAGTAAAATATTTTAGATTTTTCAAAACTTTATATCAAAACACTGTCAGGACCAGATTTGAGCAACATGTTCTCATATGATTCATCACACAAGTGCGGAAATCATGTGTGATGGTCGATTCTGGATGAATCTGCATCAATGCTCACCCATTGATGATTCCTAAAGCTGAAGAACACTCACTAACACCAAGAACACACACACAAATGCTCTCTTAAAGAATAATCCAGGAGTGCCGTCCCTCAATAGGGTTTTCTCAACTATATATATACTACAAGAGAGCATAGGACAAAAAGAATGTTTGACACACACAATCATTACCTAGAATTCAACAAAATATTCCATCAGCACAGACAAGTTCTCTAAGCAGTATACAAGTTCGCTAAGAGTAAACAAGTTCGCTAACAAGTCCGCTAAGCATTAACAAGTTCGCTAACAAGTCTGCTAAGTACAAACAAGTCCGCTAACAAGTTCGCTAAACACAGACAAGTCCGCTAACAAGTTCGCTAAACACAGACAAGTCTGCTAACAAGTTTGCTAAGAGCAAATCAAGTTCGCTAAGATCAGGAAAAAGTATGATAAGTAAACAAGTCCGTTAGGAACAAAATAAGTACGCTAAGACAAACATTGAACAAGTACGCTAAGTGTTAAACAAGTCCGCTAAGTTCAATTAATCAGAAGTCCGCTAAGAAGAAAAACAAGTATGCTAGATTCATAATCAAAATGTTTCTAAGTACAAATTCAAAGTCAATTACAAAACAAAGTATCAAATCTAGATAGGACATTAAAAGGTCTTCACCAGCAATACTCAACGGTGAATAGTTTGTGTTGCCAACAAAATAGGTTCCAACAATTTCCACCCTTGTTGGCAGTGCAAATCTTTGAACTTAAGCAACTTGACCGAGCAACATGAGCAGGAATCTCCAGTTCTCTCTTGCTGCCTCTTTGTCTTTGTCAAAAAATACTTTAATTCCCATATCGTACAGCCTCCAGAGATCTTGCCAAACAAGCTTTTTCAGGTCATTAAAGTTGTTCAGCTCGACCAATCTTCTTGCCTTATCAAGGATGACACTCGATCCATTCTCTTCTATCAACCAATAGTTTGCTATTCTTAGGAGTTCTGCGTCAATTGTGAGTTTACCCATACCTTCAAGCCTTGTACACCACCAATTTAAGAACATTAAAAAGTAGTTGGCATCATAGCATTCATAGGGTCTCAGTTGAACAGGGATGGTCCACATCTTTTCATAGTACATCGACTTCAAATAGGATCTTGAGAGTAGTCTGAGTTCTATCGCTGCAAAGATTCTGATTGACTCAGCACCGACTCTTTCAATCACTAATTCATGTGTCTTTCCATTGTAGTACCAGCTGATTATTGGAGCATGTTTCTGATTCCCCGGGATAGTCTTTACTTTCACCTCCTTCCCAATATCCTTGAACATTCCGCGATAAGGGGAACGAAGACGTCTTTTCTCTTCAGCCATCTGAGCTTTTCTCTCTTCTTCAGGATTTTGATTGAACTTCTTGTCCTCATAATCATATTTGATTAAAACAGCAGCTCGTATACCCTTTTTATGGTTAGCGTGGTTTACCAAATCCAGTCACTTCAGCTGTTTGAGCTCCCAAGAGAACAAGCTGAGAAGAGCTTTGAAGTCTTCGAAGATTTGAACATATCCGTTCCGCCTCTTTACCAGAAATGCATCAAAGGTCTCATCATACTTCCATCCTAGGATTTTCATCCCATGACTGACTTTTCGATTGCTTGGCATCTTCCTTATATTTTTGGCAGCAAATTGTTGCATAGCCTTTAGGTTTGGTGCCATCTTTTCCCTTTGATCATAGATGGGAGGATTGTCTTTCCTCTAGAGTGCCTAAGCCCGTTCTTGCTCTCTGAGTCTGATCTGTTCAAGCTTTTCCAGACGTTCTGTCTTTTGATACTCTTCCACAAACTCTCGTAGACCTTTAAGTTTCTTTCTGTTGTAAGCCTTCTTATTAATATTCTTGAATCTACAATAGTTGCGGAGTGCCTCAAAAGTCATCCTGTTGGTAGTGGCTTTGATATATTCTTCAGAATCAGGAGCTTCATCAGACGAGTTCTCAGGTGGAGGAAGATATGTGTTGCCTATGTCAAGAATAAGATATTAAAGATGATCTCGGATAGGAAGAAATTCAACGGTTTTGGTGGTGTCAGCGAAGATATCTACTAAGGGATCAGTTTCAGCTTCAACATTTTGATTTCGCGGAAGGTGTGAATTCAACCTTTCCCCATCAGTATACAGCTTGGTCAACTCAATGTCTGTAAGACTCATAATATATTCTAAGGAGAAGTTGTCACTCATTAGAGATCTAACCATGTGAGCTATTTCAGAGGTGTCTTCCTCATCTACATCGGTGCCTTCCAAATTAGTGACTATGCGGATCCTTGGTTCATCTGTTCTTGTTGATGCAGAACGTTCAGGTAAAGTACTCGAGCCCTTTCCATATACAACAGCAGGAGGATGGCCTAATTCATATCTTTTAAGTGCTTCAGCCTTCTCCTCAATTAGTCGGTTTTGTTCACTGTGTGTCTCTTCAATAAGCGCTCGACGAGACCTCTCTTTCTTAGCTTCCCTTTTCAGATGCTCCTCTCCAATCTCTTCAGGAGTCAATATTCTTTTTCCCTTATCCTTATCATAAGGATCGGGTTGCTCTGTGACAGTAGGTTCTGGAGCTGTTGATTCCTTGGGATCAACTTCCACCTTATCAGAGTCAGAGGAGAAGTGTATGAAAGAAGCTTCAAAGATCTGATTTCGGAGATCTTGCTCAGCAGATACACCAGGATCAGTTTGACTTTCAGTTTCTTGACCAGCACTTGTCTCAAGATTGATGATTTCAGCATCAGTTGGAATAAGACCTGGAACATATGGGTTGATGTCCAAGGCAAGTGTTTCTGCTGTAGACATGACGGTCGAAAAAGGCACACTCACATACTCATCGTCTGCTTCCATCTTTACTTGGATTGGAGTAGGACAAGGAGGTTTCTCTAGTTCATCATCCTCACTATCGATCGTATCCAAGTCGATGTAGTTCAGAGATATCAGCTCATTCATGTCGCTTCGTTCATGATCACGTTCATTCTCTGACCTAGCTCATTCATGTCGCTTTCGTCAAAGTCTACAAAGTACGGATGTTCTTCATAAGCTGCTTCATTACCATCCCAAGTGTCTCAATGAGAATACCGCATGAGTTTCTTCTTGAGTATAGATTCTCGTCATAGTATTCCCTGAAATTGAACATCTCAAAGTCCAAGAAGGCTGGGTCGACGTATATATGATGGACACCTTCGGTCACGGGAACCATGGCAGAGGAGGTAGAGATATCAGCATGAACGGTGGGAATGATAGAAAGTTGAAGAGATTTGTCATGTTCAGCTTCAGACTCAGCACTTGTTGAACCCTCAATAGCAAGAACCATGGATGCCTGTGCAAACCTTGGAAGTTTTAGGTTTTCAGGAACAGGTGCAAGCTTTTTGATCGAGTCTAGAGTCTCATCAACATGTTCATCATGAAGGAGGCTGTTGACGAAAGAATCTTTGTCATCAGAGAAGTTAAGATCATCTCCTTCTATGACAGTGTCATCATCGATTTCAAAATCGCTGTCATGCAATAGGCTTGAGGTGTCTTGAACACCAGTAGAGTCTTTACCAGTAGGAATGGTAGTAGAAGATATGGGGTCTTGAGAATTCCCTCTTTCACTTCTTTGATAAGTTTCAGGTTGGTTTTCTGGCATCTCAGTCTCTTTATCACCAGTATCATCATCTAGTTTGTCACTTAATTGTTTGCCTTCACTTGATTTGGCTAACAAATCCTTGAGTCTTTGAATTTCAGCAGCTTGTTCACCAATGACTTGTGACTGATCATTGATCTTTTAAATTGCCACTTGCAGTGAACAATTTAGATGGTCATTCTGACTCTGAAGGTTGGCAATTTCAGCCTAGAGTTCCATCACCTTTTCAGATTCTGAAACTGTTGGGCTGGTAGCAACAATTCCAGCTGTGTCGGTGGTGGTGACAACAGCTTCAGCTAGCTGCTCCAGTGGTCTCATATCCATGTCAATTCCTTCAAATTGCTCAGCAGGAGATGGAGAGATAGATAGTTGCTGCAGCTAAGGCTGTGTCCGATGGAGTGCCAGATGAACTCACCAATTCATAATCATCCTGTGTACCGGGCTTCCTTCTGACTTTGAGTTTTTCAGTACAGGACTTGCTTCTCTCAGCTCTGATAAAGAACTCATAAGATTTATAACTACACCCAGCAGTTTTTGTCAGAGTTTGTAAAGTAGTCTTAGGAGGATACTCGGGAGGACTATCAGTCTCATCTTCAAGGTTATATTTAAGATCGTCCTCATCGAGAGACACTGAATCCTCCCCATCATCCTGTTCATCCTGTGATGGATTATAGCTTTTATCAGAGGATGATTGTGGTGTCGTAGCTGTAGAGGCACTGGAATAGTCTCCAGTCCTTTGTCTTTTCCGAGGATGAATGCCCTCAGGTTGTGTGGGACTATCATCAGAATCCGAGGAGTCAGACCCTTCATCATTATCATTGTCGTCTCCTTTTCCTTCTTCAGACAGATCCACCAGCATAGGATTTGAGGAGCGTTCAGCAGGCTCAGAAGCTTTAGCACTTGTACCCTGGAGATTCCCAGGGTCTTCAACAACATCAGAAGCAGCAGTAGCAGGTGCATTTAAATCCAACTCAGTGTGGACTTGATCAGCCTCATTATGTTCTACTTGAGCTTCAACAGCTGCTTCACCCATTTGGATATCTCCTTCAGCATCAGCGAGAGCAATCCGAGCAATCATCTCGAGAAAGAAAGGTACAGTATTCCCTTGATATTTACCTTTATGGTACTTGCTGTATGAGCCAGTGTTCATTGAACTTGTAGATATGGTTTCTCCTTGCTTGATCAAGGTTGGGTAATAATGATCCAAGATAGCCTGGATTAACCGGGGGTACATCAGGAACTTCTTTGCTCCTCCTGTGGGATGCAGATTAGCAATCATCCATTTGAGGAGTTGGTGTGAAAGATTGAACCCCTCATCGGTGACAAACCCATGTAAGCACATGCAGTTTCTTCAACAAAATCATCGGGAGCTACCTTTCTGTGTCCAAAAGCAGAAATGAAGAAGCTGATTATGAACCTCCAGTTGATCGGAAATAAGGTCTTGTGAATTTTGTTGCTGACATCTGGGAGAAAGATACCAGAATATCCCATTCTTGTGATTGTTGACTGCCATTGAGTCTTTGTGAAAGTCTTGGGCTTGTCAGCATCTTGTAAGTTTAGGACTGTTCTGATCTTCTCCTCAGTGATCTCAACATCAATGTTCTGGATCCTGGACCTTATAATATCTGAACCATCATCAAGCTCTGCAGATTGAGCATTGTTCCAGAATGCTTCAATAATACCCTTGTAGATGACAGGGTTGATCTGCATAGATGTTTCCCATGTTGATTGTTGCAACAAGTCAATTGCCTGCTCATCAGCACCTTCCCAGTTTTGTTAAACACGCACCTTCCGTTGTGCAAAAGACCAAACTCTAAAGCTTCAACAGCTTGTCTGGGAGGCATCTGCACATATAGAATTAAAGGATTATACCTATGTTGACACTAGATGAATGTCATGTCACACTAGACTCGTGATAGTGACAGAGCTTTTCATATTAGAATCAATGACATAAACCAACTCACATAGTGCATATACTCCAAAAATGATCACATGCAACCGGAATATCATGATTAACAAAGGTAAGTATCATAGGAAGTAAACACTTTGTGTGTGTAAAGTTTAAAAAAATCTGGAATATAAGGAGCCAGATCTAAATCTCCATAAATTTTGACTTAAATGAAAGTATTGCTTAAAAACTGTAGATGACCCAAAACTTAGATTGAACCAACCAAATTTTGACTTGTTGTTGGGTCAAAGAGGAATTATTGAGAATTCTACTATTGAGTCTCACCAACAGTCAGAGACATCAAATATAGGAGGTTTTGGCAATCTGGGATAAAAAACCAAATGACTTTAAGTTTAAATAGCATACTGTGAGGTTTGAGATCCCAGGTTGTCAAGTTAGTTATGGGAAAGTCACATTGGGACTTGGTTCCACCCGAGCTTGTGAACTCCTTGATTTGATGTCTTATGATTAGGACAAGGGACAACTAAGTTGAAATCAGCATTTTAGGTGTAGAACATGGAAGTTAGGATATAACATGTCTATCCTATCTATAAAGCCAATTTTATGCATGTAATGAGTGTAACACTAACTTGTCAAACTATCAGAACAATCCTAGTATGTCAGAAATTCAAATACTGATCTATAGATATGATGAATTGACTCAAAGTCCGCTAAGCAGAAGAACAAGTCCGCTAGAACTCATTAAGTTTGCTAAAGAGAGAACAAGTACGCTAGGAACTAAAACAAGTTCGCTAAGCAGGGAAACAAGTTCGCTAGGAACAAAACAAGTCCGCTAAGCAGGCATGAAGTATGCTAAGGACTGAATCAAGTTCGCTAAGACCAGCAGGATCTCACATGCAGATTCAAAACACTTAGAGTTGACTATAAAGTGTATAAATCTCATATTAACATCAACAAGAATTGTCTAGAAGCAACAAAGTCAAATTAACACCTATAAACATGCAAGAGGTCCTAATGGGTCAAGTGTTCCAATTTGATCATTTAAAGGACAAAAAATGATAATTTATGCTTTAACAGATGAGATGGTGTCTTTACATGTCAAATTCAATCCTAACATACGAATATAAGCACATATGAATTAAATAGCACATAACCATGTCACCAAATTTATATTCAAGCACAAATAGTCACATAAGTCTCATAAAGTCTATTTCATGCCAAATTTGACTTATCAAAGTCAAAATGACCAATTGAGTGTCCAATCAGAGCTTAAATACCTAAGACAGTTCATATGAACCTTAGAGGTGTCATAGATCACATCCTTTGTAGTTATGCTCTTAGTAAATCACAAAGGTGGTCAAATTAACTTAGATAGGTCAATTAAATTTAACTTTGTGTTAAATGGGTCCAAGATCCTTTCACCCGAGTTATTGACTAGTTTCAGACCCATGTGGATCATTAGCCAGACTAAACCACCAGTGTTAGTCTCAATTGTATATCAATTTACCCAAAGAAAAACTTATATGCACATAAAAATAAAAAATAAAAAGGGTGATGTACTACCTGATTAACCTGAATGCTTATATAGAGAAACACATACCTTTGTGAAGATCTAAAGGTGACTAAGATCTAAACTAAGATGTAGAGAGATCTCAATTGACCCAGTGAATAATCTGCTGGGATCAAGCAATTTATATTAGTGATCAGGTAGACTTCACAATGAAGAGATGCAATGATCTTGATCAAATCACAACAGTAATAATTTCTGTTTATGAGATCAGACAAGCTAAGTTAAACTCAAGAAATGGTTAATCACAGAAAATATAGGCAATCAATTAAACAACTTGAGTTAAGGACATAATTAAGGAAAACATGAACTTAAAACATCAAATTGATTAAACCCTTGACTAAACAATAGTTCATAACTGCTTCAAGTTCATAATTCATCAATTTTTCAATAACTCATGAGAGAACAAAAGTTGTTATGGAGACAAAGAGAGTAATCCATACAAGATATGATTCTCTATGTCAATCCAATTTCAAGGTCAAGGATTTAGGAACTAACAAAGTTACTAACTTAGGTCAAAGGGCACATCTACTAGAAACAATTTGTGATTCACAAGCATGATAGCAGCAGCCACAGTGGACCTCCATTTAACAACCAAGTTCCAAAATTTGACAATAAGACAAGAAATTTCCAAGTATCCAAATAAGAACAGAGGTTGTACCAAGCAATGTAAGCAACTTGCAACCTTTAAATCACTAAACAACACAAGTTTAACCAACTATTATCAAATACTCAAAGAAATTTCATGTTGCATCCACATTCACACAGTCCCCTGTACACAATATTCTTGGATTCAAATGGATAAATGAGAGATTAGATTCGCATACCTTTAACTTGAGCACAAGTAAATTAGGATCAAGCAAAGATGTAAGAAATCTGTGAAATCAACGAGAGTGTGCAAATCAGCCCTAGATGCAAGAGGTTTCACAGATTTGGGAGTGGATGAAGAAATTTTTCGATCGAACAGTGATGAGTAGCGTTGCCGGTTTGAGAGGAGAGGAACGGATGTGTGGTTTGAAAAGGGTGAATGAGAAAAGTGGTTAAGTACCCCTTATATAGTGTTAGGTTTAGCGAACTTAGAAATATCTAAGTATTTAAACAAGTTCGCTAAGAACTTTCCCAAGTCCGCTAAGACTGAAACAAGTTCGCTAAAGGGAAACATATTAAAACAAGTTCGCTAAGGCCTCAGAGAAGTACGCTAAGCCTAAAGAAGTTTGCTAAGGCTAGGAAGTTTGCTAAGCCTGTAGAAGTTCGCTAAGGCTAAAAACAAGTATGCTAAGGCCAAACGGAACTTGTGACAGCAAAAATTGTCTAAGTAAAAAGGAAGTCCGCTAAGACAAAAACAAGTTCGCTAAGAACAGTTTAACCTTAGCAGACTTTTAATGCAAGTGGAGAAGTTAGCTAAGGCAAAAATCCTTCTTAGCGGACTTCTCAAACACTTAAACAAAAATAAAACACAGGAGAAGTTCGCTAAGGACAAGTTCAACTTAGCGGACTTCTCACCATTTAAAAGACACATAAACAATCAAGTTCGCTAAGAACAATTTGTTCTTAGCGGACTTTAAGAAAAACTCAAAAAATTACAAGTCTTTTAAACAAGTTCGCTAAAGGCAAACCTTCTAAACATTCTTAGCGGACTTGCCTCAGACAAAAGTTCGCTAAGGCAATAAACAAGTCCGCTAAGAGCAGAATTGTAATAAAAGTGTAAAAATGTAATTCTAAAAATTTCAACATAACCAAAAACTTAAGGAAAAGCATGTCTGCTACCAGTAACCTACCAGGAAGATAAATTTTGTATTAATAAGTCAAGTACCTGTTAATTTCAACAAATTTGACAATGACCTACTTAGTACCTATATTTGACTTTGATTGGGCAAAAATTCCACCAAACCCTGTCAGGACCGATTTTCAGATCAAGAATCTCGATGTTGAGCTCGAACGAAGATCCGATTCAAAAACCATGAGAGACGATGATGATCGAGATGAATCAAAGATAATCAAACACAAGAAAGATGATGAACTCAGTCGAATAATTTCATTGAACCGAATGATTACAACAAGAAATCATGATAAACACTCTCTCATGGAAATCCATGTCTCACTCTCTCTCTCTCTATAGAATGGAAGACTCAACATCCTAAAGAGTCATCATCCATCTTTGGAGACACCTTCACTTGTAATGGGCACCCTCACTATATATATAATGAGGGTGACTAACAACAGAAAATATAAATGTACAAAAAATACAAGTAAAGCAAATAACATAAATATTAATTAAATCAATGTTGATTTAATTAATCCGAAGCTTGACTCGCTTGAACCGATCTTCCGTTGACTTTTACGTTGACCGTTGACCCGAACGGTTGACTTTTCAAGAAAACGGTCTTCGGTCCAATCTGCAAGCCTCGAGCATCACTACCCAGTCTCTGAATCAATTCACATGGATTCTTCAGTCGAATGCTTCGGTAAACAGATTTAATGGTGTCAGTCACATAGATTTTAGTTCCAACATATTCCCCCTTGACTGATGCTTTCAAATCTGTTCAACTGCTGAAGAATCGCTCTGTCGTACATCTTCAATAAATAACTGATAAACCCGAAGCAATTTGTCATAGAAATTCCCCCTCTGAATAAGCTTTTTCTATTCTCGTTTCTCCAGTTGAGAGCCAAGTGTTCAGCTCACTCGATTCAAACGGTTGGGTACAATACTAAGAAAATGCTGAACATCGGAGTCAAAACCGCAACAAACTGAATCAGATAAACCAGTCAATCATCGAACATGCTCTAACTCTAGATAATCGACCCGATAATCCATTTCCATAATAATTCCTCCTATTTCTCTAAATCTCTCCAAAAACATCAAGTCGGAAGCATAAAATTAGATGTAGAGAGTCGAACCGTCGCGATTGGTTGCCTAGAGAAACCGGATAAAAAATCTTGAAATCGGACAATCTCGTGAAAAACCAAAAGTCGGATGCTGACTGTTGTGAATAATCCGCGTGACTGAGGTTGGATGTGAAAATAAAGATAAATGTCAAATCTGTGAAAATTTGAGATCACGAGCGAAAATTAATCATAACCGGAGTCTTCGTAAATTTGGATGAAGAAAAATGAGCTCGGAAAAATATTCCGTGAAGAATTCGGAGAAATACTGGTGAAAACGGCTCAATCTGAAAAATTCCATCAATTTTCATCAATGAACGGCTTCTCGAGAAATTTAATGGATAATTCCAATATTTAACTGAGATTCCAGTTAATCCGGATAGTTGACATCCGCGCTGCATCAACTAAAAATAAATCGTGAGACATAACGGAAAAAGCTGCATAATTAAGCGGATAATAAAGCTAACCCGTTAGTGGTCGATAGCTAACGTGCGCGTGTCATCAATAAAAGAGAACCCCAATAATTAAACGGTATAAATCCATGACTAATATTTTTATTAAATTTCGTTGCGGCGTTATCTCGTAAATCTCGTTATGAAACTAATAGGAAAATACCCCGCATTTAACGAAAAATGCTAAAAAATTGTTAGAAAAATTAGACCCATGAGAAATACCATAATCTATGTGAAATCCCATCTACCAATCACATTTCATCTTGAAAATGAATCCAACGGCCGCAAAATTGAGAAAAAAGGCTGGTAAGATCTCAATCCGTGTGATGGTGGCGAGATCCAATCAGAAAGAAGCACAACATGGATCTAACGGTTGGAGATCAGGTTGATCTGATGGCCAGGAATGGCGATCCATGTGACAAGGGAACACACCAATCAGGAATCACCAGCAAAGGCACATTCAACGGATCATTTTCTTCCCTGGGACCCACGTGCTTACAACCCTGCCAATGGGATTTCGACAACCCAAACAGGGTTTGATAAATAATGCCGACAAGAGGAGAGAGAACATTCCCAGCAGACCAATCGTGGATTGACACGTCAACGTGGACTCATCTTCTTTGCACAGCACCGAAACCCTAATCCTAGTCGTCGGAGAAACCATGAACCCCCGCCGGAAAAGCGTATTTGCTTCATATCTCCCTTAATTCTTGACCATTGGCGTCGATTCTTATACCCACGAACTCGTGACTTAGTTCTCTACGACCCTGGACGAACAAAATCCTCTGAAACGACCTCGAAAAAAAACCCAAAATGAAGTCCGCTAACCAAAGAAGTCCGCTAAAGATGATTTCAAGTCCGCTAACAGTCCGAGAAGTCCGCTAAAGACGATTTCAAGTCCGCTAACAATCCGAGAAGTCCGCTAAAGACGATTTCAAGTCCGCTAAGGAAGAAGTTCGCTAAGAATACATAAAGTTCGCTAAGCTTTAAACAAGTCCGCTAAAGCAAACCTCAAGTCCGCTAAGAACCTCAACAAGTTCGCTTAGGCAATCTTCGAAGCTTCAAAACTTGTTAAATTTCTGGGAAAATGATGAACTTTGAAGAACACTCACTTGAACAGCTTTCTTGATGATCTCGTAACAACCCAAAAATATAAGGAAATCTCAGATTAATGACGGAAACATGTAGCTTTACCATCCAAGAAACTATTCTGGCCACAAACAGCTTCCAAACAGCAGCAAACACGGATCGAATCAGTCCTCAAAAACCCTAAATTCTGGAAAATATGAAGAACACCAAGAACGCACATAGTAGTGTGTGTTTTTCCAGAATCATCAAATCTGATGCGAATTGATGAAACCACTGCTTCCAATGGATCCAGAACGCGTTTTCCATCAAGATTAGTGCTTCGTTTCATCCACCTCCATCAAGATAACCCAGAAAACAAAGAATCAAGCTCAAAATCATCCAAAAACCCCAAAAACGGGAAAACTCTAACAGTTACGAAAAACAGCTTCTGATCTTCATTTTTCTCACAGATTTGAACAAGTAGAAGATGAAATAACATCTAGATTAACTCCATAACACGAATCAATCATCCATATCATCAGAATCCATCCAGAAATAAAGAAAAAATAGAAAAAAGTCTTCAAAATGGGTTTTCATCATCTTCATCCATTCAAGCTCAAAATCCAGATTCGAGTGACCAGATTCATGGTGAGATGAATCTGATTGGTACCTGCTCTGATACCATTTGTCAGGACAGATTTTCACATCAAGAATCTCGATGTTGAGCTCGAACGAAGATCCGATTCGATAACCATGAGAGACGATGATGATCGAGATGAATCAAAGATAATCAAACACAAGAAAGATTATGAACTCAGTCGAATGATTTCATTGAACCGAATGATTACAACAAGAAATCATGATAAACTCTCTCTCATGGAAATCCATGACTCACTCTCTCTCTATATAATGGAAGACTCAACATCCTAAAGAGTCATCATCCATCTTTGGAGACACCTTCACTTGTAATGGGCACCCTCACTATATATATAGTGAGGGTGACTAACAACATAAATGTACAAAAATTACAAGTAAAGAAAATAACATAAATATTAATTAAATCAATGTTGATTTAATTAATCCGAAGCTTGACTCGCTCGAACCGATCTTCCATTGACTTTTACGTTGACCGTTGACCCGAACGGTTGACTTTTCCAGAAAACGGTCTTCGGTCCAATCTGCAAGCCTCGAGTATCACAACCCAGTCTCTGAATCAATTCACATGGATTCTTCAGTCGAATGCTTCGGTAAACAAATTTGATGGCATCAGTCACATAGATTTTAGTTCCAACAAACCCAAAATTTTCAATTTCATCCGAGTTGGGTCAATTTTCCACCCGAACTCAAAATTTTCAATTTCATCCGAGTTTGGTCAATTTTCCACCCGAACTCAGTAATCCATATTCTTTTAAGTTGGTTAACTTTAAACCAATACCAAGATTGGTTTTAGCACAAGTTGTTCAATTTTTCACCAAACTTGGAAATTTAAGCACTTTGACTTTGAAAATTCACCTATTTTTGTATGGTCGTGGTCAAACATATTTAGAATCATACCGGTCAATTACGTGATCAATAACATTTATAATTCAAATCACCTTTCGGGTCCGGTACCCTAAGTCAGATTGTCGGTATTATTTATCCACTTAAGCTCATACAAGGTAATTTTCAACTTATCTCATGTGATGTATTTATCATGTTTTCTGTCCAGTTCAGTGAAATATTTTGTGGGGTCCTTATTAGGTTGGAAGTTAACAGTATTCTACCAATCATCAAATAGCTTTTCAGATTCAATCACACTTTTAAAAGTAATTTTCCCCCTTTTCTTTAGTGTTAAGTGACTTATTTCATAGATATAGTCATGAAATCATGATAACCCTTCTTTCATGACTATAGATGAATGAATTTTGGCGGGGTGAGAGCGTCAAGGTCAGAGACTCCTCAGCAGATGACCTCTCACTTTATTTTATGGAATGATGGAGCGTAAGAACACAAGGTCAGTGATTTCTCACAGCAGATGTGTCTCAGCTTTATTTATGGATGAGACTCAAGGTCAGAGTTTCCTCAGCAGATGAGTCTCATGTGTTGGTTTTGAAATAAGTCAACTTAAAACTGAAGAAACCAAGGATGTGTGATTAGATTTTTCTTACTAGTACTATTAAGAAGGGCAAATTTAAAGAATATGCCACTGTTTAAACTTCCAAGGTCCACATTTCTCAAAGAAATTAATGTGTAATCACAGAGACTTGTTTACTTCTCAGTATGTTGAGCCTACCAACACAACAAATGATAGAGTTACCGGTCGATTGGATCATATACTATGGTTAGATCTACAAGACCAGAATCATATCATGTTCCTTACATTTTGTCCGACCACAAACCAAGGATTTTGATTTTTCTTTGTATTTGACATGTGTTTAAAAACACTTAATGAATTACAAAAATAAACTCTATTTTTGCTTTTTTTTGTCAAATTTTCAATGTTTTTTGGTTTATCTTCCCCGTTGCAGCCACGACAGACAGACACAAAAGCAAAAATAAACAAGAAAAATCTTTTTGATCTTTTAAAAGAGACTTGACACAAGACAACCACAAACAAAAGTGTTTAGGTTAAATCAAGGTCAGACAAACCCGAAAAAGAAATGACTCAAGGAGTCAAAAGAATAAAAAACCTCAAAAATTTAAAGATTAGAATATAAACAAAATCAAACAAGCATAAAGAGAAAAATAGATAACACACAAAAGTTACTAAACCTATGAAGTCAAGATACTAACATACTAGGGAATGGAGAAGGTTCAATCATAATTAATCATGCCTACATCACTAATCAGAAAGTTAAACCTAGACATATCAAATGGCTTAGTGAAGAGGTCTGCTAACTGATCATCTGTATTAACATGGACTAAAGTGACTAGTTTCTTCTTGGCACAGTCCCTAATGAAATGGTACCTAATCTTAATATGCTTAGTCTTAGAATGCTGAATGGGATTTTTAACAATTGAAACAACAGCAGTATTATCTATATGAATAGGGGTACCCATGAAATTCAAACTGTAATCCAGCAGCTGATTCTGAATCCAGAGTACTTGAGAGCAGCAGGAGGCAGCAGCAATGTAGTCTGCTTCAGCCGTTGAGACTGACACTGTTGTTTGTTTTTTGCATTGCCATGAGACTAGACGGTTCCCTAAAAACTGAGCTCCTCCCATCGTAGACTTACGATTGAGTTCACAACCGGCGTAGTCACTATCTGAGAAGGCTCGAAGGTTAAAGAGTGGATCTTTAGGATACCAAAGTCCTTTGTTTGGATTGGACTTCAAGTACTGGAAAATCCTCTTCATGGCCATTAAGTGCGATTCTTTCGGCTTACTCTGGAAACGGGAACACAGGCAGACTCCAAACATGATGTCGGGACGACTTGCTATCAGATACATGAGAGAGCCAATCATAGACCTGTATAGGTGCTCATCTACACAAACACCCTCCGGATCTTGATTCAACTTGTGGCGAGTGATGACGGGCGTAGAGAAGCCTTTAGAATCTTGAAACCCAAACTTCTTCAGGATCTCTTTCATATATTTCCCTTGGCTGATAAGAATGCCATCGGGTTTCTGTTTCACTTGAATTCCAAGGAAGAATGTCAACTCTCCCATTGCACTCGTCTCAAATTTCTTCTTCATTAACTCCTCAAATGCATGGCATAGGTAGACGTTGGTTGAACCAAAGATGATGTCGTCGACATACACTTGTACTAACAACATATCTTCACCAACATGTCGAATGAATAGTGTCTGATCTATTACTCCTCGTTTGTAACCATTTGACAGCAGATATGTCGATAACGTCTCGTACCACTTCCTTGGGGCTTGGTGTAGACCATAGAGGGCCTTATCCAGTTTGTAACATTTCTTAGGAGAAGATTTGTCAACAAACCCTGGAGGTTGTTCTACAAACACGTCTTCATCAAGCTCTCCATAGAGGAATGCGGTCTTCACATCAAGTTGATAAACAGTGATGTTCATCAATGTGGCATAGGCCAGGAAGATCCGTATTGCCTCCAGAACGAGCGACAGACGCGTAGACGTCTTCGTAATCAATGCCGTTAACTTGCATGTACCCCTTCACAACTAAGTGGGCTTTATTTCTGATAATAATGCCACGGTCGTCTCCCTTGTTTTTGAAAATCTATTTGACAAGAATAGGCTTTATACCCAGAGGAGGATCTACCAAATGCCAGATATTGAGCAATTTGAATTGTAGTAACTCTGTTTCCATGGCTTCAATCCAGTTATCATCTAAAAGGGCAGTAGTAGCAGTGGGAGGCTCTTCTTGTGAAATGAAACAGGAATACAAACATGTGTTCAATTCCTTTTACTGACTCCGAGTGAGACGTTTGTCAACCGGCCCGATGATCTGATTCGTAGGATGTATCTTGTGAATTCGAGTCTCTTCAACCACATGAGCTGGAATAGACGAGTCCAGATTCCCAATTTGCAGGTCATCTCCAGGAGTCTCTCCGGTATCAATCTCTGTTACGTCATCTGATTCAGAATCATGCGCAAGAGCATCAATATCAACAGTGTTGTCTGCCTCAGTTGTTGCTTGTGTAGGTTCTGCTTCCACAATTACAGGTCCATCAATCTGAATGGTGGACTTTTCAGGTGCTGAAGTAGAAGTTAAAGTGCCATTAACATCACTTGAAGATGTTTATTGATTTTCCATTAATAACTCCGTAGGATCAACTGAATAAATGGTATCTAGGATCAAAGAAGTAATAGGAGCAAGCAAATCAACGATCGGATTGGTAGCTTCATTTCCTTGATCAACAGCAGAAGAAGTACCTACTTCATCAGATTGAAACACATTAAAAGTTGAAGAAAACGACTCAAGGTCATACATACTATCCGGAGCAGGATCTCTAGTGTTTAGAGTATGCTCATTACAAGTAATGTTGCACGACTCAATAACAACTTGAGTTCTTCTGTTGAACACTCGATAGGCCGCCGAGGTCATCGAATATCCAACAAAATAACCATCATCTGCCCTAGGGGCAAATTTGGTTAACTGATTCATCTGAATTAAAACAGTACAAGCGCATCCGAACGACTTTAATCGTTTTAAGTTTGGTTTCACTTTGGAAAACAGTTCTGTAATGCCCAAAATATAATGATAATATATATATAAAAAAAATTATTAATTATAATAATTTAGTCGTGATAAGGTTAAAATGAAAAAAAAAAAAGTAAATAACTATCATCCACGCCAACCATCAGATTGTATAGTTTGTACTCAATTTTGACTTAGGTCAAAATTAAGGCTTATCTTCTTCAAATCCGTCGACGTGAAACTTTTCAAACTTGATGTTTATCCCGTCCAACAAATTGACTGAAAAATCGGGACCTTCTTTGAGATTCATCGGCCTTATAAACATCGCACACCGCGTCAGATCGTTGTTCTTCTTGCTGCTGCAGCATCGCGTCCTCCGCTTCGAGCGCCACCGTGGCACCGCCGCTCGCCGCCGCCGACAGGCTGATTGGAGACCTGCCTTCTTCACGCATCTGAATACTCCCTTTGCTGCATCATTCTCTGATTCACTTCCGTTTGGCTATTGAGGTATCTACCCTTATCCCCTCTCTGTTGGTTGTTTTAATCACCACAAACCGCGTATGAGATTAGATGGTTCATGCTCGGATTCAGAATCATACGCATCACCGAGGACGACTGTTCCAACTACTCTTATTCCTCATTCTAACTTGTTCCGGTTCCGCCGTCGCGGAGGTAACGTTCTTGCCTTTCCCTAATCGCGCCCGCCAAATTTTGGAACTTCTAGTAGCCAAAGGCCCAAAGCCGATTGTGGTTATACCGCCTGTTCCGGCCGACTGAAACCTGCTAAATTATAAACTGACCTTTAATAAACAATGTGTGGGAATCGATTTTTTTTTTTTTTTGACATTCACGACACACTGTTTTCACTTTAGATATGACCTTGAACTACCCATAAATTGAAGGGGCAACATTCTGTTTTTTTTTTATTTGTTTAAGAGAAAAAAAAAACCTCTAACTAAAGCATGTAGGTAAGGTTGGGAGATTTGAGGGTAACAGCAACTAGTTCCATTATGTTTGATTGCAGCTATAACCTTGTCTACGTGAGTTTTAAACAACCATCATACCACATGGGTTGGAATTAAGGCATATAATTGGTTTTGTATTTTATGTGTTCTAATATTAAAACCAGTGACTCTAAACCAACATAATATTATAAAGATTTTCATAAATCCCCGTCGGTCGCATTCGGTTAACAACCAGGTGGGTAAAACAAATTTAACTTAAATAATTCGATTTATATTATCATAACTCATAGGTTCGAGTATTTAATAAAGACGATCGACCCGGT